>OZ025302.1:65036857-65641857 GCA_964019185.1 Maratus speculifer | reverse complement strand
CTGACATAAAGAATGTTTTTAGAAAAAACCGCAAACGAATCGACCAATTTTTCCGTTTTGTATAATCATTTGAAATTTGAACCTTCCCACCCCCATTGAACACAGTTCAGCTAGCGCTACTTAACCACTCTCAACGATTCAGATTTTCAGCACAAAATTTAAGTTTATGTCTAAGCTTTAAAAAATTTTAATGAGATGCAAAAAATAACGATAAAAACTAGTTGTACGTTACTCCAAAGTCTAAAGCGCCCTCTATCGGCATTTTTTGAAATTTATCTGTGTAATTTATTTTCAAGACAATACTGACGTAAAGAATAATTTTAGTGAAAACCGCAAATCAATTGATCAATTTTTATGTTTTTTATAATCATTTGAAATTTGAACCTACCCACTCCTATTGAACACAGTTCGGTTTGCGATACTTAACCACAGGTTTTGAGCTCAAAATTTAAGTTTATGTCTAAGCTTCTAAAAAAATTTATTGAGATGCAAAAAATAACGGTAAAAAATAGTTGTTCGTTATTCCAAAGTCTAAAACGCCCTCTATCGGCATTTTTTGAAATTTATCTTTATAATTTATTTTCATGACAATACTGACATAAAGAATAGTTTTCGTGAAAACCGCAAACGAATCGACCAATTTTTCCGTTTTTTATAATCATTTCAAATTTTGGATCCTAAACTTTGATGGCGCCTATCTCCTTCGGAAGACGTTTGGGACCCTTAGTTTCCCATTTAATATTATTTGTCTTTATGTGTACTATCACCCCTTAAAGTTTTGCCCAGTAGTTTAGATACACCCTGTATATGTTATATATATATATATATATATATATATATATATATATATATATATATATATATATCTTTTTTTCATTTAAATATGGTTAAAAGTAGAAAAAGAAAAAAGTGTATGTGTATATAGATTTTTATTTATGCAAGAATAAAAAGTAGCTTTTTGAAAATATTTCTCTGTAATTTATAAAATCTGTTTTTAAATAAGAAAAAGCTATTTTCAGACACATTTTTGAATTTCTTTTTTTGTTTGGAAACAAATTCGTAAATTTGGTAAGTGTTCTTATTTAGAAGCTATGTAATCGAATGGCGTTTTCTAGTTTTTGGCAAAATGAATTTGAAAACTACTGAGTCTACGAGTCAACCACTACCGGCATTAACTTATGCACCCCTTCGCTTCCGGAAGACATGGATCAATAGATTTCCCCATTACTACTCTTCCATGAAATAGAGGACTTTTGGCTATCATGCAGTATTCGCCCGGAGATGGGGGCCATTTTTTGCCGATTTTAAATTTCTGTATTTGGATTTATTCATTTATTTTTGTTTTTGTTTTTTTAAATGTATAAGCTCTGAAACATTTTTGACTGTAATTTCGGAATATATATCTCTTAAAAAGAATATTTGTTTTATTTAACTTATTTAAATTTTATGTATGCTAATTATGAATTCCTCCTCTCCCTGCCCCTATTTTTTTTCTGTTTTACAAATAATGCTTGAAGTGCTGATTTTCAGTTTAAAAATTTACTGTTGTTTGTTTAACTGATTACTTAATTTCTGAATTGCTCAAAAATTAAGTATAAAGTGGTCATAAGAGACCAAGAAAGAAACAAGATGGCGGACTCCGGGCGAATACTACATCTGTTCCGGAATTTTTCTTGTGCTCGATGACTCAGGATTTTATGCGGTCGGCTCTTGGACTATATGTAAAACACATCCAACTACTCTTTAAGTGAGTCCGAGACTTCTACTTCGAATTCCAAACTGAGTTGAAATTAAAGTTCGATAATTTTGAGTCGAGACAAGTTACTATCAAGGAGTTGTTAGTTCAACACACTTGGGAGGAGCCGAGATTTTGAGTCGACTCTTCGCCAAACTCTACACTGTTAAAAATCTGCTGCATTTTGCTGCAACGCCCTCCACCACTTGTATATAATATCTCTATTCTAACCAATGAGAAAGCGTCATTTCACGGCCAAGTAACCGTTTTCTATGCAAGCAGGGGAGTGCGTTGCAGCAAAATGCAGCAGTTTTTTAACAGTGTGCATATCCTTGGCGCTATAGTTTACAGGAGTGGTACATTGTTCAAAATTTGAAACTTTTGCTGCATCGCCACTCCATTGATTGTTGATACGAAGCATGAAATTATGCAGCCAACATAAAAGTTAGCTGCATGTGCAAGTATTTGTACAGCGATTCGTAGTGTATCTAGAATGATTACTGATTATAATTTAAATATAACGTCTTCCATTTTTTTACGCGCTCAGTGCGATAAAAAGAAAGTTAAACTTATTTTTTTTTTTAAATTTCTAATTATAATAATATATAACCAAAAACAAACAATTAAACGTACAACCGAAAATTATTCTACAGAATCGACAAATCCCTTTTTTTCTGAAGCCCAGATCATTTCATTTTTTTTTCATGCTTTATGTGTAAACACTTACATAGAAGAGGTATGAAAATCCATTTTAGAAATTTTTTTGGCTTCAAAGTCTTTTTAATCAGAGTGATTTGATCATCTGATTTTGCATACATAGTTTTTTTTAATTCTAAGACGTTTCAAAGCATGCATTTTTTCCAAACATATAGAGATAAATTCAAAATTCAAAAATCTGAATTTACCCTCAATTATTTGTCCTTGACAACGATGCAATGCCGTATTCTTCGCATTCCAATTTTATATCACAGTTTCTATGATATAACATAAATTTATATTTTGCGGAAGCATGTTTTGCATTTTGAAAATATGTGTGCTGATTATTTATATTAATATCAAGAAATTAATTTAAGGTATGCCTCTCTGTCTCTCTCTCTCTCTCTCTCTCTTTTTTTTTTTTTTTTTTTTTTTTTTACAAATATTGAATTTTATACATGAAACTGAAAGTTTAAGATAAGAATATTAAAATGTTTGATTATCTTTCTAATAAAAATTTTAATAATTATTGTTCCTGTTGACGGGTAAAACATGCATAATTAGATCTATGTATATTTGTTTGATGAATTATGCTGGAATTTACAGCCAGATTAAAGAATCTGTAATAAATATGTCTCATCGTATTAATTAATACACGAGAATCTATAACTATAAATAAACAGCTAGAATACAATTGCTTGTACAAGGAAATAATTTTACGCTCGAAATATTTCCATATATATTCCAGGGAATTGATTTTATTCAATGTTTAATCATTTAATTCCTAAGGAGTTAAATCTCTAGAAATGATACAGTAGTATAATCTGTCTCGTGTAATTGTTTCACTGTTTATTATTTAAACAAAACACCATTAATTTTTATTCGGGTTGAGTGTTATAAAAAGAAAATTAAATTTCATTCTTTTTAAAAATCTTTTTGTAATTAGGAACATTAATAATCTATTGCCAAATAACGTATTAAGACAATTGACATAAAACAACGACGTAAGACAACTAATGAACATTCCACAGAATTTTGTCTAATACTCTGTTGTTTCGAAGCCATGTCATTTAATTATTTTGTTCAAAGTTTATACCTAGACACTTATAAAGACAAGGCATTAAAGTCCATTTGCAAAATTTTTCCGGCTAAAAAATCTTTTTAATCAGAGTGTATGAAAAATATTGATTTTGAATATATACAGGGTGATTCTAAATTTTTTTTTTACAATAAAAGAGGGGTGATAGTACACATCAAGACAAACAATATTAAATAGGAGACCAAGGGTCCCAAACGTTTTCCAAAGGAGATAGCCGCCATTAAAGTTTATGGACCAAAATTTCAAATAAACATAAAAAACGGAAAAATCGGTCGATTGATTTGCGGTTTTCACTAAAATTATTCTTTATGTCGGCATTTTCTTAAAATTAAATTATAAAGATAAATTTCAAAAAATGCCGATAGAGGGCGCTTTAGACTTTGGAGTAATGAACAACTCTTTTTTGCCGGTATTATTGGCATTTCATTAAATGTTTTCGTAAGCTTAGACTCAAACTTAAATTTTGAGCACAAAATCTGAAAATGGGAGTGGTTAAGTAACACAAACTGAACTGTGTTCAGAGGGTTCAAATTTCAAATGATTATAAAAATCGGAAAAATTGGTCCATTGATTTGCGGTTTTCACTAAAACTATTCTTTATATCGGTATATTCTTAAAAATAAATTATAAAGATAATTTTCAAAAAATGCCGATAGAGGGTGCTTTAGACTTTGGAGTAACGAACAACTCTTTTTTGGCGTTATTTTTTGCATCTTATTAAATGCTTTCGTAAGCTTAGACTCAAATTTAAATTTTGAGCACAAAATCTGAAAGTGGGAGTGGTTAAGTAACACAAACTGAACTGCGTTCAGAGGGTTCAAATTTCAAATGATTATAAAAAAAGGAAAAATTGGTCGATTCGTTTGCGGTTTTCGCTAAAACTAATTTTTAAATGAGCATTTTCTTGAAAATAAATTTTAAAGCTAAATTTCACAAAATGCCGATAGAGGGCACCTTAGACTTTGGAGTAGCGTACACCTATTTTTGAATGTTATTTTTAAAATCTCATTAAATGCTTTCAAATTCATAAACTTAAATTTTTGGCTCAAATTCTCAATCGTTGGGGGTGTTTAAGTAGCGAAAAATTGAATTGTGTTCGAGGAGGGGGGAGGGTTAAATTTCAACTCCTGAAGACACTTCAATTTGCTCTACTTAACTACTCCTAATTATTCAGATTTCGAGCTCAAAATTTAAGTTTAAATCTAAGCTTCCGAAAACATTTAATAAGTTTTTGCAAGCATTTAATTAGAACAAAAAATAATGGTTAAAATTAATTGTTGTTACTCTGAAGTTTAAGGCGCTCTTTAATGGAATTTTTTTTTAATTTATCTTTAAATTTTATTTTCAAGAACATACTGACTTAAAGAATAGTTTTATTTTAAACCGCAAACGAATCGACAAATTTTTCCATTTTCTATAATTATTTTAAATTTGAACAGCCCCCCCCCCCCCCTTAAACACAGTTCAGTTTGTGCTACTTAACTACTCCCTACTATTCAGATTTTGAGCTGAAAACTTATGTTGAGGTCTAAGCTTCCGAAAACATTTAATGAGATGCAAAAAATAATGGCAAAAAATAGTTGTTCGTTACTCCAAAGTCTAAAGCGCCCTCTATCGACATTTTTTGAAGTTTATCTTTATTATTTATTTTTTAGAAAATACCGACATAAACAATAGTTATAGTAAAAACTGCAAATCAATGAACCAATTTTTCCGTTTTTAAAAATCATTTGAAATTTGAACCCTCTGAACAGAGTTCAGTTTTTGCTACTTAACCACTCCCACTTTCAGATTTTGAGCTCAAAATTTAAGTTTGAGTCGAAGCTTACGAAAACATTTAATGAGATGCAAAAAATACCGGCAAAAAATAGTTGTTCGTTACTCCAAGCGCCCTCTATCGGCATTTTTTGAAATTTATCTTTATAATTTAATTTTAAGAAAATGCCGACATAAAGAATGATTTTAGGGAAAACCGCAAATCAATCGACCGATTTTTCCGTTTTTTATGTTTAGTTGAAATTTTGGTCCCTAAACTTTAATGGCGGCTATCTCCTTTGGAAAACGTTTGGGACCCTTGGTCTCCTATTTGATATTGTTTGTCTTGATGTGTACTATCACCCCTCTTTTATTGCAAAAAAAGTTTGGAATCACCCTGTATATATACATTTAATTCTGAAATGTTTCAAAAAATGTTTTTTTTTTTTTTTTTTTTTTTAACTTGTAGAGAGAAATTAAAAATTCAGTTATCTGAAATATACTACTCTCACTTTTTTCCCTTGATAAAGAATTGAATTCTGTAATGCCCTTGTTTTTGGCATTTCAATTTTGTATCCCTATTTCTATAATATAACTTAATTTATATTTTGCAGAAGCGTGTTCTGCATTTTGAAATTACATGAACTGATGTCATAAATTGCAATTTGAAGCTTTCTTGTTTCATTTTTTTTTCATTTTTATTTCATTTATTTTTGTTTTATGTACGGAAAATTTCTATTACTTTCATATATATATTTCATAAGAAAGAATATCTCGAAATTTCATGCATTATGGTGAAACAAATTCAAAATTACAAAAAAAAAAAAAAAAAAAAAAAAAAATGATAGATATTAACAAGAAAAGAAGTCGCAGAGAATTGATTCTGTAAAAAAAACACACACACACAAAGTTTTGGTACAATCTAGTTTCTTTATCTCAATATTAAATTGCATATGACGATAGTGCTCACAATTATCTTTTTTTAATATTCAATGAGTTCTATTCCCTCTGCCCCAAATTAGTTGCTACATTTGAATGATTTTGTACTGATTATTGATACCGATGGTTTTATGGTTTTATTAGAAAAGTTTTAGAGGTTTCAGGATGCTATTCTATCAATCAACAACATTTCCTTACCAAACATTCCCTCTTTAACAACGTACAATTAGTTTTTAAAAATTCAGTGTTCGTTCGCTTTTAAGCCACGCCCAATTTTGTAAGTAATCTTCCACCAATAATTGCATAAAACTATCTTCTAGCTAATGAATAGTGAATTCCTTGTACTAAATTGTCTGTAAACGTCTACCTATTAAAGTCTGTCTGTCTGTAAACGTTTTAGTTATAGAACGTCTTTCTGATATATTGGTGGTAGCGAATTTACAAAATGGGGGTGGCTTAAGGCGTGCGAACCCAGTAAATTTGCTTCGAAAGTTTGTCTCAAAATAAATGCTACATTTGTGGGACGTAAAAATGAGAATGAAAAAACCAAGTAGTGATAATTTTAATTTCAAATAAAACAATTTTGATTGATATTTAAGGAATTTCTTGCACATAATCTAGATTTGGGAATACATGCAAGGTTTCGAACAGGAAAACTATTTATGACTCCACCTACTTGAAATGTAGCAACTAATTTGGGACAAAATTTTAGGCCTAAATGGTGCAATTAATTTGGGACAGTGGGAGTACAAATTAAATAAAACAATAATAATTTGGAGAAAATGAAATAAAAGTGTAACAAATAACAAAAAAGTAGAAAGTTGCAGAAAGAAAATCTGATTTTGATAAAAATGCAGAAACGATTTGACGGCTAATTTTAGCAGCCAATACGTTGCACAATGCGAATTACCAGTGAAAATCGAGCATCTAGCAGAATTTGAACGACATTAAAAGGCCACTGGACTCGCTGAAAAAGTTAATGTTAACTCGATGATAATGTTAAGTCTATGGGGACGTTATTTTCAAATATTTTGTTCAATTTTTAATATTTTTACATGATTTTTTTTTGCGTAGAATAGCTGAGGTCTACCAAGCTAGTTTTTACTTTTCGATTTTGGTTATCTTTTTTTAATATTATGAAATTTTCCAATTCAGAACCGGTTCCAAAAGTTAAATTATATATATTTTTTTAATCCGAAATCAAAATCGCTAAAGTTAAAAACTAGCCCGGTTGTAGATTATCCTCAGCTATTGTAGCCAAAAAAAATGATATGAAAATATTAAAATTCAAGCGAGATATTTGATAGGAACGCCCCAATAGACTTAGTTTATCATCCGGGACTTTTTCTGTGACTAGTGTTGCGTCTTAAAGGGGATGTAAAGCTAAGTAAAATGTCATAGTCGGATTTGATGTTCTACTTCTAGATCCAATGCGGTTGTAGAAGAGCAGTGAATCAAATCCGGAGACCAGAAAGTTGTAGAAATAAGCTGAGGGAAAAAATCGAAATCATTTTAAAAAATAATAAAATTTTTTAAGCAATTAGAGGATTTCCGGAGCCAGATACTTGGGCAGGAACAATGTCTTAAAAATAAAATGAAAACTAACGGAAGAGATATTAGCGCCAGAATTACTAGTCCAAGAGCCCACAACACAAAAACCTATGTTATCGAGCACAAGAAAAAAAATACTTTATTTTATGGAAGAGTATTAACAGGGGAATCTAATTGTCCAGGTCTGCCGGAAGGGAAGTGGTGTCTAAGCCAAGAATGAATACCACTAGTGGTTGACTCGTAGGTCTATCATTGTGTTCGCCGTACAATTGAAGATATGAAAACATGGAAAACTGGAAGCGGAAAACACAATGATAAACCTACGAGTCAACCACTAGTGGTATTCATTTTCTGCTTATGTAACCCGTCACTTCCGGCAGACATGGATCATTAGGTTCCCCCATTACTACACTTCCATCAAAAAAAGGTTTATTTTCTTGTGCTCGATAACATAGGGTTTTGTGCAGTCGGCCGTTGGATTAAACCGTGACTCGTCATGTTGGCGGCTAACCTATGAACAAATGAATATGTTTCGTTTCAAATCAGAAATTTGGTTATGAAATAAGTTTAAAAGACACAAAGAAGAAAAACGTTAAGTAATAAAGGTAAATTGTTTCAAATCAAAATTACGATGTAAAATATTTTTTTATAAAATTCGACTGAAATTTCCGGTAATTGTAGTGCAGGGATCAGATTTCTCCGCTTTGCTTTATACCAGTATAATAAAAATTTAGTTTATTTAATCGGAAAATTCCGCGATTTAAGGAAACAGCCTTTTCTCTGATATTTTACTGGCGTGCAAAAAAGAGGAGAAATCTCATCCCTACTCTAGCGTTAGATACGGGGAAAAAATTACACAATTAGAACTTGGAATAACAGTAGCAATGCAGGTGGGTCCTCGGCCTTCTTTTTGCTGCGAAGAAGGCGCATATCATAGGTTGCACTTTTAAATACGCAGCCAAAGCAAAATTAGCTGCTAATATGAATAATTTATTGCCATAGAGTATCTATAGAAACATAATTCATTGATTAATATTAAAATAAAATGACTTTTATATTTTTCCGCTTTGAGTGTAAAAAAAAATATATTTATTTATTCATTGAACACATACATCTGACTTGTGTGCTCGACATCAAAGCCTGCTTATAAGTAATCGTCAATTTACAGGGGGAGTGGTCCGATATCCTGTGCTAGATTTTTGGCGATTTTTTTGGCGACGAGCAATTCGATCTGGATTACGTTAAAGCGGCGGTCTGACAGCGCCTTTAGGGTTGCTTTTTTTCGGAAATGCATTTGAGAAGGCTCTTTAATCTTATTGGTTTATTAGTATCACGTGAACTATTAGTCAGCGTAATTTTAAATTCTGTTAGATAATTTCCCCCCAACATTGATATTCGGATGCGTTTGCTGTTTGCTCGTGGCGCATAACGTCTTTTCATTGTAATGTAAGTCTTGCTTGCAACTGCTATTTTTTTCCTTTTTTTTATTTCTTTTTATTAGCTGTTTAAATTGCTAACTTTATTGCTTAAAATCCAGATTTTTTTTTTCATGATATCATTTAGAAACGGAAGATTCAGCAGTCAATTTTGACGCACAAAAGGCAAATTTGTTCTAAAAACTGATAAAATGAACAACTTTTATGATCTAAAAAAAAATGAAAATCGTTGGTTTAAAAAAAAATCACAGGAGTGATTAAATTTATCGCCGATGTAAGCTATATCATTTAACAGCGGCTGCTGTAAATATTAACTGATTGTGTGTCTTTTTGTGTAAATATATATATTTTTATATGTTTATCGCCGACAAAAGCTGGTTAATTTTTTAACAACAGCTACCATGAATATTAACTGTTTGTTTTTGTTGAGTAAATATTAATATTTTTTAATCTTTTATCGCTGACATGAGCTAAATAATTAAACAACGGCTGCCATAAATATTAACTGTTTGTTTATATTTTTGGATGTATATATTTTATTTTTTTTGTATGACGCTTTCCTTTTTTCTGAATTGCCGTCTTATTTATTGGTATTTTTATAGATAAATCTCCTTAAAAAAAATATTTTTTTGAAATAATAAATACATTTTTAGCAGTTGTGAGTGAGATTTTAAACATTTTACTACAAGCTTTGGTAAGTTTTTTTTTCTATATTATTGTATTATTATTAAATCTATTCTATTATTTTTTTTAACCGGGGGTTCAGGGGGCAGAGTCCCCCTGACAATAAAAAAAAATATTTATTTAGAATGCTAAAATTTGTGTTATTGCATCTAGGAAAAATTTTCAAGATGACAGAAAAACATCGTTTTTAAATCTTTGTTATTTATAAATCAATGATTTTACAAACTCTTCTATTTTTATAAAATGGTGCAAAGTCATTGATTTATAAATAACAAAGATTTAGAAATGATGTTTTTCCGCCATCTTGAAAAAATTTTCATGTCGCCAAAACGGCACTTGGGCTCAAATTTTTTCGCAGAGTTTTCCCACCTAGCGCAGGATATCGGACTCTTCCCTAGGGACGAGATAGTAGAAGGGAATTTTACAACACGAAGGAAATACAGCCAGGAGCTCCACCCAAAGAGTATATGCAATGGATCCAGCAGGATTCGAACCCAAAACCGCCTACGTTTGCAAATGTCCTGACCAGTCGGCTTGGAGGCACCTAAAAAATTAAATTTGAAAATTTTTGTAATTTCTAAGAATAATAGTATGTTGCCAAAAAATAAAAATAAAAGTATAACAAAAGAACATTACATAGACACATTTTCATTGTTTCGAATCAGGCTTGCAAGTTAGCCTTTCAATTTTAATTCGAGACTAAAAATTCCTACTTGAAATTTTGAAGGGAAAGCTTTTGCTGTAATGTAAACGTTATTCTTATTAAGTATAGTTTAATGTGATCACTGATAAAGGTATCCTTACAAAATGAGGCGTGGCTTAAGAACTTGCGAACCGGGGATTTTTTTAAAACTAATTTCATACTTATTTAACTCTTTACCTACCGAAGGTACTTATAAGTATCATAAAAATTACTTATTATAAAATTCTCTTAAAACGTGAATTAGTTATAATGCTGTTCAGAATGAGTTACAAATATATTACTTTATGTTGTTTCACAAGCAATATTGGTTACTCAAAATCAAAATATTTTTTTGAGGATGATTTCTTCTGCTTTTGAATCTTTTCAGCTTTCTTGACGCTGCGGGAGGGGGTTGGGTATTTTTCAATTCGGAAATATTTTTATATTTATATTGTAAGAACATCATATTTGTATGTTTTATAATTCTACAAAATACTAAGAAAACAATTTAAAATAAAAGATTTGTGTGGGGTTCTAAACATTGCACAAAATCCCTGTAAATTCAAATTTAATTAATTCTTCAAAATCCTTCAATCCTTCTAAAATCCTTCAAAATAATTATTAAATGATTATGTAAGTCTTTTAATTCAGTTAAAACAATTTACGTAAAATGCTTTAGAATGTAAAAATTTCACGAATTCATAATGCGCTAGATAAAGGGCTAAAGAGGGACAGAGGGAACGCTTGGTAAGTAAATATTGTTGATTGATAGCATAGCACTCTTAATTCTCTGAAGAATGTTCGAACAAATTCATAAAACCATCAGTACTAATAATCAGTGCAAAAGTGTTTAAATGTAGCAACTAATTTGGGACTGAGGGAGTACATTACATTATAAACTACCGCCTTTTTTTCTTTTCTTTTTTTAAATGTTATTTTTGAAAATAATAATAATAAATAAATAAAACTAAAAAATTGTAATTTAACAAATTACAACGACTATTTGGAAAATAATATTTTCAAAGACTGTAATTTTAGACTCATAAATGATTTCTACATTTAAAAAATAACAATAATATAATTTTTATGATGATCAAAACGTTGCTTACGTAATAACAGAGTCCTATTAATACTCCTGGACTTTTAGAGACACGCTAATATTCCTGGACCCATCATAAACAAATGTTAAATGAGATTTCAGTTTGACAATTTTCGTTGCTGCAAATTTTAAAACTTCTAAACATCGCACCATTTTAATTTTTTTACACCGTCATATAAAGAAAAAAATTTACTTTTAAATGCAACTTGTTTGAAACCCATATCTAAATTTGTTTTAAATTTGGTATTATTATTTTTTTTCCTTTTTTTGCAGTTTTTAATACTTTTTTTTTTTTTTTTTTTTTTTTTTTTTTTTTTTTTTTGTCACCGTGGCAACAGAAGTATTCCATTTTTGGACATTAAACGTGGACCAATCAGAAAACGAATAAAATAAAATAACAGAAGTATTTCATTTTTAGACATTAAGCATTGACCAATCACGAAACGAATAAAATGAAATAAGTTGCGGAATTCAACCAATAAAAAGATTCAGATATACTTCAGATTTTCCAATTCTCAACCGAGAACAACTATTTTCCCAAATAGTTAATAATAATTTGCAGAATATTCAAGCATATCTCTAAATACAAATTTATATCAAAATTATAAATTGCATTTTGAAAAGTACCACCCTCTTCTCTTTCTTATTTTATTTTTTAATATTCTTGTAAATAATAATATCCACAACATTTAACACTAGAATTCGTTCGTTTACTCGATTCCATCTATGCTATTAAATTTCAATTCAAACCAGAAGATTTTACTTGAAATAATTTAAATGTGATCCCCTCAAACTTGCGTTTAATAAATCAATTCTGAATAATTCTGAATAAAAATTTCGGTGATAAATATTTTTATCAAATTTGAGTAAAATATCTGGGCGTTATAGTGTTAACCCAATAAGCAATATTCTCGTGACGTCAAAATCCATATGAATTTTTATTAATTTATCAAAATGAAGTACACGTGTATAAATATTTTTTTTTACCAAAATTTAACTTACAAATTAAAAAATATGTTCAAAAAGCCACGTGACTAAATATTTTTCTTTTCTCTGTCACATGGGGAGGAAACCGGTTGCCACTATTTTAAAGAAATTTTATAAAAAAAAGTATTTTATAAAAAAAATTTATACTCAAAGCTACTAAAATTAAAAATAAAATATAAAAATAGAAATAGATTAAAAAATATTTAGAATGGGCACATGTACATTTGAACTGCTTTTATTAAAAAATAATAATTATCAAAATTGGCCTAGTAGAAAACCCAGGACTGATGACTAAAAAAACAAGTTGGAAATTGCACGTGAAGCGTAGCAAATGAGGTGCGTTCGTACGATAACGAAGTTTTAAAATATTCAGATCTTGCTCATATAGTAGAGCGTACTTTGGATACAGTACAGTGGTCGAAACCTTTGTGTTCCTGTAAATGTGCAGGGAGTAATTTTTATTATACTTCATTAACGTATATCTTATTCAAAAAATGTAAAGTAGTTTAGTATAATTAAAACACGCCCCAAACAATGTTTTCCCGTATAACATTATTTAGTGGAATACATTTGTGTGGCCCTGTAATTTAATAATAAATATTCTTTGTATCACAGATTGTACAGAATGTAGATTTTAGTACATACTTCAAAGATTCATGCCAATTCTATTACGTTCAAATGAGTGTAACACCATTAAAATGCATTTGAAACTTTTTTCCGCATTGATCGTATTGTAACGGAATACTTTTGATTGTGCCTGTAATTAATCTATGCATCCGATTTTCATAACATTTGAAATGACTCGACAAAATTATGGAATAAATATACGTTTTAAATTTCAAACGATTAAAATGCATTTGAAACTTTTTTCCCCCATTGACTGTAATGTAACGGAATACTTTTGATTGTCCCTGTAATGGATCTATGCATTCGATTTTCATAACATTTGAAATGACTCGACAAAATTATGTAATAATTATACGTTTTAAATTTTAAACGATTAAAATGCATTTGAAACTTTTTCCCCCATTGACTGTAATGTAACGGAATACTTTTGATTGTCCCTGTAATTGATCTATCCATTCGATTTTCATAAAATTTGAAATGACTCGACAAAATTATGTAATAAATATACGTTTTAAATTTCAAACGATTAAAATGCATTTGAAACTTTTTCCCCCATTGACCGTAATGTAACGGAATCCTTTTGATCGTCCCTGTAATTTATCTATCCATCCGTGTCTCATACTGTGATACTGTGTCTCATAAAATTTGAAATGACTCGACAAAATTATGTAATAATTAGGTATTTTAAATTTCAAACGATTCGGTTGGGTAGTTTTTGCGTTGTTATATGCGGACAGACGGACGGAGTGAGCGATAACAATAGGTGCTACGTATTTACATAATTACGAACGCACCTAAAAAACAGCCTGGTTTTTTAAATGGATAGATTGGCTATTACAAGTCACTTGTCATAGATGTTGCTGTTGTCTTGGTGTGTTTGGATTTCACGCATTTCTCACTCACAAGCAGTGGCGCAGCCAGAATTTGGTTCTAGGGGAGGTTTTAAGTTTCTGATAAAGATGTTTGCGGGTTATTTGAATCGCCGGTTAATAGAATCATTACTAATTAGAATATTCACTGTATAATACTTAAACTAAAAGAGAATTTATGTGGCATGGAATGAATCTTTTAGTATAATACGTCCCAGAAAAGTGATTCAGTTCAAATAATCAATTTTTACTTAACTAATCTATGTAATATGCACTTTCAGTTTTAAGTAAAATTTTGCTATTTAATCTAATATCACTTTTTTAAATGGAATCTTATTCAATAAAGTGCCGGAATCCGAAATACGCCAAAACGTTTAAACATTAAATTTTGTTTTGATTCATATAAGCAGCAATTATAGCTATCTTTCTTAGCTCTGGGAGGGGTTTTAACCCCAAAACCACCCCCTTGGCTGCGCCACTGCTCACAAGGAAGTTCTCCATACTGGGCATTCTCAGAATATGTTGAAAAAAATGTTACTTGTACTACTTACGTATGTAATAAAGGGTCAGTTAAATTTACCGGCGGAACATCAGTATGAAGTCTGTAAAAAAATAAAATATTTTCGAATATATAGCGCGAAAATATGAAAAAAAAAACTTAGTAATAATTTTTTTTTTTAATTTAAAGATTTTTGTGTTCCAGACCTCATAAAATGAAAAAAAAATGAAATTCTACAAATAATATTTCTAGTTGTAATGATTTTAAATTACTCGCCCCTCCTCATTTTTAAATAAATTTTATATTTAAAAAAAATATGCATGAAAAGTTTTACGATGTGGTTTTATTTAGAAATGATATGGTTGACCATCACAAATAAGTAGGAAATTGCAACCCAAGCGTCGTAAATTAGGTGCGTGCGTACTATAACAAAGTTTTAAAAATATTTAGATCTTGGTGTAATAATATACAGTACTTTGGACGCAGTTTAGTGGCCAAAATCTTATGTGCGTTCCTGTAAATACTATCTGCTCTCTATTATACAGAAAGCAACTTATAATAAACCTCAGAAATGTATAAAAATTTTCGTAAAATGTAAAATAGTTTAATATAATTAAAACGCGTCCCCAAAAAAGTAGACATTTAGTAATAATAATAATTATTATTATTTGCTTAATTCTCTTTTCGCCGTTAGTGAAATTTTTATTTAAAACATTTGTTTCACACTTTAAATTTAAAATACAAGTTACTTTCCTAAAAGAATCAAGCGGAATAAAGCGCAAAAAGTATTAAAAAGTTCTAATATAAGTTAAATCTTGCTATGATACATTATTTTCTAAACATCTCCCAAAACTCTTCCTTAGTCTAGTGTCATATGAATATGAATTGAATCAGTTTTTATAAAAAATAGTGGCGTAAAAAACGTCACTATTTTTGATAATAACTGATTTAAAAAATGTTGGAAAGCAAAACCCTTTCGGGTCTGGTGCATTATTAATAGTAGCTCTTGAGTAGCTGTGCCGTTGAAAGACTATTATAAACTGTAACGTATTCTTAATTTGTGCTTTTTTTTCTCAATTAGTTATCTAAAGCTATGTTCTCTCTTTTTTTTTTTTTTTTTTCTCAATTAGTTATTTTTAGCTGATGGTATTTTATATTCTGTCAGTAGTTTTTGTCCACTGGCACCTTTTAACTATTATCTTGCTTTGTACTCAGGGCCGTAGCTAGAAGTGTTCGATAGGGGGGGGGGGGGCTCAAGGGAATGTAGGGGGGGCTCATATTTTTTTGTTCTCTCTCTAATGCAGAAATATAAATGAGTGCATATTCACATTGTAGGTATTATGTTTCTCATTAAACTGTTGTAATAACTTCATTTTATGCTAAGAAAAGTACATGATGATGAAAATTTTGAATGTATAACTGGTGCAAAATTAAACTTCCTGTTAGCTTCATAAGTACCAATAGGATGAGGGAGTGTTGAAACACGTATTTTAGATACAGTTTAGTAACATTGCAAAACAGTGAAAGGGTCTCAAAACTAAATTAGATTTTTGAATAGAATTTCATTTGAATTTTCGGAACATTTAGTGACCTTGGAACTTTTTCCAGGGGGGCTCAAAATATTTTAGGGGGGGCTGAGCCGCCCATAGCACCCCCTTAGCTACGGCCCTGTTTGTACTACACTTATTTATTTTCTTTAATGCTTTTGATTACTATTAATAGTTAATTCTCTATTTACAGGTGTTTAATCTTATGATTTTTATTATTATTTTTGTTTTGTCTCGTTTTTATTTCTTAGTTGGCGGTTACCTATAAACCGTCAGTTCCTGTAACTTTACTTTGTTTTCTATGGTAAGGCGATACTTGTGTGCTATTTTATTTTTATTCCAGATAGGAATATTCTGTTCTCTTTATTTTAGTATATGTCGCTGTTCTGGGCTTGTCCCGAGAGAGGTGGTGGTACTGGTTCGTGAATAGGGTTTTCCCGCTGGGACATTTAGTCCATAAACCTAACGGTTGGCGTCCCGGCTGGGTGTCTTGTTCCTTGTATTATTAATAGTACATGTCTTTTAAAGAAGTATTATTTTGTTTTAAGAAATACTTTTCTTACTATTTATATGTAGAAATGTTCGTAAATGTCTGTGCTTTTAGTATATGATTTCACTTATGTTTATGCCTTTACTGGTAATAATATTTATTATTATTTTCTTAATTGTCTTTGCGCCGTTTGCGATTCTTCTGTTTTGAACATATGTCACTCTTTAAATTTAAAATAAAAGTAATTTTCATGAAAGAATCGTATGTTATAAAGTGCAAAAAGTATGAGAAAGTTGTAATATAAGTTAAATCTTACTTTATATAATATTTTTATACATCTTGAAAAACTCTTCCTTAGTCTATTGTCATATAAATAGGAATTGAATGATACGCAAAAAAAAAAAAACATTCGTTATTTTTCAGACAATGAAATATTTCTTAAACTCGAATTAATCATTTGATAGAAATGTTAATATTATTAACGTAAAATTATTTTTTTTCTAAAAACTGAAAAAAAAAATCGGATCTGAAAGGGTTAAAATAGCAGTGAAAGTTGTCTCCGACAATTAAAGATTAATGGTTGCTTACAATTGATGGGCTACAGTCCGTAAAAGTAATAGATGTTTGATTTCAGAGATGGTCAAGGAAAGATTAAATTTTTGTTGAAAATAATACCAAACTTTCATATTCGTTGTGTAAACTTTCATTTAAAAATTACAATAATTACTCATTTTTATTACAGAACTATTATAAATATAAGCTGCAGCGATCTCATTTGGCTCCTAATTAAATTGTTACATTTTTTTAAACATAAATATAATAAAAACAAATTGTTGTAAATATAAATCGTTGGAGGTATTCAATACATTATATTCAAAAAAAAGTTATAATTATAGCATTTTTGCTAATATTTTTTATTATAAAAAGTATTTTTATATGCATTTTTAATATAAAAAAGGGTCATGTTATGATTTTACGACAGAGTTATTGATTATCCCAAAACTATTTTTAATGCTTGCACTGTCAAAAACAAAATTTTGTTTCAAGCGCATTTTGTTTGAAAACATACACAGTTTACTGATTTAAATGAACAACTACAGAAAACAGCGAAACTTTTCTGTTTCAATTTATATATATTTATTTGACTTGCAACAACCGGAAGAGTTGGCAGTTACGCCTTTGCTGTGTGTGTAATGTCTATTAATCTATAACACTATTACGATGAGTTTCATCTATTATCGTTTCAACAGCAGACATGGGTACTTGTATTTACGATGTTTGTCTTGGGTAATCTATCTATCTATAAAAACATCTACAGATTTTCTTTCAACATCTCCAATGTTATCTACCAATAAATCATTGGATAGTCAGTCAAAGGGTAGTTATTTTAAACCAGAAGATGTCTTGTGTTATCGTGCTTGTAAATTGGCATGTGTGGGACAGGCAGCAGCGGAAAAAATCGTTGACCTTTATTGCAGCCTGTCTATTTATTGATGGCTTCCATCCTTCGCCCGGTGTTTTACGTCACTATTCTTGGGAGTAACTGCCTTAAAATGTTGGAAGTCCAGTTGCTTAAAATAGCAGGGAAAGTTATCGGACAATTAAAGATTAATGGTTGCTTATTGTTGATGGGTTACAGCCCGTAAAAGCAATTGATGTTTGATTTCATGAGACAGATAGAAGACGGTTAAACTTTTATTGCGTATAAAAACTAGTCGTTGTGTGTGTGTGTGTGGGGGGGGGGGGGGGGGGAGGGCACCGTAATACTCACCCATCATGGATATGCATACTGTGAAATATGAAAGTAAAACATGTGTAAACTATTTTTCAAATTAATGCATTGCAATTCCAAAATAAAAAATTAAACACATATTTAAGAATATTTTTAATACATAGTAATGCTCTATTACTGAATTGCGGGTGTTACTTGATTATCCAGTCGGCCCATTTCGACAAATTATATAAATATTACATAATAAGTATGCTCCAAGTTTCAAGTCTATGTCTCAATTTGTCCGGAAGATAGAGCGTTTGCAGACACACGGACAGACAGACGGCAATTTTTTATTTCTAAAAATATGTTTTTCAAAATATGCGTCTAAAATGCATAAATTCGCCAAAAATGTTTTTTTTCGATTTTCAAAACGATCGCAAGACTTACCCTATACTTCGTATGATGGGTAAGTAATAAGAGTTTTTTACTACTTCCAGATTTTATTAAGAACTTTTATTATAAAAATACTAATACTCATTTTTATAGTAGAAATAATTATTCATATTATAAACCAGTAATTATTGAAGTTATAAATTCTAAAGATATCCCTTTGTTTCCAATTTAATTTTTATTATGAAAATTTTCTGTAAATATCCCGTAATAAAAATAAATTGTTGGACGTATTCAATGCATTACTTTCAATCAAATATAGATTATTTGATTTTAAATCAACAAAATAATAAACGAAATAAATTGCCGTAAAATTTTTAGTTTTTTGCTACTTTTAGAATATAGAATTTTATTATAAAAGTACAAAATTTTTGCTATAAAAATAATACCAAATTTATAAAGTTTATTTCACTGTCAAGCGACAGAGTTATTTACTGTCTCCAATCGCAAAGAAGCGTCGCTTCATTTGTAAAGAAAAAACTGTGATTGTAGAGAAAATTTATTATTGTTTGATTGTCCTATTGCCGATTAGTATTATGTAAAAATCATCTTTATTCGGTATTACTTTTATTTATTATTACACCGAAACTTCTTACAACAATTACTCCAAACAACGGTAACCTCTAAATACTGATCATGTGAAATGTGTTACCGAATCTCTTTCATAGAAATAACATAACACTAAACTTTCTAATAACAAATTCCAATTAACGGCTACCCCACAGTATATTTATTTATTTATTTATTTTTATGTTACGTTTTGACTACAACCGAGATTGCAAAGAATATAGAGAGGGATTTTCTTAATTGATGACCTTACGATTTCTCTATTAATCTCTAGCGGTTGTTAAGCAAAACCCATTCGTAAAATTGTGGCGAGAGGGATATGTGACGAAATTTAAGCGCGTGCAAGCAGTAGTCATTTGTACTCTTTGTGAATCCCGTTTAAATATTTCTTGTTTATTTATGTATAGCATTCGTTTAAAACTAAAAAATGGTTTCAAAATAAAAGGTTTTAATTTTGTCGTGATAAGTTACAAGTTATACAGGAGGGCAAATAAAGTGCAAGTACACGAAAATTAACTAAAATGTATGATTGCCGAAAAACCCAAACAGATATTGAAGGGGAAAAAAATGACTTTAATTTAGAAAAGACCTTTTAATGTAAAATTTGATATTTAAAACTAAGTATCGAAGAACTGGTTATAATACTATTGTTAAAATGACTTTTCGAACTTTCGCCATAAAAATCTCACTATTTCTGAAAAAAAAGTGTCGCATGTAAGTGCCCCAGAAAATGTAGAGAAGCTATGAAACTAAAAATTTTGTGTTCACTCCAAATGATAACGAATTTTATAGCAAATCTGTGGAAATGATTATGCATTTAGACAAAGAGATATTGTTAAGTAATAATAATAATAATAATAATAATAATAACAGTAAAACCATTTCAAATATGTGATTTCTTTAATGCAAAATATTAGTATGTATAATGTATGTATTATTTTACTATATAAAAAAAAATCCTCAGTTATTTTCGTTTTTATGCAATGTAATTTTGAGCATGTAAAATGTGGAACCTCTGAATAACGGCGTGTCACTTTATCGTGATCCCAGTGGTGACCCTTATTCAAAGGTTTTACTGTATTGTTTTTTTTTTTTTTTGGAACATTGTTTTATGTATTTAAAAATCCTACTAGAAGTAGTGTGTGTTACAAGAAGAATGTAAATATTTATGGTGAATATAAGCAAATAAACATATAAGTAAATTATTTATTTTTATACGTAATTTTATTTTAATTTATTTTAAACTGAAAGATGTCTTGCGTATCGTACCTTTAAATTATTCTGAAGGACAACTGGCAGAGAAAAAAAAGAAGAAAAAAGTTGACCGTTGACCTTTATAACAGTCTGTTACTTTACTAATGATATCTATCCTTCGCATGTTTTTTATGTCATTATTCATGATAGTATCTGCGTTAAAATGTTGGAAGTCCAATTGCATAAAATAGCATAGAACATTATCGGACAGTCAAAATTTAATGGCTTGTTACAATTAATTGGTAGCAGTCCGTAAAAGCAATAGATGTTTGATTTCATCTGATAATCACACTATTAAAAAAATCCGTTAAATTTGCGGTACAGCAATGTTGCCAACAATTTTTACGGCAAAAACTTCTGGCAACGTAGCTGTCAGCAGTTTTTAAAACACTGTAAAAAATCTGTGCAATGTTCTTGATATTTACTGTGTAACATTCCTGGGTTTTCTCGGATTATTTCTGCTCATACAAGAATACCGAGAAATCTTGTGTAATACCTTCCACAATCTCGTGTAACTTTTCGGAATAGTTGAGAAAGTGGAAATTACTGATAAACTGTGAAACGTTCCGAATATTTTCTGTGTAACATTCCTTAGTTTTAATAGGCATACTTTTTGAGCTTTTGTGTAACTTTTCGGATTTATTTTAAAATACAAATCATTGGTAATCTGTGAAAAGTTATATATGTTTTTTGTGTAATATTCCTCATTTTGTGGTTAATATATTAATTAAAAAAATTGTTATTTTGTGTGTATGTCATTTTATTATCCAGTTGTGAAAACACTACGGGATCTTGTGCTATAAAAAAATAACACGAAGGTTTGTATACCCATTTTATTGTGCATTTCAAAGCTCTTATTCAAAATTCTGTCCTGTACAGCTCCTGAGATATATTTTACATGTAAAAACTAATTTTTTGAGTGCTTATAATTTTGCTCGCTTAGTTATAAATCGAGTATGGAAACTAGAGTCACTAATTTTTACCGAAGCTTTAACTACGCATTTAATTGTGATTCTCGAATATTTTTTTCCTAGTTTAGACTCTGAGGCCTCTTCTTGGTCTTTATTTCCATATGAACTACATTTTTGCGTGTGATTCATTTTGTTGCCTCAGTTGAAGAAAAAGACTATGGGATCTAGAGCAACTAACTTTGGAATGAAAGTGCGTATGCCCATCTTATTTTGCATTTTGAAGCCTATTTTTCCAAATTCGACCAGTGATCGTTTAACGAAATTATTTTATCAGTGATTGTTTGACGAAATTCTCGATCTTAGTACCGCAATTTTTTCTCCAAATACCTACTATTTACGATTAGTAATATTCGCCTTATTTAATCAGCAGTGCAACAATTAGTAAAATTATCATAATCAAAGTCACTGCTTAAAGGGGAAAGAGGAGAAGCTCTAGCCAACTATTTTGTTTTTCAAAATATTGAGTCTATAACATGAAATTAAAGTAATATCAGTAGAGAAATGTTTAAATTTTGACCCCCCCCTCTCTCCTCCCTTCTTTGGTATCTGAAAGCTACATATGTCTATAGAGGATGAAAAGGTACAATTTTAAGTCGCTTACAAGAAAATATTGCTAATTTTGTGGCAAGGTTATTGTGCCTAAATGTGGTTCATAAGTACGGTAATGTTTTTTTTACTTTAAATCTTAATACAGGAATCCCGAATGAATGCTATATAATAAGGCATTCGATTTTTAACGAAACTGTAAGTATTTTTCTGCATTGATGAGATTTTCTTAGATATTTTCGATCAAATAGACATCGTTGATTTTATAGCGCGTTGATTTTATAGCAAATGTTTCATAAATTTAGCGTATTTCCCTAAATTGCCTCTCGAATTTTTAACTTTGAAGATCTAATAATCTCACTAACGTAAAGAAACTACGTCTGGTTCATTTAACTGACCAATAAACTGTTAAAAAAAGCACCCAGTTTGTGGATTAGAATTTAAACAACTACCAGGTAAGTTTGTATGGTATTCTTTATATAGTGCATTAAATGCAAATTTCATGTTTAATTAATCATGTTTAATTAACTTTAATTAATTAAATACCTACTATTTTTTATTAGTAATATTCGTTTAATTTAAGTGTCAGTTTAGAAGATTTTTTTACAATGTCTATCACTATTTCCGAATAGTAATATTTCTGTCATTAAATAAAGCGATTTTTACTATTCGGAAATAGTTTGATGTTTATATTAAAAACTTAATATCTAGGTATATGCATTCGCGTCTTAAGCGAGATTTTTTTGTTTTAAAAGGTGAAAACTTCATCTTATATTAAATGAAAATTTTTTACATTTGTTGTAAGAGCGATGTTCTGGTGATGTTGGAACTAGAGTAAATTCAGGTATTAATCGGTATCACGTCTTAAGCGGGTTCCACGGTTTCCTAAAACAATAAATCTGGCATAAAAATTATTATAAACAAAGACAACGCTTGAAGGGGAAAGGGGAGAAGCTCTGACCAAATTTTTTATTTTTTCAAAATATTGAGTCTGTAACATGAAATTAAAGATATATAAATAGAGAAATGTTTAATTTTTCTACCCCCTCTCCCCCTTCTTTAGTATCTGCAAACTATGTACGTCTATAAAAGAAGAATATGTACAATTTTAAGATTTTTACTAGAAAATATTACTAATTTTGTTGCAAGGTTATTGTGTCTAAATGTGACTCATAAGTACGGTAATGTTCTTTTACTTAAAATCTGAATGCATAAATCCCAAATGCTATATAATAAGGCATTCGATTTTTAACGAAACAGTAAGCATTTTTCTTTATTGATAACATTTTCTCAGAGATTTTCGATCAAATACACACCGTTCAATTTATTGCGCCCCCATGTTTCGTAAATTTGTAGAATTTCCCAAAATTGCCTCTCGAATGTTGAACTTTAACAATCAAATAATCTCATTAACGTAAAGTAACTATGCCTGTTTCATTTAACTGACCAATAAACTGTTAAAAAAAAGGGCCCAGTTTGTGGATTAGAATTTAAACAACTACCAGGTAAGTTTGTATGGTATTCTTTATACATTGTATTAAATGCAAATTTCATGTTTAATTAAGCTGTTGTAAGTAGCATAATCCTCCATTTAAAAATGTTCTTTTACTTAGCACTTACGTATGTATCTAAGCAATTTAATTTATATGCATAATCAGACTTATATATTTAAAAAAAAATTCTATGCATATAATCATAAGTTAAAAATTTCTGTAAATTAAATGAAGGATTAAATGAAAACTAAGCAAAATTTTATAGTATCAATTTACAATCTTAATTTAAGAAAAAAATGTTACATAAATTAAGAATTGCTGGATTTTTATCAGGTTTGTAAGAAATTTAATATTTCAATTATTGTGCTGAATTTTTGAAAAATTTGTCAGGCATACTTTTTGAATGTTATTTTCTTTTTTAAAAATTCTGAATAATTGAAATACTTTACGTGTATATGTCTTTATTATACAGATCTGTGCATAATTATTTACAGCAATCTTTCATTTGCATGTTGATGCAAAATATAGATAAAAATTAACATTGGCCACTGGCCAGTTACTCAGATTTTTAATTATTGACCATCAACAAAGTCACAAACACTTCATACAAAATCATATGACGTGTTTGTACAGTTCTAACTATCAACATTGTAGCTTATTAATATTTTTAATTTCCATTTCGTAAGATTACACTCAACTGAAAACTGAAATTGTATCTAACAGAAATATATATAAGTAAGAAATTACCGTAATCAAATTAACAATATTTAAAATGAGCTCGGAAATCCGTATTAACGCGGGTGTGCGTGCATTGCGGGGGAGAGGGGTTAATTGACAAACCCCAAATTATAGTCTATCAACGTAAACAGGCATTTAAAAGTCTTAGAAAATAATATTAAAATTAAAATTTATTAAATAAAAGCTACATTAGAAAAACTGTTCTGAATCCGCGTTAAAAGGCGGCGTAACATCGAGGATTTCTCAAACTTAATTTCTAAATTTGAATGCACTATGTACTCAAACTTAAAATACGCATTATGTCCATATTGAAAAACAAGAGTTCGGAAATCCGCGTTAGCAAGCCTTTCAAAACCCAACTAAAAACCACGCAAACAGAGGCTTCTAAATCTCGCTTACAAAATAATTTTCAAAATTAAAATTTTTCAAATTAATATAAAGCTGCATAAAGTATAGGAAAAGTACTCGAAACCACATCAACAGGGGATGGAGTAACACCGAGTATTTCTGTGATTTGATTTAAAATAACAGAAGTTTAATGTTATATAATTCAACAAACTTAAATGCACATTAACTAGAAACAGGAATTCTGAAAATACGCTTCCAAAAAGGCTTCCAAAAGTGATTTTAAAAAAGCATACCGAATTATTTATTACCAAAAGAATTGAGAAGAAACCTGAAAAATAAACTCGTGCTTAACATGCATAACCTTACTTCCATATTTAAAGCGCAAAATATCACTTTGAATTTAAATCTTAAACTTAAAATCTTAATTTTAAAATCTTAACTTTTTCAGTATCACTCAGTATATCTTAAATCTGACAATTTTTTTAAAATCTTTATTTTGACAGGGTTAGCAAATGCATTTTGAAAATTTCACAACACTACTTTTATAAAACATCGGGACAAATTTTATGAGTGTTTCAAGTGAAGGGGGGTGTACGGAGGAAGTCTAAATTTTGCTGCAATTATTATGATAGTTAAGAAATATAATTAAGTATCCGTGAGATTAATCCATCCTTCTGTTAAATATGTACCCAAAATTTGAAACTATTCGAATAATTTTATGCAAGGAAAATGCAATTAAAAAAAAATTAAAGTGTAGGATTCTATCCCCCCCCCCCCCCCAAAAAAAGTGACCTATAAACCCTTGCATTAACACGTTAAGTGCCATGTCACTTGCCGGTGACTGACATTAAAATTTCCGTTTCATCCGCATCAGTTGCCCGTGACCGACAGCGTAAAATTGTAATATAAAACTAAATATTATATTATTTTAAGGAATTGCTGAAAATTTATTTAAAATTTTCCTTGTAGAGGATAAGGACTTTAAAGGATATAATTAAGGAAGCAGAAAGTTTAGTGTCAGTCATCCGTGTCTGACGTGGAATTCAACGTGTTAAAGGTGTAATTTATCTTACTAATAAAAGGAGACCAAAATTTGAAACTAATTGGTTCTCGACAAAAAAATTCTATGTAAAGCTGAATTAGTTGGAGAGGAAGGGTTTCTTTTACAATTGACCTATACTTGACCTAACATTGTTGATTTGATAAATCTTGCCTAATTTTCTAATAAATTGACACCCAAACTTCAAGGAAAAGGGATAATTCTAAACAAAAGTTTTTGTTTAAGCCTATTTAAGAGGGGAGGGAGTGTTTATTAGTCACTTTGATCTAGAACCCACCAAAACCCGAAATAATCAGCTTCACCAAATAAGTGGAATTTATTTAGTAAATTTGTTGTAGAGTTTGCGCAGGAACATGGATCTTATGTAATTAAGATTCATCCAAATTTCGGATTTAGCTGTTTTTTAGCAGATTTTTTCAATTGACGCACTTTAATTTGCACAGGAGTGAGATTCCTGGATTAAGTATATTAAAAGTAAGATTGACTTGGAATTGCGCTCCAAAATCAATTTTGTCATAAATCAAATTTATCATATTGTATAATAAGTTGGAGAAAGACATTTAAAATACTTCAGTATTAGGCATTAAAGTTACACTTTTCTGGATTTTTGTTTTTTTTTTATTTCAAGCTAAACTACGACACCAGTTTTAAATATTTCATACTGTATAATAGCATGCGTAATTAACTCGGATAAAAAAGATCTCTTCGAAATAAACTATCCCCTCCCACCAGCCGTGAAACGACCTTTGAACCAAAAATAGTTATCTACCCTCTTTCCTAGTGTTTAGAATAATCGTTAATTTAGACTCCGAAAATTATAAACGAATTTATGTACTTTCAAATTTTTCTCTTTTCATCCCTGGTGTCGATATATTCTACAACCATCATGTTTTGCGAGTAGCACTCATCAAGTTTGCAGACTCAGGACGGTAAGGTTAATCTGCACGTTTTTTAGTGTTACTCGACGGTGGAAATTGCTAATTTTATGCTTAGTGCACGGAGCTAACCAAAAAAGATATGTAAATAAAGAAGCGTACATGAACTTATATTGTATATCAATATCGAGGACAGTGGCAAAACTGAGATCTGCAAACCCTGCGACGTATGGGGGGGGGGGGCTTGGAAGTAATTGGGAAAAATAAACTTCTTAAACGGTCATAAACGGTTGATCATTTTAGGATTTTAAGAACGAGTCATTTTGTATTGAATAACGAATATATATTTTGCGTACTCCCAACCTGATCTGCGCGTAAAAAAATCATACCCCGTTTTGTTATGAGAAAGAGATATATATTCTAGGGAGGGGGGGGGGGCTTGTGAAAAATTTTGCAGAGGACTCAAAACTATAGTTACACTACTGATTAAAGATTCTACAAAATCAATATATAATTGAGAATAAAATGTTTAAACGATGTATAAACCAATTTTTATCTAATAAATTCAAATTTTTCACTTAAAATCCAAAATATTGCAATACATTTTTCAAAATGGAACAAAACCGGTATATTTCATAGATATTCATACTTGGCCATGCGCAACATGACAACAATGCACTTGAAAAAGACTCCTGTTTAAAAGATATATATTGAATATTTTGAAACTTCTTTTATTTTTTGGAAAACATTCTGGGAATATACAAAAGTAGTTGCAGTACTTTTTGTATTGTTATTACAGCCGTTTGTAGGACACATATTCAAGAATTCTATATTTCAAGCTAATGCATAATACAAAATGTTTTTGCAAACGAGAATAACTTTTCCAATTAAAATTTTGATTTTTCCAGAAACTGAATAAACAATATTGCATCCAATAATTTATGCATAAAAAATAAAACATATAATATGCTTTTTGTTTCTTTGTAGCCACCTTGGATAATAATCAAATCTGAATGTAATGATAGCTCATTAACAGAAACAAATGATGACTTTTGAACAGCAGAATTAATTTCAAGTACTGAAAGCAGCACTTTAAATATTAGCAGTCACTTGTATATTAAAGCACCCATGGCGCGAGGATTTTCAGATTCCTTCACATCATTTTATTCTACTCTAACTAAAGTTTTAAATGAAGATTGCTTGCAGTGGACAGAAAAAAGTGAGTTACTGAGCCATTTAGCTTTGAGAATCTGCAAATGCACAGACAATCCCTCTACAGCTGAACGAAAGCAAGTAGAAGATAAAATTTAAATTGAAGGTGTGAAATTTGTACAGAGTGTAGTTTCGACAATCTCTTTATATTATTGTTATAACATAAAATATTCTCTCAAAGGCACTGGGACTTATGCTTTCATTGAACTAAAGTTGTTGAAGTTCAAATATGGTAGTGTAGTTCCTCGAAAACCAGTTACTTTATGTGAAAAATTAAGCAAACTGTGATAAAATTCTAGATTGTAATTTTAACCATAATATCAATAAAGTTTTGTGTATATTATGAAAGTTCTGTGAATTTTTATTTTTGACTATATTATTTTTTAATTGCATAATATTCTCGATATCTTAAGTCGAAGGGATTCTAAAAAAACATTATGTAATAGGTAATTGTTCAGATAAGTCATTTACAGGAATTAGTAATATCAAAGAGAGAAATATATTTTAATTGAAGTATCAAAAGTACACTGTATAATAGGGTGGTCCGAAAAAAACTTTTTTTCGATTTTCGATAATGGCGGGTGCGGAAAAGTGGCCACTGGTGGCACTCAGTTCACACAAAAAATTTGAGATTTTTTGGACAATTCCTTACCCTGCCGCAAATGGCTTGAAATTTCGCCAAAATGCTGATTTTTGAACTTTTTTATTAAAAACTTTTAAAATATTAAATTAAGTTTATTTTGGCTGTATTTACTTGGAAAGGCATATTTAACGTATCTAATGTTTAAATAAGTTCTGATAATGCATTATTTAATTGCTATGTGTATTTTAAATCAGCCGATTTTTATAGGCGAGTAAAACTCGGCATGCAGCTACGACATCCACGCGAGGAGTTCTCGGTTGTTTCGCGTTGGTACGGAATGCAAAACAAGTTAAAATGTGTACATTTTTAAAGAACATAGCACTAAACTAATGCATAATTAGAGGTTATTTAAACATTTGGCACATTAAATACATCTTTTAAACTAAATACCACCAAAAAAAAGCTTAATTTAATATTTAAATTTTTTTTTGCTAAAAAAATTCAAAAATCAGCATTTTGGCAAAAGTTCAAGCCATTTGCGGCAGGGTAAGGAATTGTCCAAAAAATCTCAAATTTTTTGTGTGAACTGAGTGCCACCAGTGGCCACTTTTCCGCACCCGCCATTATCGAAAATCGAAAAAAAGTTTTTTTCGGCCCACCCTACTGTATAAAGATTTTCAATTTTTTTTAAAAAGGTTATCTTCTTCCGGCAGCTAAATATTCTTTTTTTTCCCTTGTATCTCTTGACATCTGAAATTGAAATTTGTGCTTTAACCAAATGAATGAATCTCTTTAAATATGCTAATGCTTAAATTACAATTAAAAAGTTATTTTTGAATATAACTTTAAAATCTATTTCACAAATTTGTGCATATTTTAACTTACCTTGAAAATTTGTGTAATTAAACCTGAATGGTTTGGATAATCTTTTAAAAGAATTATGTATTGTAAAGCACATGCATCAAAAACCGTTTTTTCATTGATTTCTGTGATATTATATTAATTATTTAAGGAATAGAATTATCAAAGGTAATTGATCCAATTTAAGTGAAGATAGTGGGGTAAAGGGGGGGGGGGAGCGTCGAATGACCACATACTTCCCCAAAAAGAGCAGATATTCAGATACTGAAAAAAAATTAGAATGCTTTGATGGATTAAACATACCATTTTATGCTAAATGACTAATCTGTTGTACTAGCCAAATGGCAAGTTGATATTCTGTTTAAATTATTAAATAATATGGCAAAATTATCTAAAGGTTATTTTAAAAATACACAATTGCTTGTACGAGATTTTGCCAAAAATGTATACTTTGTGTTACATCATCTCTTAATTTACACCTTCAAATTGGTATATTGAGCTTGATATAAAAGTGGAAAAACTTAAGCATGCATTTTTGTAGATCACAGCACGTATCACTCATTTAGATATTTCTTTTGTTTCTGAAGTGTATATTTATCATAATTTATCCTGGCATCAATATTCTAATCAATTTATTTTTGTAAAAGTAATCTTAATATATCCATGATTTAAAAATGGATTTTACTCATATATATCCTGTATTTTTTTAGATTTATGTTGTCAACTGAAAAATGAAAACAACTAATTAGAAATATTTTCAATACAATGTTTAACTTTCAGCTGTGCAATGATCGTTTATATTCTCAATAAAGATTACTAACTCATTAATCTGTATCATGTTCAAGAACCAAACTTAACTGTAACTCTAAGGCATCTTAAAACTCTTTGAATAGCATGCCGAAAATTAGAATTAAGTTATTGAAAAAGGCCTTAACATACTAGATTATAGATTTCTGAACTTTTCAGATTTGCATAATCTTCCAGACAAATTTTTGGTAAAGTTCCTGTGAAAATCTGTGGCAGAATTGCTGCCAATGGATATCCCAGGAACATTTAGCGTATTTCGTGAAATGTTTCAGATCTTTTCACAATGAAGAAACTTAACTGAGATTTTATGCGTAAAGTTCCAGGCTATAGGTTTCAGAGTCTTTCAAAATGAAAGAACATAAATGAATTTTCATGAGTAATGTTCTAGGTGATAGGTTTCGGAATAGCGGAACCTAACTGAGATCTTATGAGTAACATACCATATTAAAGATTTCGGAAATTTTCAGAAAGGTGGAACCTAACTGAGATTTTATGAGTAGTATTCCAGATTATAGGTTTCAGAGCTTTTCAGAATGGAGGAATTTAACTGAGATTTCACGAGTAATGTTTCAGATTGTAGGTTTCAGAATGGTGGAACCTAACAGAAAATTAATGTGTAACGTTACACATAAAAGGTTTCTAGACTTTCCAGAATGGTGAAACCTAACTGATATTTCATGAGTAACATTCCAGATTACAGATTTCTGAACTTTCCTGGCATATGTAAGTTTCCTGGCATTTTTTGGATTAAATTCCTGGGAAAACCTGTGGCAGAATAGCTGCCACAGGTTTTCTCAGGAACCTTACGCAAAATTTTTTACAGTGCAGGTAAGAAAACTCGGATAAGAGACTACAAAACCAATTTTATTCTTGTCGCAATATTAGACGGCGTCTCACTCATATCGTCTACGTCGCAAGCGCAGTATGCTTACCCCCTCCCCCTACACCATTTTTTAATGGTTTTCCTTTCTTTTTCTATGTAATGATGAGATTGGGAATTAATAAATACATCAAAACAACTCTCGAGGAAACATGATAACAGGCTGGGAAACTGCAACAGTGAAATATTTTAAACACTAAAAATAAAGAAACAACATATAAATGTTACAAAATAAACAAATAAAGAAAGAATGTAATAATTTGTAAAAAAAAATAGGTTTGTATTATTAGAAGTATCTTAGAAGTATGTTTATGATAAAAGTGAACATGCTTTATAATAAAAGTGTATTCGCTTTCGTTTTAAAAAGCTTATTCCTTATAAGCATTTTTTATAATCGCCTATTATAAGACGTGTATAAGACTTTCCCATCATTTTTAATATAGAATTCCAATAACAAGAGTTACCACTTCCTATAATTTTAGCATAGTATAAGGAAGTAAATGAAATTATTACAAATTCTACATGTATATAATCGAAGTTAATTTAAACAAGTCGGAAACAGACGTAGCAAATGAAGTGCGTTCGTATTATAATAAAGTTTTTAAAATATGTAGTATTTTGAATACAGTACAATATCCGAAATCTCTTGTGTGCCCCTGTAAAAGCTATCTGCTTTCTATTCTACAGGATGTAACTTGTAGTAAACTTGAGCAACATATACTAATTTCATAAAATGGGAAATAGTTTAATGTAATTACAGCGCTCACTAAAGAATGTTTTCCCCTATAACATTATGTAATGGAGTACTTTTGTGTGACTCTGTAAAGGAATATGAAATATTCTTTTCACTGCATATTTTTAGAATACATAATGCACTTCGTAAACACACATAAATTTTAACATGTTTGACAGAGTATAACATCTTTAAAATTCATTTGAAAGTATTTTTTTTTTCGTTTGATTGCCCTTGTAAATAACCTAATCATGTTAGAAACTCAGCAACGTATTTCAATTTCATAAAATGTGAAATTATTTAACATATTAAAACGCGCCTCAAACAATGTTTCCTCCGAAATGTAAATGGAATACTTTTACATTTATGTGTAATGGAATATATTTTTTGTAGTTCTGTATATTTATGAGAAATATTCTTTGCAACCCATATTGAACAGAATGTATATTTTAGCATATATATCATATATTCATATGAATTGTATTCGAAAGAGTTTGACATCATTTAAATGCATTTGAAACTATTTTTTCCATTCACGATCATTTAATGGAATACTTTTGATTTTCCCTGTAATTGAGCTATACATCCGATTTTCCTAAAATTTGAAATGACTCGGCAAAATTTTATAAAAGTTATATCTTTCAAATTTCAAGTGATTCGGTTGGGTAGTTTTTGCTCTGTTACATATGGAGAGACGGACAGACAGCGTGAACGATGACTACAGGTGCTGCGTATTTACATAATACACACCACAAAAATATATAAATAAATAAAAACTTTGGAAGATCGCTCGTGGAAACTGAAGGGTTAAATCCGTGAGAAAGGAATAATGTAGTTGGTAGCGTAAAAAAGGATATGCCTCACAAAATCAACAAATTAGTTTTGCATAGTAACATCCTATCAATCTCTTATCCATAACAATTTGCTCGAAACCTAAACTGAACTCTTCTTGATATTTCTGAAGAAGTATATGGAGTGAAATCTCGTGAACGCCCCCCGCTCATACTTAAGGAATTGCGTAGGCGAAGGAGAATCAAGACCATCCTTAGGGACCCCAGTAATATTGTTGCTCCTAGTAATATTGTTTGTGTGTGTTTAATTTAAAAATATTTTTGGTCCTATGGAAACATTACGTAATTATTATTATCCCATAATGAATTATTTCATCCTCCGTAATGCAGTTATATTTGTATAGCATGAGCAGGGCCATAGCTAGAAGTTAACAATAGGGAGGTTTCAAGAAAATGTAAAAAAAAATAACGTAAAAATAAAAGAAGAAATTAAAACTTCCTATGTTTGTCTCATTTAGAGATTTAAAATAAATAAGTAAATAAATAAATAAAATCTCTGGAAGGGGATCGTTCGTGGAAACTGAAGGGTTAAATCCGTGAGAAAAGTATAATGTAGTTAATAGAGAAAAATAAGATATGCTTCACAAAATTATTAATTATGCTTCTTGCATAATTATTATCCCATCAATCTCTTATCCATAACAATTTGTCCGAAACGTAAACAGAGAACTATTGATTGATCTTACTGAAGAGTTATTTGCAGTTAAATCTCGTAAACGCCCCCGCTCATACTTAAGGTATTGCGTAGGTGAGAGAAAATCAAGAACATCCTTAGGGACTCCAGTAAACCTCTCTCACAAATATCGTTTTTGTGCATGCTCTTTAACGATGTTTTTTGTTCTATGAAAACATTACGTAATTGTTTTTATCTAATTATGAATTATTTTAACCCCCGTAATCCAGTTTTATTTCGTGTAGCATAACATAAATGGGTGAATAAAAGACTTTGAGCTTAGTTTTTTAGCATTTTGTAAATGTACATAGTTTAAGGATAGTTAAAACTCTTAAATTTTTTAAAAATTCCATTTATAAAAAATATATATGTACAGAGTATCGTAACAGTGGTCAATGGCTGATTTCTAAACTATTAGCCATAGATATATAATTCTAATTACACACACAAAAAAAAGGTTTAAATGAGGTAACGAATTATTTTTAAAGCGATTTGGGTCAATAAAAGCATTTCTTTAAAAAAAAGAAAGAAAGAAAGAAAAATTAAAAAGAAAATCGAAATTAAAAAATTTTATAAGGTTTTTTGGATTTTTAAGTGATACTTAGAAAAACTATCCTATTACACTAAAAAGAAGTAAAAAAAGGTTTTCAAAAAAAGTCGTCGATTAAAACAGGCCGATTAATAACTGGTTCAATTTGGAATGTCCCTTTTGCAGTGAAATAAGGGTAGTTTATTAATTTATTAAAAATATAAATAATCGCTATACATAAAAAACTTATATATTTTTAATATATATTTTGCCTTTAAATATACTATCCTTTAAAAAAAATACATGAATTTTAAAGGTTTTTTTAAAATTATTTGGAAAATATTTGTTATCCTCGGTAGATAACTGGAGAATCTGAAGCATATCTGAATCTTTCTATTGGTTGAATTCCACAACTTATTTTATTTTATTCGTTTTCTAATTGGTCCATGTTTAATTTCCAAAAATGGATTACTTCTGTTGCCAGGATGTCAAAAAATGTACTAAAAACTTTAAAAAATAATAATAATTTTAAAACAATCTGTGATAAATATACCTAACAAATTTCGTTTAAAAGTGCATTTTTTTTTCTCTACGCAACTGTGTAAAAATTTAAAATGTAAGATACCCTAATTTCCTGCGTATAATCCGCGGATCAAACAATCATTTTTCGACCCAGAAATTTTAATAAATAAAATATAACTTTTCAGATCGCCGTAAATATTTGCCTTCATTTACGAAATAAAATTTCTGGGTCGAAAAAGAATTGTTTGATCCGCGGATTATAGGCAGGAAATTAGGGTATTTAGGAGTTCAAAAATTTGCGATTCCGAAAATTTAAAATTGAAATGTCATTTAAAATTTGTTTATGATGAATAAGGGAATATAAAGCATATCTGAATCTTTCTATTGGTTGAATTCTTTAATTTATTTTGTTTTATTCGTTTTCTGATTGGTCCATGATTAATGTCTAAAAATGGATTACTTCTGCTTTTTATTTTATTAGTTTTCTGATTGGTCCAAGCTTAATGTCCAAGAATGGAATAATTCTGTTGCCACAATGACAAAAAAAGGTATTAAAAACTTTGAAAAATAATAATAATTTGAAAACAAATTGCGATAAATATATCAAGCAAATTTCGTTTAAAAGTGCATTTTTTCTCTACGCAACGGTGTAAAAATTTAAAATGTAAGATATTTAGGAGTAGAAAATTTTGCAATTCCGAAAATTGTAAAATTGAAATTTTATTTAAAATTTCTTTAGGATGAATCCAGGAATATGGATGTTTAATCTATGTTGTACGCAACAGAAGGCATCCGGAAGTCAGTCTGATGAACTCCATTCAATAAAAATGCGCATGTTAAACAGTTAAACTATAGTATATCGACAAACTACTGTTTTTTTTTTTAATCAATGGTCTAGGAATATTAATATTGAATGCATGGCGTACGTAATATATGATACGTTATGCTCTTCATAAAAATTATGTACATATTATTATAATTAATTTAAATACAGAATTTATTGATAAGTTGTTTAAAATTTGACTCTTTAAAAATATCTTTTCCAAATAGTCGTTGTAATTTATTTCATTATTATTATTATTTTCTTACTTTGCTTTTTTTATATGTTTATTTATTTATTTATACCGTTAATAGCATTTTCTAACTTAAGACGTTTTTATTAGAAAATAAATTCCTATACTTCTGTCTAAATCGGTATTTAATGAGAGGTTTGCAGGTTATAAACACCTCATACAAAAAAAAAAAAAACTTCTTTTTCTTTATAAATGAGACAAACCTCGACATCCACGTTTTTCAATTATATTTCGTGCTCAAGTTGATCGGCCCTTCCTTGAAATAATACGTCTTAGTTATTTCGATTGCACGTTATTTATTAAGGGGTGTGCGTATTAGAGGTTGTTGACTTCTCTTAGCTTTGTCGAGAGGGAAAATCATACCGTATATATTCACTGAATCTTGTTGTAAGAAAACAAAAATACCTTAATTTTTATAGTACTAAATCTATTAGTCCAAGAGCCGACAGCACAGAAACCTATGTTATCGAGCACAAGAATTTTTTTTTATTTTTTTATTTTATGGAAGAGTAAGAATAGGGGAATCAGACAATTCATGTTTGACGGAAGTGAAGTGGTGCATAAGCCAAAATTTAATACCACTAGTAGCCCACTTTTAGGTTTATCATTGTGTTTTCCTGCTCCCAATTTTCCGTGTTTTTATACCTTTGCACGACAAACACGAAGCTAAAAATTAAACCACTAGTAGTATTTATTCATTATTGGCTTAGGCACCCCTTCATTTCCAGCAGACATGGATCATTCGATTCCCCTGTTACTAATCTTCCTTGCTTACACGATAACATAGGTTTTTGTGCTGTCGGCTCTTGGACTACTACAGTTTTGTCTGAATCGTTGTTTAATGGGAGATTTACAGGTTGTAAATACCCCATACCGAAAAAAAAAATATTTTATCACTCATAAATGAGTCAAATCTCGACACCCACGTTCATCAATTATATTCCATGATGAAGTTTGTCGGTCCTTCCTTAAAATAATACCTCTTAGTTTCTATTGTAACGTTATTTATCAGGATGTGCGTATTAGAGTTTTTTGACTAGTCTTAGCTTTGTCGATAGGTAAAATAATACGGTATAAATACACTGATTCATGTTTTAAGGGGGAAAAAAATCTAAACTTTTGTAATACTCTATTGCAGGCTTGTCCGACCAACCTTTTAGTAAACAGGGGCGCACATCAGCTCCTGAACTCAGTGAAGGGTGCCATTATTCAAACTGCTGAAAATCTATCGCACAGTAGTTTTAGTACACACTTTCATATTAACATAATGCAAATGAATCGTAGAGCGAAAGACAAAAGGCATAAATTAATTAGGCTGGAGTTACATACATTAAATTTTAAATTATGCATTTTTCTATGATAGCTCTATCTCAAAAATGTTTGTACGTTACGATGCCAAAAACTTTAATCGCGCCTATAATAACAACAATAATAAATAAATAAATAAACATAGAATTCAGACATGTTGATAGTTTTTTAGGATTTTTTTTGAGAATATAATTTGACTTATTTTCAAGGTTTGAATTTAGTTTTATAATATATAAAAAAGGCATGATAATGATCAATTCATTTTAAGTGTTTCAAAATCTGTGCTTAACGTATGATTTTTCTTACTTGTTTATGTTTTAATTCAAAACGCATTAAAATATGCAATTGTATATGCATGTACAATTGCATCCGTTGTCCTTATATATATTATAAATGTGAAAGTGTGTCCGAAAATTGGAATGAACTTGGCTTCAAAACGGTTGAATTAATGTCTTTGAATTTTTGTATATGGGTAAATTATTGGCCTGAAATGAACATAGGTTAATTTTTATTTAATTTATTCAAATATTTTTCTTAATAATTCAATATTTCACTATTTTTCATACAGAATAAATTGAAAAATTTTCCATAATATTTAATTATCTTTCTTTTTTCGTTGCCAAAAAATAAAAAAAACCGGAATAATTATTTCTCTTCTGTAAATAATTTTCAACTGAAAGATTTTCACGTGATAAAATAAAATGAAATAAATAAATGGACCCTATTCTGTTTTTCGGTTCGAGATTAAAAACCGCAATTTCACCAATTGTGACGTCAGAGGAAATTAATGTTTTTCTTCTTATATCACGCAAACGATTATATAAAATTTCTTTTACACTTAGAAAACTTTACAAGAAAATAACTTCACACTTTACAAGAATAAAAATATTTTAGTAGTTTTTCCAGATATTAATCAGTTATCAAAATGAACCTTTTTCTTTTTTTCGGTTCGAGGCTACAAAATTCAACTTTTTACCAATTGTGACGTCAGAGGAATACTTTCCATTAAGAATTTTAAAAATATCAATGTAACGTCATATATGAAACAAAGTATAAGTTTTCAAGTTTTCATTTTTAATAACACAATGTAATTTTGAGTAAGTGCTAAAAAGAGACGACTGTGACGTCACATATTGAAAATAAAATAAATATATCTGATGTTGCAAAGAAATGAGATTGAATTGCGATATCAAAAGTTATATAAAGAAAATTAAGTTTATCGTCTGAGCGTGGTTAATATTTAATTTTAAAATGAAATAATTTCTTTTAAAGGTTAAATATTAAACCACTAGAAAATATTAATAATTTATACATATCGTAAATGACATAATGATCAATGAAAAAGCTTTTTATCATTTTTAGAAAGTAAGAAAAGCTCAACTAATCGAAAAAAAATATTTTTGTGTGTTAATTCTGAAAATTGTTCAATTCTGAAGATATAAATAAATATCACTTTAAAAATGCACTTTCGGGCTTAACCCTTTGAGGGGCAAGCAATTGCGTTCCAGTAATTCTGAAAAAAGAAAATACATTTTTCTGAACTCCCACCGGAAATTTGTAAAAAAGTTATACCAAAAAGAGGAAAAACAATTTGACGACTGTTTTCCACCAAAGTTAGAAAAGTGAAATTTAATAACATTTTTCTGGTGTAAATCTTCATCAATCGTAGGTGGTATATAATATATACCACCGCCCCTCAAGGGGTTAAAATCTAAAGATTTAATGTAATTGTGAGACAATACATTCCCTCAGTCAATATCTCAATTTGGCATAATGTGCTCAAAGTGTACTGGAAACAGGTTTGTAAATGGATATTAATTGCACATTTTTTTTAGCTCTTAAAAAGTAAAAATATGTTGTGACTTTTAAGAATGTTTTTTATAATAAATTTCTATAAATTTTTATGGTATATGCAGAGCATATATGTACAAATTATACAAAAATGCCACCTAAAACACAGTTTTGTAGTATATTTTTCCCAATACTGTTTTTTTTTCGTTTTGCGGAAACTACCCGCTTTTTGACACTTTCTAAGATGGTCTAAAAGTGTTTACGACTTCAACCTGTCTGTATACTGGATGCCGAGTGCCTGGGGTCTGCCGTCTGTCTGTCCGTTTTTCAACTTGGGTAAATATAGTGGAATTTATACGAAAATAACATACGTTATTGAGATTTACCATAGCATATGCGGCATTGAAAATGGACCAGGTAGCAATTATAGCTGAATCACAGGAGCACTCAAAAGGAAACTTTACATTATGGTCTAAGGCGAAAAAGTCATTTGTGGTGTATTTTGATAATGTTACATAATTTTAAATGTAATGAAATTTACATGCATTTTTAAGGTTCAAAAGAACATGGTTACTATCGAATATGTTAAATGTAGTACTTATAGTGTGCATACAGGGAGCTCAAAAGTATTTCAATATATTATGGTCTGTGAAGAAAAACCATTTGCAACGTATTTTAATAATGTTATTTTATTAAGGTTATTTTAATAATATTGAAATTGATATCAGGTTCTGAAGTGCACTAAAATAGGATTTCTGTAGAAAATGGGGTGAAAAGATTTAACATTCACTTACAAGATTACAGAAAAATGTTCGTTTTCGGAATGTTAATATAATAGTCTATGGAGAAAAAAATATTCCCAGCGTGTTTTAATTGCATTGCGCTATTTCAAACATGATGAAATTAATATACTGAGATAATCAATACTACAAGAAGCTTGCAGTTAAGTATCATTTGCATCACATTTATTGTTCATTTACAGAGACGCATAAAAGATTTTGGACCTGTGTCCAGATCTCAGATATTGTATTCAAAGTACGGTCTATTAGAAAAGATTGCTGAAGAGCTTTTTCAATTATCGTATGTATTTGGAAAACTAATGCATCCTGAAGTTCAGCTACATTTGATATAATAAGAGATGTTTGTGGAATTTAAATAAATCATGTATTGGACTATACAATAAACTGGATTGGTTACCAGTGCAATAGCAATTCCCGGAAATATGAATTCAATAATTTGAATCGGATTTTTTGCTTGAATAATTTAAGCTAAATATGCGATCGTATACATATTTGCACGTAATATACAGGACTGTAAAAAAGAATTCCAGTAAGTTTCTGTCTATAATTAGAAATTGCTAAAGGTGAATTTTAATATTCATTATACTTTTTCTCACTAAGCAAAATTTTAACATTGTATTTAGAATATTTACAAACACATAGATCATATACATGGCTGCAGAAAAGAATATCCCGGTGAAGTTATGCGTTATGGAAATGTTGGATATTTTTTTTTATTACCTAGGTTTAACACATGATTTTTCTTTTTTTGATATGGAATTCTGAAATGCACTACAACATGATTTCTGTACAATTGACGTGCGTTACAGTTGTTCTACAGTATAAGTGGTTACGGTTTAATTTTCGCGATTGTTCATATTATCTAACACATTTTCCTTTTATTTGACTGAGTTCTTTAAGTCCCTTATAAAAAAACTACTGCATAGCCGTCTATAAGATAAATGTTATGTATATTTTAAATTATTGTTAATGAACCGTTTTGTTTAATTAAAGCATTTATCTTTTTTTTTTTTAATGCTACGTGAACGACGTCACGGGTAACAGCTAGTATAATAATAATTTTAATAATTTTAATGATTCTTTGCATTTATTTTTTCGCACAATTCCGAATACCGCAGTGGAAAGGTGTAACAGCCTATCGGCCAAGACTAATAATCTAACATTACACCTTGGATAATGTATACAACCGGTTCAAAAATTGACACCCACTTTGTTATTTCACCAATCCCATTTACACCGGCCTGTCCCTAAAATAATGTACCATAATTGAATCTTATAAATACTTTTGGCAGAACATAATTCAGTTTATTGAATTTTTTTTTTTTCTCCTCAATAATGATAGGTCTGTGTTTGATTCTCCTTGGAAAATTTTACACACTGTCTTTTATCAGCTCATATCATCGACAAATTGTCTGATCATTATCAGAACATCTCCTTAGATCCGCTGGAATTGCTGAAGAAATTGAGAACTTATGGATTCAAATGGCCACTTGTTATGCCGTTTTTTGGTGATTATTTTGTCGAATGAGTACTTTAAATCATTGTCGTGTCTCATTTCTTTAATTTTAGGTAGTTAGTTTACATAATTGCTGAGCTTGATGATAAAATTTGTTCTGCAAGCTATAAAAGAAAAGCAGAAGGTTTGTATATGCATTCGACAATCTACAATTAGAGCATATGGGTGACTCCTTAGACTCCTAAAGATATCTACGGTTTGAAAAGATGAAAAAATGTATTTATTATTATTTATAAATGTTTGGACCTTTAAGAATGTCGTATAGGAAAATTATGCTCGTACGAGCCCAGTTGTAAATGTTGATATTGAAACTGGTATTATTTTCTTTCTCTTGCATGCAGTATTGTATCAAGATACTTTTTCTCCGTGAGGGACTTCTGTGGCTCCGGGGTAGATTCAATAGAGTTCCGTGGGCGAAAATTACACCTTTTTACTATAAAAAACACAAAATCTCGAAATTTCCGGGGGGGGGGCATTTGATAGCTCCAGGGGATCTCCCTTCCGGGCCATCCCCTGAATTCAACACTGCTTCGATGAATTTATTCAGATATGCAGCTGAACGATTTTAACCCTTTGAAGGACAAAAAATTGTATCTCTGAAATGTTGAAATCACACCCGAATAATCAAAAAGTTTTATTTTAAAATAAGGAAAAGCAATTTTCTGGCATTTTTTCTCCAAAATTAAAAATATAAAGTTTAATTATAAGTTTCAGGTTCAATTCTTGATTAAAATCAGGTGGGATATGATGTATTCCACCGCCCCTTAAGGGGTTAATTCAGAATTAATAGCATCCTAAAATATGATTTCCTCTTTGATAAACCTTTGAACTCATTGCATTTCAATGTTCATTTAAAATTAAATTTTAAATGAACACTGAACATTGAAATGAATATTGAAAAAAAAATAAAATGCACATTTAACTAAAATTTTAAAAAAAGTTTAAAGAAATCTGAGTTTTCTTTTTTAAATCATTACTATTTTTTCAAATATTAATATTTTTGCTCAATTATTATTATCATTTAGATTTTCAACTGTCTATTACATCTGCACACGAATTTTCAGATACATCTAATATTATATTACTCTGCGGTGCTCGTGTGCATCCCACAAACGCCAGGGATCTTTCTTTTTTAATATATATGTTTTACTTCAATAATTTCTTTGCATTTATAAATTTGAATTGAATATCATAAATATGAATTAGTACAGACAAAATATACTTGAGGTCTGTCAGAAGCCGCGCTACCTTTACGTAACAATATGCCACGCGAGCACTGCAGGGTTAATGTAATTTTTTTTTTACTGGTATATCTATATATATTTCAAAAAGATAAAATTTAGCACATCTCCCTATACTTTTATTTAAATATACATATTAGGTAGGGTGGTACAAAAAGTATAAAGCTACCGATTGCAGACGTCCGGAGGAAAGCACTTCCAGAAACTTTTGGTATATTTTCACCGATCATGATCCCCAGACCCCAAAACAACCCTCCGCTCAAATGTTGACATAGATAAACATATCTGATTTTTGTCATGCGATAACTATCGTATTTATTAACCGATTTGAATGAAACTTGGTATGTGCATACTACGTACAAATGTCTCGACTGAGCTCGTTGGCCAGCATCATCCGCCATCTTGTTTTTAAATGGCAGCCATTTAAATTTTTTTAATTTAAAATTAAATGAGAAAAAAATAAAAGTTGAAAAATATTTTTCTTTTATGTGTTAGAACATACAACAACTATTCCAGAACACTTTTTGTTTTGTCTATATCTTAAAAAATGACTGAGTTTTAGTAATTTGAATTTCTAGTTTGGCAGGCATGTTGAAAGTATCTGATTTTTGTCACGTAATAACACGCGTATTTATGGATTGATTTGGATGTAACTTGGTATGCGCAAAGTACGTACAAATGTCTCGACCGAGTTCGTTGGCCAGCATCATCTGTCATTTTGTTTCAAAATGGCGGTCATTTAAAAATTTTTAAAAAAATTAAAATTTAAAATTAAATGTTAAAAATATATTTTTCTATGTGTTAGAACTTAAAACAACAATTCCAGAACACTTTTTATTTTGTCTATATGTTTAAAAATGATTGAGTTATAGCACTTTGAATTTTTCTTATGGCTGACATTTAAAACGATCTGATTTTGTCACGTGATAACACGCGTATTTTTGGATCGATTTGGATGTAACTTGGTGTGTACATACTCCATACCGATGTCTGGACTGAGTTCGTTAGCCAGTTTCATCCGGCATCTTGTTTAAAAAAGGCAACCATTTAAAATTTTTAAAAATTTTAAAAAATTTAAATTAAGCACAAGAAAGTGAGAAATTGAAAACGATTTTTCTTTTATGCGTTTGACCTTGATACAGCGATTCCAGAGCATTTTTTGTTTTGTCTGTATCTTAAAATATGGCTGAATTATAATACTAATTTGTAATGTTGTTCACATTTTGAAATGACCTGATATTCGTCATCTGATAACACTCATATTTATAAACCGATTTGGATGAAACTTGGTGCGTACATATTCCATACCGATGTCTGGACCGAGTTCGTTGGTCAGTTCCATTCGCCATCTTGTTTCAAAATGGCGGAATATTATTTTTTTTTTATTTAAATTTTAAAATTATTTGCAAAAAGTAATAAATTGAAAAATATTTTTCTTTTGTGTGTTTGAACTTAATAAAAATATTCCAGAGCATTTTATGTTTCTTCTATATCTTGAAAAATGGCTGAGTTAAAGCACTTTCAATTTCCAATGTGGTTGACATTTTGGAACGGTCTGAAATTTGTCACGCGATATTACGCATGACATGCATCAGTTTATATTACGCATATAAACTGATTTGGATATAACTCCGTGTGTACATAGTACATATCAATGTCTTGGCCGAGTTCACTGACCAACTTCATCCGCCATCTGGTTTCAAAGTGGCGGCCATTTAAGTTTGTCAAAAATCTTTTAAATGTATAATAATGTACAAACAAAAAATTAGAAATTGAAAAAAAGGTTCTTTCTAATATATTTATCTTAATAATGAATTCTGGAGTATTTTTTGCTTTGTCTTTATCTTAAAAAACGCCTGAGATATAACAGTTTCAATTTCTAATGTCGGTGACATTTTTTAAAAAGCAATTTGCCGGCGACAGCACTCGAATATATTAATCGATTTCGATATGAGTGTGCATGTGCACATGAACGAAGATTTCGACCAAGATCATTGGTTTGTTTTATCCATCATGTTACTTTAAAATGGCAAACACTTCATGATATCGTGGAATTTGGCAATTCTCTAAATCGCTTAAAATAAAACCAGATTGAATAAAAGATGACTATTTTCTAAAAATTCCTATTAATATTCAGTATTGACAAAAACTAGAGTCCAATCTTATAAAATCGGGTTCCACTAATTTGAACTTCGTATGTTTGAATAATATAATATAATTTAAAATAAATAAATAAATAAATAAGTATATGAAAGCTACCTCTTCCTCCCGGCACTACCGGAAGGACTTTATATATATATATATGTAAAAACCTGAGGGGTGATTCCATACACAGATTTACCACATATATAATAAAGAACATGCGCAAACAATTTTTTTTATTTCTATCTCAAATACGAAAAAATCTTTGCATTTTATATAACATAAAAGCGAAAAATAAAATAGGAACAAAGAGAAAAAGCTGTTTAATTTTTTTATTTATGTGGAGAATTTCAATGTTTGTATTAAAAATCTCGCTTGGCGTCAAAATATTTACAATTAAACTGACTTTCATTTCATGTTTAAAAACAAAAATCAATTTTTTGATCAATTTTGAGATAAACTGTCCACTTAATTCATAAACAATTGCTATTCCTTTCGTAATTTTGAAATCTAAAAAAGGGAAAGGGGAAGAGGAAAAAACATAGTTATAACAAATGTATCAACAAACTCTATTATTTTTTCGCAGCTCATGAAGAATCTCAAACGAACAAACCTATTTGTAGCAGCTGATTCCTAAGTATAATAGGCCGCTTATGCATCTTCCTCCTCCACTCATTTAGGAGGATAGTGTTTTTTCGTTTATCATGGAACCCTTTTATTTGACAACATCCACAAATGAAAAACAAGTTGGAAATTGCACGTGAACGTAGCAAATGAGGTGCGTTCGTCCGATAACGAAGTTTTAAAAATATTCAGATCTTGCTGATATAGTAGAGCGTACTCCGGATACAGCATAGTAGTACAGTAAAGTAATTTTTATTACACCTCAGAAACCTATATCTTATTCATAAAATGTGAAATAGTTTAATATAATTAAAACGCGCCCCAAACAATGTTTCCCCGTATAGCATTATGCAGGGGAATACTTTTGTGTGGCCCTGTAATTTAATAATAAAAATTCTTTGCATCACAGATTGTACAGAATGCATATTTTAGTATATATTTCATAGATTCATGCCAATTCTATTATGTTCAGATGAGTGTAATATCATAAAAATGCATTTGAATCTTTTTTCCCATTGACCGTAATGTAATGGAATACCTTTGATGGTCCCTGTAAATGATCTATACATCCGACTTTCATAACATTTGAAATGACTCGATAAAATTACGTAATAATTATATGTTTTAAATTTCAAACGATTAAAATGCATTTGAAATTTTTTCCCATTGACCGTAATGTAACGGAATCCTTTTGATTGTCCCTGTAATTGATCTATCCATCCGATTTTCATAACATTTGAAATTACGCGACAAAATTACGCAATAATTATATGTTTTTAATTTCAAACGATTAAAATGCATTTGAAATTTTTTCCCCATTGACCGTAATGTAACGGAATCCTTTTGGTTGTCCCTGTAGTTGATCTATCCATCCGATTTTCATAAAATTTGAAATGACTCGACAAAATTATGTTGTAATTATGTATTTTAAATTTCAAATGATTCGGTTGCGTAGTTTTTGCGTTGTTATATGCGGACGGACAGACAGACAGACAGACGGAGTGAGCGACAACAATAGGTGCTACGTATTTACATAATTATGAACGCACCTAAAAATATAGCACATATTCTGAAGAATAATGCATTAAACAAAAACATAATTTGCAGAACAAATTATAATGGTTCCGTTTTCACTTTATAAGTACGGAAATTAAAAAAAAAAAAAAAAAAAAGCATCTTATCCACTGAGTCCAATTCAATTTGCATTCTCTTAAAAGTAACAAGTACGAAGATGATATAAATTATTTGGAATCTTAGATGACACAAACAGAAATAACATATAGAAAATAAATGTCTAATGTATTACATTACCTACATTCAGCTATGTACTATTACCTATACATATTTTTTTAATACTAAAGACAAAATTTTAAGTAGTTTTAATTCATAATTATTTGATTTATTAAAAATTTTCAATTTTATTTAAATCATCGCGTAAAAAATATTTTTTGGAAAACTTTGGCACGTGGATGTAAAAAGATACGCCGCCCGTGGATATATTATGTAGTAGCTGATACGTCCGGCGTTGCCGGTTTCGTGACAACCATGATGCATAAAAAAACCTATAATATTGACAAAAATGAAAAAAAAAATCTATTCTAAAAGCACACAAAAACTCGAGAAATCATTAAAAATTACTTCGAAAATCGCACTGAAAATCAGATTAAAAATCGATGAAATTCATAAACCTCAGCAGACAAAATTTAGTAAATTTAGCTAAAAGTTTGAAGCAATTTTCCTTTCACCAGTGTCATAAAATAAACTCAAAATTTGAAAAATACTAAAAATCGCGTTACAAATTCAGAAATTGCTGCACGAATTCCAAATAAGCTTTATTGAAAAGAGGGAACTAAATTAACTACATTTGGTTGAACGAATGAAACCCTATTCCTCTCACTAATCTGGAAGAATCGTCTCGAAACATAAACTAGTCGTTGGGGGCCACCGTAATACTTACCCATCATAGATATGTATATGAAAATAAAACATGTGAAAACTATTTATACAATGCATTGCAATTCATAAAAAAAATTTAAATGTTGTTAATATATACATAGTAATGCTCTATTAAAGAACTGCTGATGTACCAATTTCGACAAATTACATAAAACGCCAAACTACTCAAGTAGTACCGAACTGCGTAAAATAAACATCCTTATAACTCAAAAAATAATAACTCTATTAACTAACGATTAACTGCGTCGGATTAAGCGTCTCATTTCCATTTGAAATATGCTTCTGAATTGAAATATGAATGAAATACAGGGTCATGAAAAATTAAAGAATGTGGAAAACAAGATTACAAATATCTCGGCAACTAATAATCCGATCGACTTCGTTCTATATGCAAAATGTGTGTTATTTTATTGCCTTTTACGTCCATTCCTTAGAACAAAAAAATTCGAAAATTTTTATATACCTTTCACCAGAACGAATTTTTCGAGAGTCCGAAAAAAATAGTTCCGGATAATCGAGGTTGCTGATATTAAATAGGGTTCGTCCCATTCTTACATACTAACTACATACAAAATTTCAAGTCTCTATCTCAATTTGTTCGGGAGATAGAGCGTTTACAGACAGACAGACTGACAGACAGACAGACAGACAGACGGACGGCAAATTTTTTTTTCTAAAAATATGTTTTTCGGATTCTCCACTATCTGAAACGTGTAAATTCGTCAAAAATTTTTTTTTGATTTTCAAAACGATTGCAAGACTTACCCTATACTACGTATGATGGGTAAGTAAAAAAACGCTAAAAATCGACTAAAAAATTAAATTTAAAAAAAATCAAGTAAAAAATCGAAAATCGGGCTTCAAATTGCAAAACATAATATACAAAGAGGTACCTTACCTCCAAACTTTGTAACTCTACGTGCAGCGGTCGCTTCAGAACAGCACAGACACACTCACAAACTTCTCTCTTTGTCATTATAGACTCATTAAACGAAAAACAAAATATTTTCTAAACGCATTGTTCATTGTATGTTTAATACTGATTTAAATCGCTTTCTAGAGGCATATGCTGGCTTCTTTAAAAATATTTGTGTTTATTCCCTGTTTTCTGTATGTATTTTTTATAAAATTGGTCAAATATGTGCATGTAAATATGGAAAATAAACTACAGGGTGTATCTAAACTACTGGGCAAAACTTTAAGGGGTGATAGTACACATAAAGACAAATGATATTAAGTGGGAAACTGAGGGTCCCAAACGTCTTCCGAAGGAGATAGGCGCCATCAAAGTTTAGGGTCCAAAATTTGAAATGATTATAAAAAACGGGAAAATTGGTGGATTCGTTTGCAATTTTCACGTAAACTATTCTTTATGTCAGTATTGTCTTGAAAATAAATTATAAAGATAAATTTCAAAAAATGCCGATAGAGGGCGCTTTAGACTTTGGAGTAACAAACAACTATTTTTTACCGTTATTTTTTGCATCTCATTAAATTTTTCTAGAAGTTTAGACATAAACTTAAATTTTGAGCTTAAAATCTGTGGTTAAGTAGCACAAACTGAACTGTGTTCAATGGGATTGAATAGGTTCAAATTTCAAATGATTATAAAAAACAGAAAAATTAGTCAATTGATTTGCGGTTTTCACTAAAATTATTACTTATGTCAGTATTGTCTTAAAAATAAATTATACAGATAAATTTCAAAAAATGCCGATAGAGGGCGCTTTAGACTTTGGAGTAACGTACAACTATTTTTTACCGTCATTTTTTGCATCTCATTAAATTTTTTTAGAGGCTTAGACATAAACTTAAATTTTGAGCTGAAAATCTGAATCGTTGAGAGTTTTTAAGTAGCGCAAACTGAACTGTGTTCAATGGGGTTGGGGAGGTTCAATATTCAAATGAATATAAAAAACGGAAAAATTGGTCGATTCGTTTGCGGTTTTCCCTAAAACCATTCTTTATGTCATAATTTCCTTGAAAATAAATTTTAAAGATAAATTTCAAAAAATTCCGTTAGAGGGCACCTTAAATTTTAGAGTAACCAACAATTACTTTTAACCGTTATTTTTTTTAATCTAAATAAATGTTTTAAAAGCTTAGAGTTAAATTTTAACTCAAAATCTGAATCGTTGTGAGTAATTAAGTAGCGAAAAATTAAACTGTTTCATAGGGTGGGCAGGGTAACATTTGAACTCCTGAACAGAGTTCAGTTTGCACTTCTTAACCCCTCCCAACGATTCAGAATTTGATCTCAAAATTTAGGTCTAAGCTTTTGCAAGCATTTAATTAGATACAAAAAATAACACTTAAAAATTGTTGTTGGTTACTCTAAAGATTAAGGCGCCCTCTAACGGTATTTTTTTAAATTAATCTTTAAAATTTATTTTCAAGGAAATACTGACATAAAGAATGGTTTTAGAAAAAAACCGCAAACGAATCGACCAATTTTTCCGTTTTGTATAATCATTTGAAATTTGAACCTTCCCACCCCCATTGAACACAGTTCAGTTATCGCTACTTAACCACTTTCAACGATTCAGATTTTGAGCACAAAATTTAAGTTTATGTCTAAAATTAAAAAAAATTTAATGAGATGCAAAAATAACGGTAAAAAATAGTTGTACGTTACTCCAAAGTCTAAAGCGCCCTCTATCGACATTTTTTTAAATTTATGTTTATAATTTATTTTCAAGATAATACTGACATAAAGAATAGTTTTAGTGAAAACTGCAAATCAATTGACCAATTATTCTGTTTTTTATAATCATTTGAAATTTGTACCTACCCACTCCCATTGAACTCAGTTCAGTTTGCGCTGCTTAACCACAGATTTTGAGCTCAAAATTTAAGTTTATGTCTAAACTTCTAAAAAAAATTAATGAGATGCAAAAAATAACGGCAAAAAATAGTTGTTCGTTAATCCAAAGTCTAAAGCGCCCTCTATCGGCAATTTTGGAAATTTATCTTTATAATTTATTTTCAAGACAATACTGACATAAAGAATAGTTTTCATGAAAACCGCAAACGAATCTACCAATTTTTCCGTTTTTTATAATCATTTCAAATTTTGGACATTAAACTTTGATGGCGCCTATTTCCTTCGGAAGACGTTTGGGACCCTTAGTTTCCCATTTAATATTATTTGTCTTTATGTGTACTATCAGCCCTTAAAGTTTTGCCCATTAGTTTAGATACACCCTGTATATGAACAAAAATAGAAAATGTTAAAATTTATATATATTTCGAATGATTGCTTTTCATCCTTAAAATATACTGCAACAAAATCCCATTCATGAAATTCCGATTTGTAAAAGAGACCAAAGAAGTATTAAAATTCATCTACGTCATCTATGAAAACTTATTTTTGCGATGGTATTTTAATGTCTGTAGGCTGTTTTTACGCATTTTTAAGCATTCGTCTTACAATTTTTCCAAAATATTACGAAATGAGCCAGTTGCAAAAATAGGAAAAACTAATCAAAATTGACTCCCACTGGTCCGTATTTGAATGGCAGTATTTCTGAACAAATATCTTCCAGATGTATTTTTGAAACAATTCTACAAAAATAACCTTCTATGTAGGTTTCTACAAAATTTTTAACAGAAATTTAAAAATAATTTATTTTAAAAGAAGTCACATTCAAACAAGGACGTAAAAGCTTCATGTCTAAGCAGATATTACGCATATAGTATACACCAAATGTAAAATATTTTTAAGGCGCCCCACTAGTCTCTGAAAAGGACCCGGATGATAATGTTAAGTCTATAGGGCCATTATTTTCTAATATCTCGATCAAATTTTAACATTTGCACATGATTTTTTTTCTTTTCTTTTTTTCACGTATTACCTTCAACCGCACTAGTTTCTACTTTTTCGATTAAGGTTTCAGTTTTTTTTTTTTAAATACTTTAACTTTTGGAACTGGTTTGAACTGGTTCTAAAATTGAAACTATCCTAATACAAAAAGAATATAACTAAACTGGAAAAAGTTAAAACTAGCCCGTTTATGGATGTGGATCCTCCTCACTATCCTATAGAAAATAAAATCCTGTAAAAACATTAAAATTTGAGCGAGATATTTGAAAATAACATCCTTATAGACTTAACATTACCATTCCGGTCTTTTTTAGTGGCTAGTGTGCCGTCTTAAATTATGAATTCTCTATTGAGGCGATCAGGGGAGGGGAGGTCGGCCGACCGCCTCGAAATTCGCGCGGCACGCGCATTCCGTCCGCGGTTATTTTGCTCTTCTTTTCTTATTCCGAATCTATAGCAAAATCCAGGATGAAAGGTCCCTACCTATGTGGCGTATAGCCAAACCTCTAAAAAAACCAAATTGTGGATTTTTTTTTTTTTTTTGGGGGGGGGGGGGAAATTGAAACTGGAAAAATTTAAAAAAGAATATTGTTTAAATTGAAGACATCGAAAATGAGGTAGGAGAGGCTTAAAACTCTAAAACTACCGAACGACCGTTACTATGTCAAGCTTATTATTAGTTTCGGTTAGGAGAGAGCAGGGTGGGCCGACCGCCACATTATTCGCGGAGCGCGGCTCGCCCATTCCGTCCGCTAACCTTTAGCATTTTCCACCTTATTCGGAAACTAGCTGAAGCCAAATTGAAAGGTTTCCATCCACGTCCCAAATAACGGAGACTCTAACAGAAGCCAACTTGAAAAAAAAAATCAAATAAATTAAACCAGAGAAATTTATTAATTTAAAAAATTGAAAAGCGCGAATGGTAAGCCCGACCCTCTAAAACCACCGAATGATCGCTGATACATAGAGCTTATTATTAGTTTTGGTCGGCAATGGGCAGGTGAGCCGACCGCCTTATGATTCACAGAGTGCGGACGAGCGCGTTCCGTCCGTAATCCTTTAGCTCTTCTGCTCTTATCTTATATATTAAAACGGTAGCGAAATGGATTCAGCATACTTAAAACTGGCAGGGCCTGATTATCAACGGGGCACTCTCCTACCAGTAAAAATAAAGAAAAAATTTTCTCTTATTCATGACAGTAATTTCGGCTGAAAAGGGCGTTTAAACATAGTAAAAATTTCTTTAAATTTTTTCTGGTGAGAGAGTGCCCCGTTGGTAATCAGGCCCTGAAAACTGGTCTCTACACATACACGCTTGCGCAGGAAATCTGAGAACCAATCGGAGAAGACTGTACTTACTCTTTGTAAACGCATATTTCCAACAAGCGGTAAATAAATTTGGGAATGCATTATCACTGTTGAATGAATGGTAAAAGAAGGATTTCTTTTTCTTTTGATAATTTATTTTTCTTGGTTAATATAATGATCTCCATTTTTTGTAAAAACATTGTGTATTTCGTTGCTCACTTTACGTAAGTTATTTTATTTCCATTTGTATTCTTTTTTTAGCCAGCAAGCAAATCTTAGGCTTAATGTAGAGAAGCGATTTTTTTTTCGACAGTTTCCTATGAAATTGAAACATTCAATAGTTAATGATTAAAGTTTTTATTTATTTTCTTGGCCGATTAAGCATTTTCCGAATTGGGATTTGGGATTTTTGACCGATGTTATTGACTTTATGGATATAAACAGACTCGCAAATCACTATTTATTTTTTGCTTCATTTTCTTATAATACTCATGTCAAGAAAACTGTGATTTTTCCCCCTTTTAAAATTTCATTTTTGAGCAAACTCATAATGTTTAGGAAGTACTTACATTACATTGTTTTCGTCGAAGATTGGTGAATTGCATATGAAATGAAAATATGCCCAGTTATAAACAGCTTTGTAAGTCATTAATATTTATTTAATGTTTCACTTTCTTTGTGTTGAGTTGACTTGAAGTTCCCTTTTGAAAAAAAAGTACCCTTTTTTAAAAAGTGTTCCCGTAACGAAATTTGCTGAGTTTTTTTGGGGGGGGTGGACGGAGGGGAGAATATTTTGATGAAATTTGCTATTTTTTTTTTTTTCAATCTCTTGATCTCTCAACAATGTTTTTCCAAAAATATGAAAATCATTATAATCAACGAAGAAAAATAAAATTATCACAAGAGATCCCTCTTTTTGTATAGCATTCAATCGTGATAATGCAGACCTTACATACCATATTTACCGCTAGCTCTTTTTTTCATGATTATTTCGCAAAATTTGCATCTTTTGTTATCTTTTTGAGAAATTTGTCTTTTTTTTTTTTTTTTTTTGCTATTTTTTGCGAAATTTACCTTTTTTGCGATTACCTAGACAAATTTTATGTGCTTTTGACATCTTTGGAGGAATTTTGCGTCTTTTATGATACCTGGACAAAATTCGTCATCTTGAGGTCTTTCGAAGAAGTTTATCGTTTTTCTCGAGTTCTTTCGATGAAATTGTCGTTTTGTTACGATCTTTCGATGCAATTTGCCGTTTTATTGAAGATCTTTTTGCAAAATTTGTTGGTTTTTTTCCAAATTTACCTTTTTGTGATTATTTGATGAAATTTGCTTTTTTTCAATCCTTTGACGAAATTTGTTGTTTACTCACAATCACTTGTCAAAATTTGTTGTTTTCTCACAATATTTTGAATTTTTTTTTCACAAAATGTTTACAAATTTGCTATTTTATAGGGATTTTTTTGTCAAAATTTGCCTTTTTTTCGAAATTTTTTCATGAAAATTGCCAATTTTTTTGATGTTTTGGCAAAATTTTTATTTTTTGCAATACTTTCACGAAATTTGTTTTATTTGAGATACCTAGGACAATTTTTTTTTTCAGTTTTTGACAAATTTTTTTGAGATCTTTTGAAGAAATGTGTTGTTTTTTGCAATCTGTTGACGAAATTTGCTGTTTTTTTTCACATCTATTTACAAAATTTCCGGGTGTTGTTTTTTTTTGGGGAGGGGGGGGGGAGAGTTGACTAAATTTTTGCTATTTTTGTGATTATTTGCCAAAATTCATGTTTTTTTATACTTGGACTAAATTTGTCGTTTTCTCGAAGTATTTTGATGAAATTTGTCATTTTCTCACGATCTTTCGATGTAATTTGCCGTTTTATCAAATTTATCCTTTTTTTGTGAAATTTCTCGTTTTTTTTTGTTATTTCCAGAAATTTGTCATATTTTCGCCTTTTTTTTTCTTTTTGCAAAAATTACCTTTTTGATGAAATGTGCCTTTTCTCGGGGATTTTCGGTGAAATTTGTCATTTTTTCTCGCGATGTTTTGATCTAATTTGCCGTTTTATCGAATTTGTCCTTTTTTCGTGTTTTTTTTTTTTTTTTTTTGAGAAATTGTTATTTTTTGTTATCTTTTTGAGAAATTTGTCGTTTTTGCTATTTTTTGCGAAATTTACCTTTTTTGCGATTACCTAGACAAATTTTATGTGCTTTTGAGATCTTTGGACGAAATTCGCGTCTTTTGTGAAACCTGGACAAAATTCGTCATTTTGGAGTCTTTCGGAGAAATTTATCGTTTTTCTCGAGTTCTTTCGATTAAATTGCCGTTTTGTCACGATCTTTCGATGTAATTTGCCATTTTATTGAAGATCTTTTTGCAAATTTTTTTGTTTTTTTGCGAAATTTACCTTTTTTGCGATTACCTAGACAAATTTTATGTGCTTTAGACATCTTTGGACGAAATTCGCGTCTTTTATGATACCTGGACAAAATTCGTCATCTTGGAGTCTTTCGGAGAAGTTTATCGTTTTTCTGGAGTTCTTTCGATGTAATTTGCCATTTTATTGAAGATCTTTTTGCAAAATTTGTTGTTCTTTTGCGAAATTTACCTTTTTTGTGATTATTTGATTAAATTTGCTTTTTTTCAATCCTTTGACGAAATTTGTTGTTTACTCACAATCATTTGTCAAAACTTGTTGTTTTCTCACAATATTATGATTTTTTTTTTCACAATATGTTTACAAATTTGTCGTTTTTTAGGGATATTTTTGGTCAAAATTTGCCTTTTTTTCGAAATTTTTTCATGAAAATTTACAATTTTTTTAGACGTTTTGGCAAAATTTTTATTTTTTGCAATAATTTCACGAAATTTGTTTTATTTGGGATACCTGGACAATTTTTTTTGCAATTTTTTGGCAAATTTTTTAGAGATCTTTTGAAGAAATTTGTTGTTTTTTGCAATCTGTTGACAGAATTTGCTGTTTTTTTTACCACATCTATTTACAAAATTTCCGGGTGTTGTTTTTTTTTTTGGGGGGGGGGGAGTATTTTGACGAAATTTGTTGTTTTTTGCAATCTGTTGACAGAATTTGCTGTTTTTTTTACCACATCTATTTACAAAATTTCCGGGTGTTGTTTTTTTTTTGGGGGGGGGGGAGTATTTTGACGAAATTTGCTATTTTTGTGATTATTTGCTAAAATTCATGTTTTTTATGATACTTGGGCAAAAGTTGTCGTTTTCTCGAAGTATTTTGATGAAATTTGTCATTTTCTCACAATCTTTCGATGTAATTTGCTGTTTTATCAAAATGTTTCAACGAAAATGTTTATGGCCAATTTTTGACATAATCTCCGTTTTTTCGTGATATCTGGACAAACTTAGCATTTTCCTGCAACCTTTGCTCAAAATAAATTGTTTTCTGACGATCTTTTAATAAAATTTTTTGATGTTTTTTGTGACCTTTTTTAGAAATGTGCCTTTTTTGCGATCCTTTGGCAAAATTGGTGATTTTTCTCCGCACGATTGACAAAATTGATTTTATTTATTTATTTAATTTTTTAGACCATTTGTAAAAATGTACGGTTATTGCCGAATTTTCAGATTTAAGACGGATTTTTTTTTTTTTTTTTTTTTTTTTTTTTTTTTTTTTTTTTTTTTAAAGTTTAGAAATGATTGCTTAATTTTTTTGGAAAATTCAAAACCGATTCGTCCTTGCTTTATAGTTTAATGTGAATCAGAGCTTCGTCAATTGTATGTGATGCAGATAATATTACAATGAACATAGCAAATGATTTCTAGCATTAAAAAAAAAAAAAAAAAAAAAAAACTTTAACAGTTGAAAAATAATCTTCAAACATTTTCTAGAGTCTGTGACGTGTGTCGTAGTGTTGCATCGATTCTGCGCCCGGGATCATGTCATGTTGGTGTTATGTTGGTAAATGGAAAAGCATCAGATGAGAGAAATTCTGCGAGTGCATCTGTTAATGTAATTTGCCTGGATATAAAATGCAAGGTTTTTTTTTTTTCATTCATTGAAAATCTTAATAAATATTAATCTTTAAAAAAAATTTATAGCGGTAAAATACTTTTTTTCTTTGGTTCTTTCATATCGTTGCCGTCAAGTTTTGACGGGTTTCACCTAGCCAGAATAAATATTATCATTAATTTTTTTTAATATGTGAAATTTACATATATTTTTGATTTATGAAAAGGTAATAGAAAAGTTAGTTGAAAATGCAAATGTTTATTTGTTGAATGGGGTGGGTAATGTAACAACAAATTAACCACTGAGAGGATCATTGTTATAGTTATTGCTAAATGGTAAACTATAAATTCAATTTTATTTTACTGCGAAGTAAGTGAAGTATGTATATTTTGTATGAAATGAGTAATGACAGTAATTTATGATTTATTCATGTCATGTACAATTTATTGGTGTTGTATTTGTAAATGGAAAATTATCAAATGAGAGAGATTCTAATTCTATGATAGCATGTTTGAATGTAACTCGGCCAATTGCGGATCATTTGCCTGGATGTAAAATGCAGGTTTTATTAACTTTTATTTATAGAAATTTTTGTTTAAGAATAGTCGTTAAAAAATCCTTTAATAGCTGGAAAGTAGCTTTTTCTTTCTTTGGTGCCGTCAAGTTTTGACGGGTTCCATCTAGTATATATTAAAACAGTAGGGGACCTCTTTAAGATCAACTCAAATTGGTCTTTGAGCATGCGCGAAGTTGAACTTATTAGCCCTTCCGGTTAGAGGGAAGCCGAAGCAAGTCTGGTTAGTTCACTGGTTTAAGGCACGGATCTATAGCTCTGAGCTTTTAGTAGAAGACTAGAATTCAATCGTACCGCTCGGATTTTTTTTTTTTTTTTTTTTTTTTTTTTTTTTTTTAAATAATGATACATTTTACTACGAGGGGAAGTTATATTATTTTTATTCTTTTGTTATAATTAAATAAAATTTAACACTCAACTATGATTGTTTAAGTAACAACTTTATTTTTAAAATATTTCAAGTCATTAAAACACAGTAATTGTTAGATATAAACAGCCAATTTCCAATTCAGGGCTTTAGAGATACATTTGTAAGAATAAAATTATTGAAAATCTTTACAAATTGCATTCTTAAAAATACAAAAATAAATAAACAACAATAAATACAACAACACAAACAAAGATTGTAAAAATGTCGTAAAATTTAATTTTACACCTAGCAATTTAAAAACAAAATATTCTATTTTTCTGAAAGATGGAAATATTTAACCATTATTTTGTCGTCAGGTAATAGCAGCAATTTTCCACTTTCCTGTCATGTGCGTGGAAGCTTAGAAAAAGTAATCCTTGGTAAACTGTAATATACGTGAATTATATAAATAAATAGATGTTATACATAATTCAGACCATATATTAAATGATTTTTAACTGAATCCCCGAGTGCCGTTATGAAGTAATATCTGAAATCTTTAAAAATGTGAAATATGCTAAAATATTTTAGAAATAGTTTAACAATTTTAATTTAAAATATTTAAGCTAAAGCATATTTCATTTAATTATCTTTTAATTATATTAAAATAATCTATAATGTTTGTTATATTTCGTATGAGCATTACAAGGAAGATATATGTTTGTGTGCATATAAGGAAAAGTATTAATTATTTTCCAGGGAAAACTAGTCGTTGGGGTGCCACCGTAATACTTACCCATCATAATATAAAATATGAAAATGAAACGCGAGTAAATTATCTATGGCAATTACAAAATAAAATTTAAACCCATAATTAAATGCTTTAATATGTACATAATAATGCTCTATTAATAAATTGCTGATGAGCCAATTTCAACAAATTATATAAAACGCAAAAATACTCAAGTAGCACCGGATTGCGTAAAAGAAACATCCTTATAACTCAAAAAATAATAATCATATTAAGCGTCTCATTTCCAATTTAAAAAATATCTGTGAATTGAAATTCGAAAGAAATACAGAATCATGAAAAATCGAAGAATGTGGAAAACAAGATTACAAATATCTCCCCAACTAATAATCCGATCGACATCGTTTTCCATGCAAAATTTGTGTTATTTTATTGTATTTTACGTCCATTCCTTAAAATTAAAAAATTCGAAAATTTTTATATACCTTTCATCAGAACGAATTTTTCGGGAGTCCGAAAAAAATAGTTCCGGATAATCGAGGTTACTGATATTAAATAGGCTTCGTCCGACTATTACATACTAAGTTTCTCTCTCAATTTGTTCGGGAGATAGAGCGGTTACAGACATACAGACAGACAGACAGACGGACGGACGGCAATTTTTTTTTTCTAAAAATATGTTTTTCGAAATCTTCAGTGTCTAAAACGTCTAAATCCGTCGAAAATATTTTTTAGCTTTTCAAAACGATTGCAAGACTTACCCTATACTACGTATGATCGGTAAGTAAAAATTGAAAATTAAGAAGAGAAAACAGGGGAAAGAAAAATAGTCATGTAAGACTTAAAGTTGAACTACTTTGTGATAGTCATGGTTTAATAATTAAATAATGTATGAAACGTTATGAAAAATTCAAATAATTCAAATATATTTTGAATAGTTACTTCGTAGCATGAAATTTTAAGTTTTGGGATTTAAAATGAGACTGATAATAATAAAATTAATAAAAACTTTTCAATATGATTTTAAAAATTAGAAAATACTAAACATTGATATTTTTTAAAACACTGAAAAAATTCACAAAATAAATATCAGTTCAATTAATTTTAGTTATCCTTCTACTAAAAACCAAGCGCTGTTAAAATTCTTAAAATTAACTGCTTAAATTCTGTCAGATGATTACTTGAGTAGGTTAAACTGACAGAACCATAAAACGCTTTGAATCTGTTCGAATCACATTGATAACATCTAAATAAATCAAGTTCAAAACTTTATTTACAGGTTCTAATTAATTTTTTAATATGTTTATCGTCAAATCTTTACGGGTACCATCTAGTTCTGACTTATAGCGGAAGCAAGGAAGCAAGGTCCCAAGTGCCGGGACTTTAGCGAAAACCAAGTTGAAAAGGGAAAAAAAAAAAAAAAAAAAAAAATCGGCTAAATTAATCTCTAAACCACTCTTTTATACAGGAATTCAACTTTCATGAATCATTTCATAATAAAAATTCTCAAAATATTTTTTATTGTGGATTCGTGTTTGACGGCATTCGTGTATAGTTTATGTAACTCTCTATCACACATTCAGTATACCGTAACAAAACTTCACAGTTTATTGGGGTGAAATGGGATGCCTGTATAAACAATTTCAAAAACTCAAAATGCATTCAAAAATCCAATTTCTGCTATTAAAATTAACAGTAAAAAAGATATGTGTGTATATATATATATGTGTGTGTATATATATATACATATTTTATAAAATGATTGTTGTTCTCGGTCGTGAATAGATATATGTGTGACATACCTGAATCCTTCTGGTGTCATTTTTTAAATACTTCTGTTGCCACGATGACATAAAAAAAGTATTAAAAACTACAATAAAATTAATAACTCAAAAATAAATTGAGATAAAGCTTTCAAATAAATTGTATTTGAAAGTACATTCCCCCATTAAAAGTGTTAAAAAATATACTTGCAGACTACAAAAAATAAATAATAATGAACAGTTTAAAAAAAATGGACTTTAAAAAAATTAAAATACAAGAAAATATCATCGTCTTAAAATGAATATTTATTTACAACACATGACGCAACTGAAATATTACTTAGTAGAAAAGAAAAAAATTTAAATTGAATCCTATTTTTCGAGTTATGTGTTTTAATCAACAAAGAAATATATACATACATATGTGTATATATATATATAAAGCTTTGATATTTAGGAATTATATATTTTACTTTTATTAAAGGATATGGAAAAAGGTTGAATTTAATAAAAATTTATTTTCTTCGTTTAAAAATTAATACAAATTCTCAATGCAAACCATGTTACACTGTTAAAAAAATTCTGAAATTCACGAACATTTCTTTCCTGAATTTCACAGAAAAACTCCCTTTTAACAACAAAAGGGTATTTTCCGTTACAAATCACAAAATTCCATCCTATTTCCTGAAAATAATGAAACGGATGGAAATAAAAACAAAAAACGGAGACACTCCGTTGTGTGCGGAGCTCATTGGCCGTGTGGTCAAGGCACCACACCGCTAATCGCTTGAGAGCGCAGATTGTGGGTTCGAATCCCATGGAATAATGAAACATAAAAAATTCCTTTTAAATTACATTTTTTCTGTTTATTTTTATCTTTTTTTCTTATTAAAAATCTTTTAATTTATTAGCCGAAAAATAAAGAAATAAAGAAATAAATAGTGTAAGACAATTTCAAAAAAAGTCTATATATATATATATATATATATATATATATATATATATATATATATATATATATATATATATATATACATTTGTAAAAAAAAAATTTAATAAAAATTTTTTTATTCAAAAACAAAAAACAGTGGCTTTAAACAGTGATTTTTTTTTTAAATTTAAACTATTTAAAAAATTAAAAATGATTTAAAAAAATAATTATTATGCATCAGTCTAAAATAACCCGTTTACAAACATTCTAAGGAATATATTTGAAAGGAAATCTTTAAAAAGCACAATAGATTTTCCCACTAACTCTTAAAAGACATACTTTGTACCGTTTAGCATCAGCAACTTTGGCTCAGTTCGTAAGAATTGGTTTCGCAACCTGAAGGTCCCGAGTTCGATCCTGAGAACGGCGTGAACTAAATTATCCAAAATAACAATTATGTAAAATAACCTAGCAGCTTAGAATTCTTCGGTGATTTCAAATTCTTTGAAGATTAATCGGTAAATCATCTTTAAAAATTTATTTAAATTATTACTATTATAAATCAAACTTTGTAACGGAAAGTTACTGATTCTTACACCGGAGTTTTCCCTTGTATTTCCCACAACGGAAAATCTACTAACGGAACGGTAAAAGTTCGGCTACATTGCTGCCGGTAGTTTCACCTGGAATTCACAGATTTATTTTTAACAGTGTACTTTAATAGCAATTGTTCTGATTTATGTAAAAATAAATAATAACAAATAAATAACAATTTGTATATACTTGATTTTATTTTTAAAACATGTTAAAAAAATGTAACTTTTCGAATAGGAAAAAATAAAAAAGCATTAAAGAAACATTTTACTTTTTTAAAATATTAAAACACAAGTTGAATATGTATTCATAACAGATAAGAAGCAAACAAAACATCACTAACAGAAAAGAAAAATAAATAGTTCAACATTATTTAATTTTCTTATTATTCAATTGTTAATTAAAAAATAATACTGTAATTCATAAATGTCTGACTTTGATTTTCAGTAACATTAAAGGTCAGATACTTAACAAGTATATGCTTTTCTTTTATAAAACCATGTAGAAGGAAATAATTCGAAAGTTTATTTTATATCTGCTGTACATTCAAACCACGGCTAAATTAAGTTTTTGTTCAAACTCGAAATACATGATGACGAACGCAAAAAATGCAGAAATCGTCAGGAATTGATTGAGGTTAGCGACGTCACTTTCAGTGCGCCCGGGCTTTATAATAGCGTCAGTGTTGGCTTAGTGGGCGCTGCTTCATGTTTCATCCCGTAATGTTTACTTTCGAACGATGTTGAAAGCATCCCGAACTGCCAAATCTGCCAACAGATGACGTTGTTACGGGCTGTGCATACATAACGTTAACTTTTTGGCAATTTTGGACCTCCTCCCCCCATTTTCAATATTATACGTTATCACTTCTCGAACCCCCCTCCCCCCCCACACACACTAATTATATCATTATCACTGCGGATTTTTTTTTATTTTATTTATTTATTTATTTATTTATTTTTAGTTTAGGATTTTTTTTTTCTGAATGATTTGCAAGACATTTATTTTTAACATACTTTATTTAATCAAATGAAGAGAAGTCAATAAAGTAGCACTTTGTATTAAATAACACTTTAAAGAAACATTTACTACTTAATAGTATTTTATAACAGCTTTTTGTTACATAATGCAATCAACAGTAATAAAGTCCTGTTGCACTTGCCATGCACGGAGGAAGGGTAGAGGCAGTAGATATAGATTACTAGCGGCCTTCGCCCGCTACGCTTTTCGCTGAACAGACGGGTATTAAACAGTTTAATATTTTATTAATTACGGGAAATTTGTATAACTTTTTTTTAATTGTAATTTTTATTAAAAACCATTAACTTTTATTACAAACAAAAGGATTTCGCGTTTAAGTATGGATTTTGGCATAATGCCAATCATATCTTCAGTGGAATTTATGGGTTGGATGTATGTTTTACGAAAATCAAAGTCGGCCAAATCAATGCTTTCATTTTGAAGTCTGCTTCAATGGAAATTAATTTTTTAAGAAAAATTATTCAATCAATTCTTTCAAAATTTCGAATACTTTTAAATCATGTTTAGATAAAGAATTAAAAAAATGTTTGAGTGAAAATACTCAAAAATCGGCGAGATATAAAATATTAATGTTCACAATCGCTTATATCTCATTATCCAATCAACTATTCATCCGATTTTTTCTATCTTTTCCAGATAGTTAGACATACATTTAAAAAATAAGCAAGTCGATAGTGCAAAAACTTCGGGAAATATAAACTATTTACTGTAAAATTTTTGAGAAAAACGAAGTTTCGAAAAAAAAATTTTAAAATCGAAAAAATCGAAAATTAAAAAGAATTATACTGGCATTTACAGAAAATAATGAGGATTCAGAATCTGGCGTTGTTTTTTGTTAGAGTTTCATAGAACTGCCAGGATTGGAATTTTAAAATGCATTTCGAAAAAATTGCGAAAAAAACGCTAAAAATCTAAGTTTCGTAAAAAAAATCGAAAAAAATCCGAAAAATCACAAAAAAAAATTAGACGGTTAGTGCAAGAAAAGAACGAAGTATCCGAAAATCTAATTTTTTGTTGCTGGTGTGTTTATAACTGCACCGATGGCAATTTAAAAACGAGAAAACAGAGGGAGAAATTTTCTCCCTCAGTCGATCTTTTTCGGATCGCCATTTCCGCCCAAATTGCAAACATGCAGGGGCAAATCAGTTAAAATTTTAACGTGTCTGATTAGTTTTTAATTAATAATTAACGAACTAATTGAAATTTCGGGATGTGAATAGGCAACTCATAATCTCCGGATTTTTTTCCTTCAATTCAAAACAAACGCGACGATTCTCCGTTTCCGGGTTCGGAAGAGATAGCGTCACATACATATATACAACATACAACATACGGTCGAATTTTAATAGAATAGATTATCAAAAAAATAAACAGATAATATTCTTTTTCTTTATATTTTATTTATAAGCAAACACAAACTCCAGTACAAATATACTTCATGTATAATTCCTCGAACAGTTCTTATATAGGCATGCACATATGACAGAAAAATAGAAAATTCAAAGGTTGAAGTATTCCATATTTTTAAGTATATATAATTTTCTAATAATTTAATCATTTTAATAATAAATTTGTATTTTCCTAAAAAAAAAAAAAAAAAAAAAAAAAAAAAACAGATTTAAATAAACCTAACATACTCTTTTGAATCAAAGATCATGTTACAAATGAAAAAAGAAAATTCTGATTGGATCAAAAATGATATCGATATCCAAAGACATCTCCCCCCTCCCCTAGAGATATCTTACGATATCATATGCCAGACCCCTCCTCCACCCTAAAATGATAACGTTATATTTGCACAGCCAATTAGGTGTTTTCAAAGCTACAGTTCTTGTATAATAATGTAAATTCTAATTCCCTTCCCTAAAATAAGCCTTGTGAAGCAGACAATCCTCCTATACAATCCTCACCTGCGCGCAAGGAAAATGATATAGATGAAGATGTTTCAACACCTGAGAATAATAAGGTTCTATCTGTTCTGCATCAAAATGATGTTATATATAATTTATATATAACATTGTAATTATATTATGACAATATTTTAATACAGAAATGCCTTATTTGATGCAAATAGAACATTTCTATATCGACAAGTCATTTAAAAAAAAAAAAAAAAAAAAAAAAAAAAAAAAAAAAAACACAGATAGAACCTTATTATTCTCAGGTGACGGCTTGTCTCGTTTATCGGCGATTCAATCCCTCGAATACGCAATCTGGTGGAGAATAGATGTATCTTCTCGCTTCAGGATAGTGCCGTGTTAGCGCATTGGATTACATGCATTCAGAATAATTATTATTTTGCACAATTTCAGATTTCCTGTGACAGTTGTGTTTGTCTTGTATGACGAAATAAAAATTATACGAATTTGAATATCTAAAACTTTTAAATGCATTTACAATAAAAAATTATTTTAATGGGATTTTAACATTAGTTAAAGGAAAATTAAAGGGACGATTATCCTATTGCGAAGGCTGCGAGCAGCGTTTCTATAGGCTGTTTTAGTTCTTAATATGCAGCATAAACGTAGAATAATAGAAGGAGAACAAATATCATGCTTCCAACTTTTGACCCAAAATCCTTCCTAATAGTGCAACCATTTCCGGTAGTTCATGAATGAATGAAGAACGGTAAATGTAACGCCCTCTACATTCTGTCTCGAAATCGCTTTGAAGCTACAGGTCAGAACGAGAGCACTTGCGCCACGAACCGAGCATTACATTCATGGCAAAATTATGTTGGGGAAAACCTATCTTCTCTGTTATTTGATCTTCATTATATGCAGCTAAGCATAATTAGCTGCTTATGAAATAGATCTGTTTAAGGACTAGTTTCAACACAAAATTCATTGATTACATTTCATTTAAAATCACTGTATTTTTTTTCCGCGTTGAGATATCATAAAAATAAATTTCGATTTTTACTACCCATCATAAGTACTAGTATAGGGTAAGTCTTGGAACCGTTTTGAAAATCGGAAAAAAAATTTGACGGAGACAGACACCGGAGATTCCGAAAAACATATTTGGAGAAAAAAATTGCCGTCCGTCTATCTGTCTATAAAAGCTCTATCTCCCGAATAAATTGAGATAGATACTTGAAATTTGGTGTGTACTTTAGATGTAATAATGCGAAGAAGCCTATTGAATGTCAGTCACCTTGATGATCCGGAAAAATCTTTTTTCGGAAACTTGAAAATTCGTTCTGATGAAAGGTATATAAAAATTTTCGAATTTTTTTACTCTAAGGCGTGGATGTTAAAGACAATAAAATTTTACCACACAAATTTTGCATAATGGACGAAGTCGATCGGATAATGAGTTACCGAGATACTTGCAATCACATTTTCTACAGTCTTCGATTTTTCATGACCCTTTATTTCTTTCAAATTTTAATTTGAATATATATTTCAATCGGAAATGATACGCTTAATTCAACGCAGTAAATTATTAGTTAAAAGGATTATCATTTTTGGACTTATAATGTTGTTTACTTTACCCAAATCGGTACTACTTGAGTAGTTTGACGTTTTATATAATTTGTCAAAATTGGTTCATCATCAAATTAGTATGCGTAAAAAATATTTAAACAAGCGTTATGATTTATTTTCATATTTTATATTATGGATATCTATGATGGGTAAGTATTACGCCTCCCCCCCCCCCAACGACTAGTTTCTTTTTCTAATAATTAATTATTTATTCCAAAAAAACAGTTAAAGTTAAAACATAGTTAAAGATCTTTCCACAATATTTTAAGAGACAAATTTTCTTAAACAGACAACAGACCTGCACGCGAGAAGAATGGTAGCCATGAAGACGCTTTTCTTATTTATATGCCGCTAAGGTATGCCATAGCTGCTCAAAGAAGGCATATTATACTTAATTGTAGAATTCGTCGAATTAAAACACAAATGATTACAAGTCATATACAATCGTTTTAATTTTTTCCGCGTTAAGTGTCATAAAAAAAAGTTAACTTTCGATTTTTGGGAAGTGTTTCTCTCAGACTTTGTTCGATTTCCCTTTAGAGGTGGCCGGAGTTTGTCCAGAGAAGGCTGGAAAAAGGGAAATACAAGTGAAGAAAAATTTCTGGATTAGAAACAGGGCGGCAGCTGAAAATGAATAAACGGGGGAGTCTCATTTTTTCTCTCTCTCTGAAGCAGAAAGATAAATGAATCCCTACTCACACTGTAGGTACTATACATTTCTTATTTAGCTCTGTGTAATGATTTCATTTTATTGTTAGAAAATCATGCGATGATGTAAAATTCGAGTTTATAACGAGTACAATGTTAAACATCATGTTACCTTCCTATGTGCATATAAGATGATAATAAAAAGATATTTTTAAAAAAACTATCATTAATTAATGGATTACAACAATAATTATAAAAATCTAATCTTGAGGATGCAACACAAACCCATATTTACTTACTTTATATTATACAAGGAATAGAACCCGCCAAATTTTGACGGAAGAACATGTTTAAGAAGGAACTGTTTCATTGATTTATAATAAACCTACAAAATTAGTTATAGTAAAAAATTCACCTTATATTAGTATGTCTAACTCTCAAACAAATCGTATTTGACTTAAAGTTAACAAAATACTATTTCTATTAAACTCAGTTGTAGAAATTGGTAAAATTAAAACTTAATCGTACATGTAAGCAATGAAAATTAATAAAGTTCTGATTTATGATAGAGTTATCAAAAGGCTCTTATTCCAGTATTCCAAAATGAAAAAAAAAAAAAAAAAAAAAAAGCATAATTTATTCAACTTTGACTTAGTGAAAAATGGAATTTTTTTCACCGGGAAATCTAAACCCGACACCATTTTCACAATATCAAAATTTACAAATGCACATTTCATATCTGTATTTATCATTTCAAAAAAAATTATTTTAATTTGATCATTTTGATTCAAAACCTGAAGTCTAGATGTTAGCTGAAGCAAATATTAAACTGTTGATATTCTTTTAAGTGTAAATGAAATTTTCTAAATAAAATCAAAATTCACAGGGAACTTATTTAAATTCCTTTTTTTCCTTTTAATGAGAAAATGGCAACATAAAGATAAAGTAATCAATTTTTCCCCCTTTTTTCCTTTGCATTTAATAGAAATGGAGTATGGCTGTTGCCACAATAAGATAAGAGACATTAAAAACTACAAAAAAATTAATATTTCAAAAATGAATTAAGATACAGATTTCAAATTAATTGCATTTAAAAGTGCATTTTCCCCCCTATACGATGGTGCAAAAATTGAAAATGTGCGATGGTTAGAAGCTTATAAATTTGCAATAGCCAAAATTGCCATTCGCAATCGTGTTGCCATTCGCAAAATGACGTATGCGTTACGCACAGATACGTTTGGCCTTTATAATATAGATTTTTTTTATTTATTTTAAGATGAATAATATAAATATATATATCGTTCCCTATTTATTAATTACTCATCCTCCCTAAGAAAACGTTACTTATGTTAAAAGAATATAGCTGTTCACTATATTTAATAGATATAATAAAATAAGTGGCCGCGCAACAACTTCCGTAAGAGAGGTGTTGGTCATAGCGAAACTGTTTACCATGAAGAAAGAATAAACAAACTTTTTGAAGCAGGCGAATTCTTCTAAACAGACCTTAATCCCCTTAACAGGCTAAAGACCTGCACGCAAAAAACTTGCCGTTCATAAAGACATTTGACTTATTTTATATGCAGTTAAAGGGAAATTAGCTCCTCAAAGTAGAGTTTCCAATTATAAAAAACACCTGGCGACAGTTTCATTGATTGAAATTCATATAAAATTATTTTAATTTTTTCCGAGCTAAATGTCATAAAAGTGAAGTTAAATTTCGAATTTTGCTTAAGAGTTCCATATCCTGTTCTGGTTTTCTGGCTAGCTTTTTTTTTTTTTTTTGCCTTGATGCTTTCAAAGTGGTTGCTGCGATCTTTAGCATTTGAGGTTATAGACTGTTAATATACATATATATCGTTTATGACATAAAAACATACGTCTATAAAAATTTAAAAATTATATTTTTCTGCCATTTTGAAAAATTAGGTAAGATGCTAAAATGACTGTTTGGCACCATTTTCGTTTCCTTCGCCAATCGCGCCAACTAGGACAGATATGGAACTCTTCCCCGATTTTTTTTTTTTTTCTAAATTAATCGCCCCCCCCCCACCACCAAAAAAAGAAACATTTAAAAAGAGAGCTAAGGATCTTTCCACACAATTTTAACACTTTTTTTATTTTGTCTTGATACCAACTTATTTAAATTTTGTTCAATATTTATATGTTGACACTTATATAGAAAAGGAGCTAAAGGCCATTTCCAATTTTTTTTCCCTCTAAAAAGACTTTATAATCGGAGTGTATCAAAGACAGCAATTATGCACACATTTATAAGGTCTTCAAAATCATGCATTTTATTCCGACCTTTAAGAAATAAGCTAAAATTTAAATATCTGATAATGGACTTTCAGTTATTTATCCTTGACAAAGATCGAATCGTGTAGTATCGAATTTTATTCCACTCCAATTTTATATCATTATTTCTTTAATATTAATTAAATGTAAAGTTTTCAGAAGTATGTTCTGCATTTAAAAAAAGCGTATAAACCACAGAACTGGTAAAGAAAGGTGGGTTTACTTTGTAAAAAAATATTCTTTATAAAGCAAAATTGGCGAACAACCAAGTTTAATGTTCGCGAATGTTGAAATATTCCGTATTTTTTATTTCGCAAATAATCAAAACTCTCAAATCCTGAGGGATTACTGTTTTTAAAAAGGCATATAAATTCTAAACTTATAAACAACGTCCGTTCACATAATAAATTATTATTAGGATAAGTTACTTTCTTAACCCCTTCCAGACCGTGGGTGCCTGCATGCTTAAAGCAAAAGATGCTTAAAGCACTTGTTTTCTATCTATATTATAAAGGCCAAGCGTATCTGTGCGTAACGCAAACGTCATTTTGCGAATGGCAACAGTTTCCCCTGCAATTTCGGTTTTACAATTTTCGGTGCTGCAAATGTTACACTTAACATCGCTCATTTAAAAATTTTACACCGTCCAATAGAGAAAAAAATGTACTTTTAAATGCAATTTGTTTCAAATCTGTATCCCAATTTGTTTTTGATATACTAATTTTTTTTTATAACTTTTAGTACCAATTTTGTAATTGTGGCAATAAAATCACTCCATTTTCTCTGAAAATTGACAAAAGAAAAAAATACATAGAAATTAAAATGCGTCTGTTATACAAAATTCGGTGAAATTCGGTGTCATTTCTTTTAATAATTTGAATAATTGAGTTTTATAGTATTTTATTAATTTTAGTTTAAAATAATATTTGCTTGAGAGTTAGACTAACTTACATAAGATGTATTTTTTACTGTAACTAATATGGTAGATATATTATAATTAAATAAAATAGTTTTATTTTCTTCAGAGATTTTCTTTCGTCGAATTTCGACAGGTGCTTCCTCGTACTATTAAAAAAGAAATGGTTGATTTTCCTTATTTAATTTAAATTTAATCATTTGACACAAAGTACTGTCAACTCAATAAAACTCATATAAAAGATGTTTTAAAGAACGGGTTAAACATTCAACTATTACTTTTATTTTTACCCTAAATCACCAATGTTCAAATATCTCATACTTTGCTCAACTTCCCTTCAGAGATGGGCGGGGCTTGCCCAAAGTAGGTGTTAGAAATTGAAATAGAAATGAAGAAAATTTTCAGGAATAGAAATAAAGAATTTAGCTTTCAAAATAAGATTTTTTGAAGGTTATTTTTTATGGTTATCATGTAGCATTCGCACAGAAATGGCAACCAGTGTTTTTTCTGTTTACCATTAAGAAAGTTACGTTTAATTTTCTTTAGTTAATTAAAATATTTTCTTGACTGATAAACTGAATTTAATTATTTGACAAAAAGTACTGTCAACTTAATAAAACTCATGTAGAAGATGTTTTTCCCGAATGGGTTAAATATTCAACTATTACTTTTATTTTTCACCCTAAATCAGCAATGTTCAAATGTCGCAGACTTTGCTCAACTTCCCTTTAGAGTTGGGTGGAGTTTGCCCGGAGAAGGCAGAAAAAGAGGAAATAGGAATGAAAAATTACTGGAATAGAAACAAAGACATAGCTAGATGTGAATAATAGGGGTGGGGCTCAAGAAAATGTAGGAGGGGCTTATATTTTCTTTAGCTCTCTCTCTCTGACACAGAAGGAAAAATGAGTGCCTTCACACTGTAGGTACTCTGTTTCTTGTTAAATTGTTGTAAAAACTTCATTTTATGAGAAGAAAAGAATGCGATGATGTAAAATTCGAGTCTATAACGAGTGCAATATTAAACATCATGTTAGCTTCCTATATGCAAGTAGGGTGATAATTAAAATATATTTTTTTAAATTATTTTTAATTAATGAATTAGAAGAATATTTATGAAAATCTAATCTTGAGGATGCAACACAAACCATGAAATTCTACAAAATCCACATTTACTTATTTTATAATATTTTATAATATTTTCTAATTTATTTTAAGATGAATAATATATATATATATATATATATATATATATATATATATATATATCTTTCCCTCCTTAATAATCACCCACTCCCCCAAAAATAAAAACCTATATCTTACATTAAAAGAACATAGCTGTTCACTATATTTAATAGATATTAAAATAAGTGGCCCCGCAACAACTTCCGTAAGACAGGTGTTGGCCATAGCTAAACTGTTTACCATGAAGAAAGAGCCAACAAACAAGCAGACGATTTCTCCATGACAGATATCCTTAACTGACTTTGAGGCCCCACACTAGGCACAGAAAAAGACCCGGATGAAAAGGTAAAGTCTATGGGAGCGTTCTTCTCAAATATCTCGGTCGAATTTTAACATTTTGACGTGATTTTTTTTTTTTTTTTTTGCATAGGATAGTTGAGAACGATCCACAACCGGCCTCGTTTTAACTTTTTCGATTTTGCTAGCATATTTTTTACATTATGATAGTTTCAATTTCAGAACCGGTTTAAATCGGTTTCGAAAGTTAAAGTAATTTAAAAAAAAAAAAATCTGAAACCAAAACTGAAAAAGTAAAAACGTTGCCGGTTGTAGATTGTCCTCAGCTATCTTGTGTAAAAAAATCATGTAAAAATATTCAAATTTGGGCGAAATATTTGAAAAGAACACCCTTATAGACTTTAAATTATCATCCGGGTCTTTCTCTGTGATTACTGTGTTTTCAATAGAAAAATTTGGTAAGATGCTAAAATGACCTTTTGAAATCATTTTCGATTTTTTCGCCAATCGTGCAATCAGAACTGATATAGAATTCTTTCCCGATTTATTATTTTTATTATTTCTAACAATAAATATTTCATTGCCATTTTTTTTAAGTACAGGATCTTTCCACAGAATTTTAACGAATTCTCATTGTTCCGAAAACAAATCGTTTAAATTTTGTTCAAAGTTCATTTATAGAAACTTATATAGAAAAGGAGTTTAATCCACTTCAAAAATCTTTTTGGCTAAAAAAGACTTTATAATCGGAGTGTATCAAAAACAGCTATTTTAAACATATTTACAAAATTCTAAGGTCTTTAAAGTCATGCATTTTTTTTTTCAAACTTCTAGAAATGAGCTAAAATTTCAAATATCTGATAATCGACTCTGAGTTATTTGTTCTTGACAAAAATCGAATCGTGTAATACTTTATTATTTCCGTTCCAGTTTTATATTACCATTTCTTTAATATTATTTAAATTTATAGTTTTCAAAAGTATATTCTGCATTTAAAAGACATACAAACCACAGAACTGGCAAAGAAAAGTAGGTTTACTTTGCAAAAAAATAATCTATCTAAGGCAAAATTCGCGAATAACTAAGTTTAGAGTTCGCGAATGTTGAAATATTCCGTATTTTTTATTTGGCAAATAATCAAAACTCGCGAATGCTAAGGGATTATTGTATTTAAAAATATCCCATGAATTCTACACTTATAAGCAACACCCGTTTACATAACAAAAAAATATTAGGATGAGTTACTTTCTTAACTCCTTCGAGATCATGGGTGCATACGTGCTTGAAGCACTTGTTTTCTATAAAGGGCAAACGTATCTGTGCGTAACGCATATGTCATTTTGCGAATGGCAACAGTTTCCCCTGTAATTTCGATTTTGCGATTTTCGCTACTACAAATTTTACACTTCTAAGCATCGTACATTTTAAAATTTTACATCGTCAGACTGAGAAAAAAATGAATTTTTAAATGCAGTTTGTTTCAAAGCTGTATCTCAATTTGTTTTTGAGATATTAATTTATTTATTTTTTTATAATTTTTAGTAATAATTTCGTAATTGTGGCAATAAAATCACCCCATTTCTCTCAAAATTGATTTTTAAAAAAATGTGTGTGGAACTCGGGGACTGCCGCGGTAAAGCTATTTCATAGCATTTATTATCAACTTATGCAAAAATACCGCGTCTGCCGAAGACTATCGAAGCATACCGTGCCGAAGTGTGCCGAACTGAAACGTCGTTAGCCGCAGTGTTAGGATTTTTCTCGTTACGGAATTTCTAGATTCGGTCGCCGCGCTCAAAGCCCGCGATAAAAGCTACGCAATAGCTTAATAAATTACCAAACAAAATTTGGCCGCGCTACAAAAATTAGATCGCGAGTTATAAGCATCTTAAATTTTTCGACCTTCACCTTGGGGGGGGGGTTCTCCTGTCACCAAAAAATAACACTGTCTCATAATAAATTACCAAACAAAATTTGGCCGCGCTACGAAAGTTAGAACGCGAGTTATAAGCATTTTAAATTTTTCGACCCTCACCGTGGGGGGTCTCTTGTCACCAAAAATTAACAATGTCTCATAATAAATTACCAAACAAAATTTGGCCGCGCTACGAAAGTTAGAACGCGAGTTATAAGCATTTTAAATTTTTCGACCCTCACCGTGGGGGTCTCCTGTCACCAAAAATTAAGTCTCATAATAAATTACCAAACAAAATTTGGTCGCGCTACAAAAATTAGATCGCGAGTTATAAGCATTTTAAATTTTTCGACCCTCACCTTGGGGGGCCTCCTGTCAGCAAAAATTAACGCTGTGTCATAATAAATTACCAAACAAAATTTGGCCGCGCTGCGAAATTTAGATCGCAATTTATAAGCATTTTAAATTTTTGACCCTCACCGTGGGGTCTCCTGTCACCAAAAATTAACAATGTCTCATAATAAATTACCAAACAAAATTTGGCCGCGCTACGAAAATTAGATCGCGAGTTATAAGCATTTTAAATTTTTCGACCCTCACTGTGGGGGATCTCCTGTCACCAAAAATTAACAGTCTCATAATAAATTACCAAACAAAATTTGGTCGCGCAACGAAAATTAGATCGCGAGTTATAAGCATTTTAAATTTTTCGATCCTCACCGTGTCGGGTCTCCTGTACCCAAAAATTAACACTGCCTCATAATAAATTACCAAACAAAATTTGGCCGCGCTACAAAAATTAGATCGCGAGTTATAAGCATTTTAAATTTTTCGGCCCTCACCGTGGGGCGTCTCCTGTCACCAAAAATTAACAGTGTCTCATAACATAATACCAAACAAAATTTGGCCGCGCTACGAAAATTAGATCGCGAGTTATAAGCATTTTAAATTTTTCGATCCTCACCGTGTGGGTTTTCCTGTCACCAAAAATTAACAATGTCTCATAATAAATTACCAAACAAAATTTGGCCGCGCTACGAAAATTAGATCGCGAGTTATAAGCATTTTAAATTTTTCGACCCTCACCGTGGGGGGTCTCTTGTCACCAAAAATTAACACTGTCTCATAATAAATTACCAAACAAAATTTGGCCGCGCTACGAAAATTAGATAATAAGAAACATAAGTTTGAGACTTCATATCCTCAGAGCTGCCAACTTCTACGCCTATTTAAATCTTATAAACATGATTGGAACCACAAAAATGTTTTAGAAAAATGTATACCAAATATATTCAAGGTTATGCATTAAAATACATATTCTTAATAATTTACTAAAATTTCTGCTTCTAATATGTTTATTTGATTGTAAATAGGCGTAGTAGTTGGCAGCCATGTATCCTAATATCTGAAAAATACCGCGTCAATGTCTGCCGTAGTCTACCAAAGGATACCGTGCCGAAGTTTGCCGAACTGAAACGACGTTAGCCGAAGTGTTAGGTTTTTTCGTTACGAAAGTGTTAGGTTTTCTCGTTACGGAATTTCTTGCTTCGGTCGCTGCGCTCAAAGCCCGTGATAAAAGCTATGCAATAGCTTAAAAAAATAGAAAATAAAATGCGTCTGATATATAAAATCCGTTGAAATTCGGTTTTATTTCTTTCAATAATTTGATTAATTAAGTTTTATAGTATTTTGTTAATTTTTGTTTAAAATAATATTTGCTTAAGAATTAGACTGACCATAAGACGTATTTTTTACTGTAGCCCCCCCTGAACCCCCCGAGCCTCACTTAATTTAAATTTGCCATTTTCTAATAATTGTGCTAATGGTTATTGTTTATCTTGCATTTCTTTATACATTTTGATTTATAAGGATAAGTAACAGTTTGAACAAACATTTTTCATTATCCTCATACTTCTACATGGCTGCCAACCACAAACACCTAAACCTGATACATCAGGAACTTTTGTAAGTGTAAACTCAGTGATCTAGAGTCTTACAGTTTTGTTTCCGAAAAAAAAAGTTTTGATTGCATTTTGCGGCAGTTATAGCGGGACAGACAGACATACAGAAAAGCCGATTGACAGATGAAAAACAATAAATTTCGTGTCTCCAAAGTAAGCCTTCACTGAAGTTTCGGCAATGACATCATTATTCATGAGTTATTGATATCCATGTTTCTTGTATTTTTAACTACTATAAAATACCTGTTTTGTTCAATTATGACATCATATTTTACTAAGTGGAATATTTATTAAAAATATAATTCTTTTTTATTTTTTTTACTTCTAATTATGCCCCCATTTTTGTCGAAAAATTCTTATTATCGAAATAAATATCCGTGTTTAATATTTAACAAAAAGTACTATACCTATAGTTATTTTAATTCTGACGTCATATTTATTTTTTTGTTCTTAGTTTAATTTTTCGAATGGAAATTGCTCAATTGAAATTTATTGCTGTTGAAAAATTATTATTCCAAATTTTGATTTTTTTTGGCAACGATAAAGGAAATTGGTTGAATTTTATTTAAAAAATCCCTATTGTGATTCTGTATGAAAAAGAAGGGAATTTTGAATCATTAAAGAAAATATTTGAATAAAATTAATAAAATATAGCCTATGATTTTTTTCTGGGCCATGCTATATTTATACGCTAAGATACAGAGACATTAATTAATTCATCAGTTTTGATGTTGACTTCATTTAAATTTTCGAACACGCTTTCAAATTTATAACAGTATAAGGATAAGGATTAAGATGAATGGTTGCTTAGCATTCATTAAAAGAAAATAAAGAAAATGAAATAAATACATTTGAAATAAGTAAATCTCTAAAACAAATTAGTTTATATTATTGGAACACATTTATAAAATAATCTCCAAAATTTTCAGTAATAATTTTTAAAATCTGACAAACGCGTTGACAAAATTTCAAAACAATACGAATAATTTAACTGGTAAATTTTAGTATTCATTTATCATTGAATTCCATTTATCAAATGTGTCATTTTCTCTCCGTGAAAAATAATTGAAAATCATTGGATTTGCCATAGAAAAGCATTATTGCGCGAAATAAAATATTCTATATCTTCCGAAAGAATGAATCAAATCTAACAAAAAACTATACAGCTTAATCCCAGTGTCTCACTAACATACCCACTTAATTTCAAGCCAACCGAAGGATTTTTACATCAGTTACCGCGGAACATACAGACAGACTGACAGACAGACAGAATCCAAAATATTTCGTGTCTCCAAAGTAAGCATTCACTGACATTTCGGCAATAAAGAGGTTGCCTTGAAAATTGATTTGGAAGAGATTTGTAAAGACCTTGCAAACAAAACAACAGAAAAACCTTTTACCTTTTGGCAAATGGGAGTGGGAGAATCCTTAAATTTGAATATTGTTTTCGTGATCGTCCATCGTGATCGTCTATGCATCAAGTATATCTAATTAATAGTTGAATGTTACAATCCCAAAGCTTTCTTCTATCTCATACGTACATTTTAATATTTAAAAAAAAATAGCTATACATATTTTAATTCCATATTTAGCAATATTTTAATTCAATACTAAGCCAACTTTGATTTAAAAATATTTAATAAAATACTTAAATTTCTGCTTCTGTCAATTAATCAGTGTAAAAAAGAGTTTCCGTATATGCACGAGCTGATGGACAATAGAATGCTAGGCAGATTTTTTTTCAAATTGAGAGAGGACCTACTTGTCATACTCAAAAATAACCATACACAAAAATTTGGTTCAGTTCTATGCATAATTTCATACACTTTTAGATGGTACAATATTTAAAATGGCATAAAAATTGCTATTGCAGCGCCCGCTGCCAGCAGATTTTTTTCAAATTCAGGGAGGACCAACTAGCCATAGCCAAACACTTACACAAAAAATTTCGTTCAATTGTACGCATAACTTCATGGACTTTAGTCGGTACAATATTGAAAATGGCACAAAATCGCTATTGCAGCGCCCCCTTCCAGTGGAATATTTCAAATGGAATCCAGTGGAATATTTGGCCTGCTTGCCATACCCAAAAACGCTCACAAAAAAGTTGGTTCAATTTTATGCATATCTTCATATACTTTTTGATGGTAGAATGGCGACATCCGACTTTCAGAAAGACATACAGATAAACAGCCACACGGACAGACAGACATTTTGTAAAAACATGTTTTTTTTTGGAATATCTGACCCCTAAAACGTGTAAATCCGTCGAAAAAAATTTCGATTGCAATACATTCTTCTATTGAAGATAGAAGAAAGTAAAAATTATTTTAACTGGATTGAAGAGCTGGTGATCTTTTGATATGTTTCTGTTGTATACTCTTGTTTGTGAAAAGTGCAACACTACGAAGGAAACCTCCTAAATGAATGAAAAAATCCCCCTATTTGTACAAAGTTCCTACGCCACTGTGTGAATATGCACTTATTTATCTTTCTGCATCAGCGAGAGAGAGGAAATATGAGCTCCTCCTACATTTTCTTGACCCCGCCCTATTATTCACTTCCAGCTACATCCATTTTTCAATTCTCGATTCTCCAAATCCGACACTAGGTGAAACTCACACAATCACTTTTTGAGTGAGTCCTAATCTTCTACTCCAGGCACTGTATTTCTACTCTGAATTCCAAACTGAGTTGAAATTAGAGTTCAACTCTTTTGAGTCGAGACAGTTCACTAGCAAGGAGTCGTTAGTTTAACCACACTCATCCTTATACGACCTTCACAATCACCCCTTAGTTTCGAAATCTAAAAATGACTAGTCTCTGTAGTTCGGAATCTAAAAATGACTAAAAAAGTCGTCGGTAGATGGCATGAACACAGACTGTAAAATTAATTGTGTTTTTTTCTAAGAAAAAAAAGAAAGCCAACTTTTTGCCAATATCCGAAAAATAACTCATGACGATTTTTAGGTGCGTTCGTAATTATGTAAATACGTAGCACCTATTGTTGTCGCTCAGTCCGTCCGTCTGTCTGTCTGTCCGTCTGTCTGTCTGTCCGTCTGTCTGTCTGTCTGTCCGTCTGTCTGTCCGTCTGTCTGTCTGTCTGTCCGTCCGCATATAACAACGCAAAAACTATCCAACCGAATCGTTTGAAATTTAAAATACATAATTATTACATAATTTTGTCGAGTCATTTCAAATTTTATGAAAATCGGATGGATAGATCAATTACAGGGACAATCAAAAGGATTCCGTTACATTACGGTCAATGGGGAAAAAGTTTCAAATGCATTTTAATCGTTTGAAATTTAAAACGTATATTTATTGCATAATTTTGTCGAGTCATTTCAAATTTTATGAAAATCATATGGATAGATCAATTACAGGGACAATCAAAAGTATTCCGTTACATTACGGTCAATGGGGGAAAAAGTTTCAAATGCATTTTAATCGTTTGAAATTTAAAACGTATATTTATTACATAATTTTGTCGAGTCATTTCAAATGTTATGAAAATCGGATGCATTGATCAATTACAGGGGCAATCAAAAGTATTCCGTTACATTACGGTCAATGGGGAAAAAAGTTTCAAATGCATTTTAATGGTGTTATACTCATTTGAATATAATAGAATCAACATGAATCTATGAAATATGTACTAAAAATACATTTTGTATAATCTGTGATGCAAAGAATATTTATTATTAAATTACAGGGCCACACAAATGTATTCCACTAAATAATGTTATACGGGGAAACATTGTTTGGGGGGTGTTTTAATTATATTAAACTACTTCACATTTTATGAATAAGATATACCTTAATGAAGTATAATAAGAATTTCTCCCTGCATATTTACAGGAACACAAAGATTTCGACCTCTATACTGTATCCAAAGTACGGTCTACTATATTAGCAAGATCTGAATATTTTAAAACTTCGTTATTAACGAACGCACCTCATTTGCTACGCTTTACGTGCAATTTCCAACTTGTTTTTTTTTTGAACGATTTTTAAAATATTAAAATTTCACTGTGTGCTATTCTTAACTGTACATGCTTATAGAAAAATTACAAAATAAAATATAAAATTAAATATTCTAATTCTGGATAGTCAGGGTATAATAGCATACGATTAAAATAAAAATGAGAGAAATTTCTGGTATTTTTTAGCAAATCGTAAGACAGTGTGGAATACAGCATAAAACCGTTTTTTTTCCCTCTTAAAAAAATAAATAAATAAATGCAATTTTAGTTAAGTTGTACTCAAGAAAATACAAAGGTAAATTCTTGATTATACACGGTCGGTAAAAGTGCTTCTACGATTTTCCGGAGCCAAACTCTGATTCCTCGAAAACAAAGGGATTTCGACATTTTGTTACGGCCGCATAAGGGGAATCGAGTTTGGCCGTGGTTTTGTTCCTGCATACATGTATAGGTCAGTTAAAATTAAAATTCGATTCTTTAGAATCGATGTAGTTCACTTGCAAGGAGTTGATATTTCAACACACTTGGGAGGAATCGAGATTTTAAGCCTCTTCTTCGACAAACTCTGATACGAAGTACGAAATTCAAGACTGCCAATTTAAAATATCCAGCCAACGTAAGAGTTAGCTGCTTGTGTAAATACTTGTGCATTTTTTTGAAGACGTTATAAAAAAATTACTAATTATTATTTATATATAATATCTTTAATTTTTTCCGTGCTAAGTTTAATAAAAAGAAAGTTTAATTTATTCATTTTTGTTTTATATTTTTTTTATTGCAACGATAATAATATGTTGCCGAAAACAAATAATTAAACGTACAACCGAAGAATATGCCACAGAATCGACAAATCCTTTTTGCTCTTAAGCCAGATCATTTAATTTTGTGTCATGCTTTATATGTAGACATTTACATAGAAAAGATAATCCATCAGCAGACTATAACATCGATTAAAAATTCTAACGTTTTTCAAAGCGTGCATATTTTTTTAACTATTTGGAAAACAGTTGTTGTGCTCGGAGGGAATTGGGAAATCGGAAGTGTATCTGAATTTTTTTATTCGTTGAATCACGCAACTTATTTTATTTTATTTAATTCGTTTTCTGATTGGTCCATGCTTAATTTCCAAAAATGGAATACTTCTGTTTTTTATTTTATTCATCTTCAGATTGGTCCATGTTTAATGTCCAGAAATAGAATATCTTTGTTGCCAAAATGGATTTCAGATCATTTGAATAACTTCCTTTCTTTGATTTTTGTGAAAATTGTTCCGAACGACTATACATATAATCCCATGCCTTTGATATCCAGTTTCTTAGTGCCCCGTCTGTTCATCAGTGACGCTTCAAAATTTTCTTCCATCGTGCTTGGTTCTAATCTTTTAATTATTTTATGTATTTATACATTCTAATTTAATAGTAAGTCATATTCTGATGATAGCAGACATAATAAATTTAAAAAAAAAAAAAAAAACCGCAATAACATTAATTCCTTTGTAATACTATCATGTTAAGCATGTTCTCATTTCATACTTTCCATAATTCGAACTTTCGGATAATTCAAACATTTCTTGTGGTCCCGACGAGTTCGAATTAACGAGAGTCGACTGTATTTTCAAAATGCAGAACATGCTTCTGCAAAATAAAAATATATGTTGTATCATAGAAATTGTGATATAAAACCGGAACGCTTAAAATACGGTATTGCAGGGCTAAATCTTTGTCAAGGACAAATAATTGAAAGTAGATTTCAGATTTTTTAATTTTTAATTTATCTCTATGAGTTAAAACAAATTTTAACTTAACAAATTACAGCGACTGTTTCGAAAATGATATTTTCAAGGACTAAAATTTTAGACATAAATAAATTTTGTACTTAAGAAAAGTAATGATAAACATCATATTTATGATAATCAAAATGTCGCTTACGTAATAACAGCCATATATTACTTACGCCATGGATAAAAATTTTAATATTTCTAGACGAACCATAAGAAAAGCAGTAGTTTATCGATATAAGTTTAAAAATTTGCAATTCCAAAAATTTTAAAACTGTAATTTTATTTAAAATTTGTTGGATCCAGAAATATTAATGTTTAATCCATATCGTACGATGAGGCTCCATATGAGTCGTACTTATATGAGGCGTTCAGAAGTCAGTCTGATCAACTCCATCCAATAAAAATGAGCATTTTAAACAGTTAAAGTATAGTATATCGATAAACTACTGCTTTTCTTATGGTTCGTCTAGAAATATTAAAATTTTTATCCATGGCGTAAGTAATATATGGCTGTTATTACGTAAGCGACATTTTGATTATCATAAATATGATGTTTATCATTACTTTTCTTAAGTACAAAATTTATTTATGTCTAAAATTTTAGTCCTTGAAAATATCATTTTCGAAACAGTCGCTGTAATTTGTTAAGTTAAAATTTGTTTTAACTCATAGAGATAAATTAAAAATTAAAAAATCTGAAATCTACTTTCAATTATTTGTCCTTGACAAAGATTTAGCCCTGCAATACCGTATTTTAAGCGTTCCGGTTTTATATCACAATTTCTATGATACAACATATATTTTTATTTTGCAGAAGCATGTTCTGCATTTTGAAAATACAGTCGACTCTCGTTAATTCGAACTCGTCGGGACCACAAGAAATGTTTGAATTATCCGAAAGTTCGAATTATGGAAAGTATGAAATGAGAACATGCTTAACATGATAGTATTACAAAGGAATTAATGTTATTGCGGTTTTTTTTTTTTTTTTTAAATTTATTATGTCTGCTATCATCAGAATATGACTTACTATTAAATTAGAATGTATAAATACATAAAATAATTAAAAGATTAGAACCAAGCACGATGGAAGAAAATTTTGAAGCGTCACTGATGAACAGACGGGGCACTAAGAAACTGGATATCAAAGGCATGGGATTATATGTATAGTCGTTCGGAACAATTTTCACAAAAATCAAAGAAAGGAAGTTATTCAAATGATCTGAAATCCATTTTGGCAACAAAGATATTCTATTTCTGGACATTAAACATGGACCAATCTGAAGATGAATAAAATAAAAAACAGAAGTATTCCATTTTTGGAAATTAAGCATGGACCAATCAGAAAACGAATTAAATAAAATAAAATAAGTTGCGTGATTCAACGAATAAAAAAATTCAGATACACTTCCGATTTCCCAATTCCCTCCGAGCACAACAACTGTTTTCCAAATAGTTAAAAAAATATGCACGCTTTGAAAAACGTTAGAATTTTTAATCGATGTTATAGTCTGCTGATGGATTATCTTTTCTATGTAAATGTCTACATATAAAGCATGACACAAAATTAAATGATCTGGCTTAAGAGCAAAAAGGATTTGTCGATTCTGTGGCATATTCTTCGGTTGTACGTTTAATTATTTGTTTTCGGCAACATATTATTATCGTTGCAATAAAAAAAATATAAAACAAAAATGAATAAATTAAACTTTCTTTTTATTAAACTTAGCACGGAAAAAATTAAAGATATTATATATAAATAATAATTAGTAATTTTTTTATAACGTCTTCAAAAAAATGCACAAGTATTTACACAAGCAGCTAACTCTTACGTTGGCTGGATATTTTAAATTGGCAGTCTTGAATTTCGTACTTCGTATCAGAGTTTGTCGAAGAAGAGGCTTAAAATCTCGATTCCTCCCAAGTGTGTTGAAATATCAACTCCTTGCAAGTGAACTACATCGATTCTAAAGAATCGAATTTTAATTTTAACTGACCTATACATGTATGCAGGAACAAAACCACGGCCAAACTCGATTCCCCTTATGCGGCCGTAACAAAATGTCGAAATCCCTTTGTTTTCGAGGAATCAGAGTTTGGCTCCGGAAAATCGTAGAAGCACTTTTACCGACCGTGTATAATCAAGAATTTACCTTTGTATTTTCTTGAGTACAACTTAACTAAAATTGCATTTATTTATTTATTTTTTTAAGAGGGAAAAAAAACGGTTTTATGCTGTATTCCACACTGTCTTACGATTTGCTAAAAAATACCAGAAATTTCTCTCATTTTTATTTTAATCGTATGCTATTATACCCTGACTATCCAGAATTAGAATATTTAATTTTATATTTTATTTTGTAATTTTTCTATAAGCATGTACAGTTAAGAATAGCACACAGTGAAATTTTAATATTTTAAAAATCGTTCAAAAAAAAAACAAGTTGGAAATTGCACGTAAAGCGTAGCAAATGAGGTGCGTTCGTTAATAACGAAGTTTTAAAATATTCAGATCTTGCTAATATAGTAGACCGTACTTTGGATACAGTATAGAGGTCGAAATCTTTGTGTTCCTGTAAATATGCAGGGAGAAATTCTTATTATACTTCATTAAGGTATATCTTATTCATAAAATGTGAAGTAGTTTAATATAATTAAAACACCCCCCAAACAATGTTTCCCCGTATAACATTATTTAGTGGAATACATTTGTGTGGCCCTGTAATTTAATAATAAATATTCTTTGCATCACAGATTATACAAAATGTATTTTTAGTACATATTTCATAGATTCATGTTGATTCTATTATATTCAAATGAGTATAACACCATTAAAATGCATTTGAAACTTTTTTCCCCATTGACCGTAATGTAACGGAATACTTTTGATTGCCCCTGTAATTGATCGATGCAATGTAATTTTATTTAAAATTTGTTGGATCCAGAAATATTAATGTTTAATCCATATCGTACGATGAGGCTCCATATGAGTCGTACTTATATGAGGCGTTCAGAAGTCAGTCTGATCAACTCCATCCAATAAAAATGAGCATTTTAAACAGTTAAAGTATAGTATATCGATAAACTACTGCTTTTCTTATGGTTCGTCTAGAAATATTAAAATTTTTATCCATGGCGTAAGTAATATATGGCTGTTATTACGTAAGCGACATTTTGATTATCATAAATATGATGTTTATCATTACTTTTCTTAAGTACAAAATTTATTTATGTCTAAAATTTTAGTCCTTGAAAATATCATTTTCGAAACAGTCGCTGTAATTTGTTAAGTTAAAATTTGTTTTAACTCATAGAGATAAATTAAAAATTAAAAAATCTGAAATCTACTTTCAATTATTTGTCCTTGACAAAGATTTAGCCCTGCAATACCGTATTTTAAGCGTTCCGGTTTTATATCACAATTTCTATGATACAACATATATTTTTATTTTGCAGAAGCATGTTCTGCATTTTGAAAATACAGTCGACTCTCGTTAATTCGAACTCGTCGGGACCACAAGAAATGTTTGAATTATCCGAAAGTTCGAATTATGGAAAGTATGAAATGAGAACATGCTTAACATGATAGTATTACAAAGGAATTAATGTTATTGCGGTTTTTTTTTTTTTTTAAATTTATTATGTCTGCTATCATCAGAATATGACTTACTATTAAATTAGAATGTATAAATACATAAAATAATTAAAAGATTAGAACCAAGCACGATGGAAGAAAATTTTGAAGCGTCACTGATGAACAGACGGGGCACTAAGAAACTGGATATCAAAGGCATGGGATTATATGTATAGTCGTTCGGAACAATTTTCACAAAAATCAAAGAAAGGAAGTTATTCAAATGATCTGAAATCCGTGAGAAAGAAAGGAAGAATTAAAATCGGAATTCTCGTTAGTTCGAATTAAACGATGTCTGGAGAAAATGAGCTCGAATTAATGAAAAAGTTTAACGTTATTCTGACATTGAAAATTTCGGAACTTCGTGTTTAGTTCGAATTAGGCGAAGATTCGGATTATCCGATTTCGAATTAACGAGAGTCGACTGTATATGCGCTGATTATTTATATTAATATCATAAATTGCAATTTCAAAAGTGTCCTTCTTCCTTCTTTTTTTTTTTTTTTTTTTTTTTTTTTTTTTTTTGTGTGTGTGTGTGTGTGTGTGTGTGTGGAAACTTTCTATTACTTTCATTTATACAATTCGTAAGAAAAATTGTCAAAATTTCATGTGCTATGATGAAACAGAAAATAAAATCCTAAAATGTAATCATATAAATTAATAAAGAAAGAAGACGCAGAGAATTAATTCTGTATGTATCACGTACAATAAAAAAAGGAAAATGTTTCAGTATAAGCTAGGCTCTTTATGAGAATCTTGATTTAGATATTGTCCTCCAAAATTATCTTTTTAGAAACTTATTTAAATATAAGTTTTACATACAAATGGCAGCATATACCGGAATCCTCCAAAGACTTGTTCGGAATATAATTAAATTTCTGCAGTTTTGTAGTACATGGGATAATCGTTAATACCCGGTTTCAGAACGATACCGAAATCCGAATATTTTCTAACGGGTAGCGAGTTCGAAAGTAACGATATAATACGAGTATTCATTTTGTTGTTACTTTTACAGTACTAGTAGAAAAAGTGTTTAATACAAAATCGTAGTAGAAATAGTGTTTATGCGATTCCTGCGTTCTTCTTTTAGTAGAATTCGCAAATCACGTCAATTTACATTTAAATGCACAGCTAAAATACAACTGCTTGTACTAGGAGATAATTTTAGGCTCTGATTATTTCCTTATATATTCTAAGGCAGGGGTTTTCAAACTATGTTTTCGCGTACCAGTAAGTGGACTACTTGGTTTAAAATAAGATTTCTTAATTGACTCCATTTTTTTGAAATAGTAAAATTCACTTCACTTAGTGACATATCAATTAAGTTGAACACAAGAAACACACTAAAAGGGATTTCACCATTTCTAAAAACTAGTGCCAGTCAAGAAATTTGAATTTAAAAAAAGTAACCCAGTTACTGGTTCGCGAAAACATAGTTTGAGAACCTAATTCTAAGAGAAATTAATTTAATTCCCTAATTTTTAAGGAATTAAATTTCTTTATATTTTACAAGCAAATAGTATAATCAATTAGTAAATTTTACTGTTTATTATTTAAAAAAACAAATCTTTTATTTTTTCCGGGTTGAGTGTGATATTATTGAATGTTATTATTAGTATTATTGTAAATTGGAACATTAATAATCTATTGGTGAATAAGACATTAAAAGTGCAACTAAAGAATATTCCACAGAATTTTCACAAATACACTTTGTACCGAAGACATATCATTTAAATTTTATTCAAAGTTTATATCTAAACACTTATGTGGAAAAGGAATTATAATCCATTGCAAAAATTTTCCAACTAAAAAGTCTTTTCAAATAGAGTGCATCAAAAACATCGGTTTTGCACATAAAAAATACACATTCGGTTTTTAAAAATTCTAAGCTGTTTCAAAGCATGCATTTTCCCCTCAAACTATTGAGGATAAACTGAAAATTCAAAAATCTGAAATCTACTCTTTATTACTTGTCTTTGACAAAAACGAATCCTGTAATACCATATTTTTTGCAATCCAAATTTTATCTTGCCATTTCTATGATATTATTTATTTTATATTTCTTAGAAGTATATTCTGCATTTTGAATATATATATATTTATTATTTTTATTAATATCATAAATAGCAACTCTATCATTTCTTTCTTTTTATTTCTGTGGAAACTTACTATTACTTTCATTTGCATGATTCGTAATATATATATATATATATACATATATCGAAATTTCATTTTTTACTATAAAACAAACCGTAAAATCATAAAAATGTATTGATAAGGATAGAAATTAAAAGAAAAGAAGACGCGGAAAATAGATTCTGTATATAGCGCACACAAGAAAATAGGAAAAGGTTTCAATATAAGCTAGGCTAATTATCAGAATCTTGATTTATATATGATGATAGTCTTCCAAAATAATCGTTTTTTTTTTTTTTTTTTTTTTTTTTTTTTTTTTTTTTTTTAAGTTCTATAATTTATTCTTTTCATTTAAATATGGTTAAAAGTAGAAAAAGTATTTTTATATACCTTTCATCAGAATGAATATTTCGAGGGTCCGAAAAAAAAGATTCCAAATAATCGAGATTACTGATAATGATGATACGTCTTCCAAAATTATCGTTTTTTAAAAGTTCAAAAGATATATATATATATATGTTTATTTATTTATATATATATATATATATCTTTTTTTCATTTAAATATGGTTAAAAGTAGAAAAAGAAAAAAGTGTATGTGTATATAGATTTTTATTTATGCAAGAATAAAAAGTAGCTTTTTGAAAATATTTTTCTGTAATTTATAAAATCTGTTTTTAAATAAGAAAAAGCTATTTTCAGACACATTTTTGAATTTCTTTTTTTGTTTGGAAACAAATTCGTAAATTTGGTAAGTGTTCTTATTTAGAAGCTATGTAATCGAATGGCGTTTTCTAGTTTTTGGCAAAATGAATTTGAAAACTACTGTCAAAGTTGGAGTTTATATTGAATTTCAGTATGGGGGTAATAAGAAAAGGAGGAGAACCTATTGTTACATGATAATAATCTCTGTTTGTTATAAGTAATTTATTTAAAAAAAAAATAGATAATGATATTTGATTCTAAATCGCCTCAATAGTCGCCCTTCAATTTTATAGCTTCATAGTTAAGAATAAGTTAGAAATTAAATTAGAAGATTTCGTGTTGTTGAGCAGGAAATTTAACCTGATAATTCTCCATCAACCTCAACCTCGAATTTCGAGCTGAACTCTCGGTTGAAAGCGAAATCCCATTCGCCGTTAACCTGCCGAGATTCGAGACATTTCCGAACCTGGAGTTGACAAACTCAACCAAGCTAAAATCCCAGGTTAGTGAACCGCGCATGCCTACTAGAAAGAAAAATGGCCGTCTTTTTAAACAGAGCGTTGATGTGTCTTTTTCTAAAACAATGCTATTTATGATTTATTAATAAAGCAAAGCGTTTATTATGAAGGTTGCTATTATAACAGAATGTGTCACCTAAATTTTCCCTTTTTCTTATATATTTTTGCTCTGCGAACGCAAAATTACATAAATTTGTGGCGAAAACGAAGCTTGCAATTTTACGGATTTTGTTTGGTGGCGCCCTCTAAAGAATCCAAATAGAATTATGTTGACATCAATTATAATTATATGAATCAAAATTCTCTAACTTTCTTTAAATAATAATAATAATAAAGAAAAAACGAAGTTTTATTTCTGTTGTACCGCAGTACTTTTCATATTTGTTTAAAGTAGGAAATTTCTACCAAATTGCGTATATGTGGTCAGTTATTACTAATAGATAAATGTATTTTTTTTTTGTTGTTGTTGTTAATTATATGTTTGCTAAGTTTGAAATAAATACTTTTACTTATAATAAATGAATAAATTTATTAGTTTGATCAGAAAACTTTCTATTAAATTTATATTAAGGAAATATAGATATATATACATAATGAAATAAATGTTTTTTTTTTTTTTTTTTTAAGAATTTCACTGCAACGAAAATTTTGTTTTGTAAACGAAAACCACCATTCGAAATTTATAAGAATTTTTTACTTAAAAATTAAACATGATAAGTATGCATTTTCAATACTTCCTTTAATTTTGTTCTTGGAGTGAGAGAAAAAAAAAAAAAAAAAGATAAAGATGGTACTAGGCTAGGACAGAACTCATAGCGGCTACTACCAGATCATGTGATTCCTATGGCCAATCCGCTTACTAGTTTTTAACCCAGGTCGAGTAACCCAAGGTTGAATAATCGCGGCTCCAAAGTTATTGATGAATTCTAAATATTAACTGGCGATTAGTTATGCCAACCTAGAGTTTCTCAACTGAGAGTTGAAACGTGAGTTAAAGGTTGGCCGTGACTTGACCGGTAAGATGCATATTGCCAAACAAATAATAAATAAGAAAGAAAAACCATATGTCGTGTACAGATTATGAAACATTTTTCCAATACGCTCAAATCATTACAACTGGCTTTCAGAAACTGCTATCCATAGACGATAATGTATCCGTTTTTCCTTTTGTGTATGCCTGTACATCAAACTATTTATACCAACTAAATTTTTCTTAGTATACTAAATTAATTGAACAAGAAAATGCATAATTAAAAGAAAATCTTTACATAGTTGACGTTTGGTGATTCGCACTAATCCTTACGAATTATTTTGTGTAACTCTTAGCCCAAAAGCCGACAGCGCAAAACCCTATGTTATCGAGCACACCCTTTATTTTAGGGAAAAATAGTAGTAGAGGAATTTAATGATCCATGTCTGCCAGAGGTAAAGGGGTAAGCCGAAAATGAATACCACTAGTGTTTGACTCCAGGACCGTAGCTAGAAGTGTACGATAGGGGGGGCTCAGGGGAATTTAGGGGGGGCTCAAGGGAATGTAGGGGGGCTCGTATTTTTTTGTTCTCTCTCTAATGCAGAAAGATAAATTAGTGCATATTCACATTGTAAGTACTATGTTTCTCATTAAACTGTTGTAATACCTTCATTTTATGCTAAGAAAAGTATACCATGATGAAAATTTTGAATGTATAACTGGTGCAAAATTAAACATCATGTCAGCTTCCTATGTACAAATAGGATGAGGGAGTCTTGAAACACGTATTTTAGATACAATTTAGTAACTCTGCAAAACTGTGAAAGGGTCTCAAAACTAGATTAGATTTTTGAACCGAATTTCATTTCAATTTTCGGAACATTTAGTGACCTTGGCACTTTTTCCAGGGGGGGCTGAGCCGCCCATAGCGCCCTCTTAGCTACGGCCCTGGTTGACTCATAGGTTATCATTATGTTTGTTCTACAATCAAAAGTGTAAAAACATGGAAAACTGGGAGCAGGAAAACACAATGATAAACCTACGAGTCAACCAGTAGTGGTATTCATTCTTGTCTTATGCACCACTTCGCTTCCAGCAGAAATGGTTCATTCGATTCCCCTATGACTACTTCCCTTCCATAAAATAAAGGATTTTTTTTCTTGTGCATGATGAACTAGGTTTTTGTGGTGTCGGCTCTTGGACTATCTGTAAATGATCAATGGAATTAAGTACGTACTATGCAAAAATGTTGAATACAAAAGACATATTTCCTCGCAAAACCTATAGTTTGATTGTCCCCAGTTCTCATCTAACAATGTCTAATTAAAAAATACATTATTTATATATCAAAACAAAAGCAAAATTATTCGAGCAGACGCTCTAAAATTCTCTTTTATGTGATATAAATGAAAGGATATACAGATTTAAGTTACGTTCCAACCAACCAACCCGCAAATGAGTCGAGAGTCGACCCAGAAGGAAGGTCTTCTAACTGGGCATACTCAGAATATGTTGAAAAAAATGCTAGTTAAACTACATACGTATCTAACAAAGGATAAGTTAAATTTAGTGGCTTAAGCTCCCTGTCCTCGCTCGAGGAAACGCTCGCGTGCTAATGCTATTCCTATGGGGCAGCATTTTTCTAACAACTCTTTCGCATTTTGACATTTTTGAATAATTTTTTTTTGCAATGGATAGCTGAGATGCATGCCGACAGCGCATCTTTTTTACTTTTTCGATTTTGTTTGCAGATATATTTTTTAAAAAGCACTTTCAATTTCGAAACCGGTTTTGAAAGTGAAACTAACTTTGTAAAAAATATCTGCAACCAAAATCGAAAAAGTAAAAAAGGTGCGCTGTCGGCATGGACCTCATCTATCCAATGCAAAAAAAAAAAAAAAAAAATTTAAAAAATAAATAAATAAATAAATAAAAATATTCAAAAATGTCTAAATGCGAAAGAGTTATAAGGAAAATGCTTCCCTATAGGAATAGCATTAGCTCGCGAGTGTTTCCTCGAGCGAGGACAGGGGCCTTAATTCCAGTAGAAAGTTTGTAAAAAAGTAAAAGATTTTCAAGTATTTGGCGTGAAAATACGAAAGCGACACGCGATTTGGAGACCATGATTTTTCCACGCTAAAAGGAATCGATTTTAGTACATTTGAAGATTGCTTGTTTATTGTTGCTCAGAATTCTTCATTCCCATCAGTTGTTTTCTATTGTAAAGTTTCCTTTATTTAATTGGAGCATTTTCGTGATTCAGTTGCTAAAATATTTCTGTTTTGAAAAACCGGTGATAAAAGATTTAAAAAATAAGCAAATGACTCTCGTCATAAAGACGTTAAAGTGTGTTCGACATAAAACCGTATTTTTTGAAATTCTGTTTCATCGCTAACCGGTGATGGATCGCCAAATAAACGAAAAGCTCATTATTTTTTACGGGCGTTCTATCGAGGTTCCGCCAAAAAAATTGGTAAACAAATATATCTATATGAGAAGAACATTCTGTTTTTTTTGTAGATTTTTCTGAGTGTGCTCGTATGGAGACCTTTTTTTATCAGTGTCGATTCATGACAGAGTCGAAACATTTGGACACCAACGTCTATTTATTAAAATTTGCTCTTTTATTTTTTTATTTTGTTGTCCCGAAGGACTATATTTACTCGAGGTTCAAAACCAAATACCGTTGCACCACATACAGGTTTAAAATATGGTAACATTAACTGGTAAAATATTTCTGGGTTAAATTTGTTTTAATTCATTTGTAAATTTAGTATTTGTAAATTTAGCCCTGCTTGTATAGCTTACAAGCAGGGTTCTTGCTGGCTTTGGACCAACATTTGCAATTTTACGAGTAAGAAATAAAAAACAGAAACCAAATGAAGAAAAAAGTTAGACAAAAAAATTTCAGCGTGAAATATTCAAAAACCTGTCTTTAACCTCTTACATAAATGTGTTCTTAAATCAAAAAGGGAAACTTTGTGATATAAGTTTTAATTCATTTTTGTCCAGAAATACACGAAATTAGTAGGTGTTGTTATTCATAAACTATCTAATCGCAACACTCAATTTTCTGTTTTTGTAGAAGAGCAATAGATGTTTCAGAACAAGCCGTCAAAAATGATGTTTTGGACCGCATTTTCCAAGGGGGAAAAGACAGTCAATGAAAGGTTTCTACTTTTCACCCTTCCTCATCATTTCTACCGTAATCAAGTGATTAAAATAACTTATAACTCAGTAGGTAATTTAATTATCATAAAATGGAAAACTGAGCTCGATTCGAAAGTGCTTACATAGCCAGATCGTCCAATTTTATATTTTTCCGTTTAAAAATGTTCCGTTTTGTTAATGTGTCAAAATTTTTTCCGCTTCTTGAGAAGAACAGTTGAGAATAAACACCCTTGGGAAACTGAAAAATGCTTTATAGTAAAATTTTCTAAGATGGAATTGCTTAAAAAAGAAAAAAAATGTATGCAGTATAGATAAGTTTCCTCCTTAGCACGTTTAAGTGTATTATATTATTTCCTCACGTATTTTTATATGCATTTTGCATGCACCAACACATTTTTTCGTTTAAAATAAGACACCATGATAGGCAGGTTCTATTTCACATGTTTTATCGTATTTTAATTTTAATTGCAAGGGATACTCATTTTTATCTAAAATACATCTATTTTAAAGTCAATCCAGTGATTTAGCATGTTTTAAACAACCTGCTATTGTAGTAGGTGTTTATTTCTCATTCTGTACTTTTTTTTATTGCATGAGTTGAAAGCAGATAAAGCTATTCCCCAAATTAATTCTACTTTTTTAACTGTTTGGAAAAATAGTTGTTTTTCTCGGTAGAGAATTGGAAAATTTGAAGTATATCTGAATGTTTTTATTGGTTGAATTCCGCAACTTTTTATTTTATTTTATTCGTTTTCTGATTGGTTTATGTTTAATGTCTAAAAGTGGAATACTTCTGTTTTTTATTTTATTCGTTTTTTGATTCATCCATCATTAACGTCCAAAAATGGAATACTTCTATTTGCCACGATGACAAAAAGAGTAGTAAAAACTTTAAAAAATAATAATAATTCCAAAACAAACTCTAATAAAGATTTCTTTAAAAGGTGCATTTTTTCTCTGTGTAATGGTGCAAAAATTTTAAATGAGCGATATTTAGAAGTTTAAAAATGTGCAGTTCCGAAAATTGTAAAACTGAAATTTCGTTTAAAATTTGTTTGTGATGAGTCTAGGAATATTAATGTTTAATCCATGTCGTACGTAATAGGAGGCGTTCAGAAATCAGTCTGATTATCTCCATCCAATAAAAATGCACATTTAAAAATAGTTAAAGTTCCCCATCTATAAAATACAGTTTTTTTTTCATCATTCATCTAGGAATATTAATGTTTAATGCACCGCGTACGTAATATATGACTCGTTATGATCATCATAAAAATGATGTTTATTATTATCATTAATTTAAATATAAAATCTATTTATAAGTCTTTAAAATTTTTTAGTCTTTGAAAATATCATTTTCTAAACAGCAGTTGTAATTTGTTAAATTACAATTTATTTATTTTTTTTTCCGCAAAAATTACGAAGATAACATCAATTTTGGTTGATTTTTCACTTATACAGTATTCAGCATGAAGTATATACTTCGCTTACATTGCAGGCTAACTTTCAAAATAATATTCAGCTCATGAATATCAAACTCGAAAATAGTTCTTATCGAAATATCAGATCGTAAATATGAAATTCTAATAAGCTGAATAAATGTTACAAAAGCTTCAATTAAATAAACTTCAGATTATAAAAAACGACTATTTACAAATTTATTTACATACAAGAAATGTTAATTATTATTAGTCTCATTATGAGAGTTCCATTATCACCGAATAATTTCGGTTCAGAATCATTTTACAACTACAAATAATAAAATCGTCTGTCAACAACAAAAAAAGAAAAAGCTTTGTTGCTCCTAGCTACCAAGTGACAAAATTGGCTGGCAAAATCAAAGAGGCATTCTAAGGCTAATGACAGACGACCGATTTTTTCGACGCTTTGGCTTTCGAGCGAAAAATAAACATCTGCGCTGCCTCATTCACACGGACGTGACCTTTCCGTCAAAATAAGCAGACGATATTGTCTCTAGGCATAATAGAAATCTTTTGATTCGATGTATATTAGATGGATATTTTGAAGGAAATAAAATATTCTGTAATTTTTTATCAATTATTCAAGAAAATTGAAAAAATATATATACACAGACGGTACTGGATGCATCCTGTGAGAAGTGATAGATTATTTACCGGATCCAAAATTAAATTACAGGAAATACTCTTTAATACATCTGATGTTAAATGAAAAATACAGATGACTGCGAATATTATTAAATGATTATAATTGTTGTTCAACTTTCATTTAGATAATATTTCTTATTATTATTAAATAAATTTAAAAAAAAAACTAAATTGATTAAAAAAATGTTGCTACAGTACATGGTAGCAAAACAAGCATCTTAGTTCTATAAATGAAATGTAGGACCGAAAAATTTTCAAAGTGTGAAATTTTCGTTACATTAATCAAGAAGCATATGCTATCGTCCCATGAGCAAAAGGTAGATTCTTTTTCTCCTTTTAGGGCTGTACATCCATATAAAAGTTAGTCACTTTTTTTTGGTAATTTTGGACCCTCTCCCCTCTTACGATATTATATACTATCATTCCCCGAACACCCTCTCCCTCAGTAATGGTATCTTCAATAATGTGTAAAAATTTCTTTGATTGTTTTTCTTTTGTTTGGAATGATGGTTACATTTATTTTTCGCATAATTTACTGATTTAGATGTAGAGAAAGCTATAAAAATGTCACTTTATATATGAAATAACTGCATATCAAACAACACTTAAAAGAAATAGTTAATATTTAAAAGTGTTTTAAAAGAGCTTTAAAGCTTTTTGTTACATACCTTCAACAGTAATAGTGTCTTTTTATAATTGTTCTCGGACAAGGTGAGGCAGGCAGAACTTCGAAAGGCGGACGTAACAAAACAGACGGAGAAGTTTTTCTTTTACTTATAAACACAAGTATCGTTTAAAACATAACATCGTGTACAGTTTGTCGAACAGCGAATTAATATATACATACACATATGACAGCATAATAGTAATGCTAAACGTTGGGGTATTCCATATTTTGCAATTATATAAATTTATAATCATTTAATTATGTTAATAACATTGCTTTTGCATAAAAATAGACAACAGTTTAATAAAAGATAAAATACTATTTTGATGTGAAGACCAAGTTACAAATAAAAAAAGAATTCTTTTTTCTTATTGGGTCAAAAATGATAACGATATCAAAAGACAAACCAAAACCTGTTAGCCCTGTTTCTGTTGTTCTGTTCTGTTAGCACTGCTTCTGTGCTAGATTAAAGCGCATTTTAATCTAGCGAAAAAGTTTCACATTTTTTATTATTTTTCATTTTTAAAATACATTTAAAATTTAATAAATATAATTGTTATTAATGTAGTGTAAAGTTCATCAAGGCTGATAAACATACAATATTAAAAACTAAAAAGAAATTTCTTCCCATGTTATTTACGAAAACTAGTTGGATGTGCCAATCCCAAAACTTTCTTCTATCTCATACATGCATTTTAATATTTAAAAAAAAAGTTACTCATTTTAATGCTTTAATAATTTTAATTCAATACCCTACCAACTTTGATTTTCATCTTAAATTTCTGCTTCAATCAATTAATCGGAGTAAAAACGAATTTCCGTCTCTGCACGAGCCGATGGACAATAGAATGATAGGCAGATTTTTTTTTTCAAATTCAGGGAGGACCTACTTGCCTTACCAAAAAATAATCATATACAAAATGTTTAGTTCAGTTCTAGAACTAACTTCATACACAATATTGAAAATGGCATAAAATTCGGTATTGCAGCGCCCCCTTCCGGCGGATTTTTTTCAGATTCAGAGCGATCCAACTAGCCATAGCCATACACTTACACAAAAAATTTCTTTCAATTCGATGCATAACTTCATGTACTTTTGGTCGGTGCAATATTGAAAATGGCACAAAAATCGCGATTGCAGCGCCCCCTTCCGACGGATTTTTTTTTTCAAATTCAGGGAGGACCAACTAGCCATAGTCATACAGTTACACAAAAAATTTGGTTCAATTTGATACATATTAATGGGACGGTAAATTTTGGTCGGTACAATATTGAAAATGGCACATCAATCTCGATTGCAGCGCCCCCTTCCGGCAGATTATTTTCAAATTCAGGAAGGACTAACTAGCCATAGTCATACACATACACAAAAAATTTGGTTCAATTCGATGCATAACTTCATATACTTTTGGTCGGTACAATATTTAAAATGGCTCAAAATTTGCGATTGCAGCGCCCCCTTCCGGCGGAATATTTCAAAACTGAAGGAGGACCTGCTTGCCACAGCCAAAAACACTCACAAAAAATTTGGTTCAATTCTATGCATAATTTCATACACTTTTTGATGGTAGAATGGCGACATACAGACAGACAGAGATTTTGTAAAAACAGGTTTTTTGAAATCTCTGACCCCTAAAACGTGTAAATCCGTCGAAAACCGGAAGTCGAAAAAAATTTCGATTACAATACTTCTATTGAAGATAGAAGAAAGTAGAAAGAAAAACGTTCAAAAATTATATATTGACAATTTTGAAAAGCGAAATATTTCCAAATTTGTCGCCATATGTAAATAGCCTTTTAACATTTTACTAGATTGTATTAACTTAGTTGCCACTCAAAATTTAGCAAAAAAAAACTATGATAATAATCTATATATATATATATATATTACGCTATCGTATGAGACACAAAAATCGTGATTATACGTTAATTGCTTAATGGCAACGTCCAAATTAAACCCATCTTATTGGTTACTGTGCAAAAGTCCTTTGTTAAGACATAGGCTGTGGTAAATTAGATTTGTATATGTTTTGTTCCTTCGCTGCAATTATGAAGCTTCAAAATATCATTATTTTTATTTTTTTCTGTTCTTTTTTACTTAAAAAAATAAATAAAAGTCATGAATTTTAAAGTTTTCAGTTTCAAATTAAAGTTATATATTGTAAATGAAATGAGTGGAATTATTATATTATTATATTATATAATATGATATATTATTATATAATATAATACAATATATAAATAATTAATGAAATACGAAAAAATGCCACGGGTACAATATTTGTCGATTTATTATCTGCGCCAGGCTAGCATAAAAATACTGAGCTCTTGATTTATCAGCACAGATGTCATATATGCAGCACATTGCGCGTTATTTTTCTGACGCCAATTTGACGAAAATTTCGTTTTCAAATACCAGCTACATACATATTTTTGACTAATTTCTATTATTTTAAAAAGGAAATAATAATAAATAAAGTTTAGATAATAATAATAGAATAAAACAATTTGTATCATTTAAAAAAAAAAAAAGAAAATAAAAGTAAACAAGCAGTTTATTAATAAATAAATAACAATAGCCGGGTTACCGTCTGAGGCGCATATAATTGCTACTTTGTTGCAGTCGCGCCTGTGCATATGATATCTGTATCTATTTTTCAGGGCGGAATCTTCTAATTTGGCAAAAAAATTGAGCAATTTAAAATAAATTATGTATAAAAGCAATATGATTTAATGCTTAATATACATTTAAGGGAGACCAAACTGGTCGCCAAGAGCGGCTAGTAAAAAAAGAAAGAAGGGAAAAAAAAGAAAAGGAAAAATCTATTTTTACCAAACTTTTAGTATTTGCTTCAAAAATATAAATGAAGCTTCTTAAAACTGGTACTTTCACAAAATTGTGTTCCATGAAAACATACTAATCATAAATTATTCTAATGTTGTTAGATTTAAAAATTTGTAATTTAAAAAGCAAACAAATTCCTCAGAAAGAAAAAAAAAATAGATGAAGAATTTAAAGAAGTTATTATTGAAAAAATGCTTGTTTCGAATTAATATAAATAGGTTTCATATCGTTACAAAGTGTTACTTTTTACAAACATAAAATAAATCCCCCCAAAATATAATAAATTTCACAAAAATACTTTGTTTTTCTCAAAATGCTTCCCTTCCCCCCAAAACCTGCATCGATTCTTGACTACGCTATCACAACAAAAGCTCGTGAATCTCGGAAAGAAAATAAAAAATCAGCGTTAAAAACAACTCTCGTCTGAACAAGATCTAATAAACAGAAGCCACCAGACACAAGCAGCTGGCCAACGGCTTGGGGGAAACGCGTGGCTTCGACGTGAATCTCTGCGTATGTTTGAACGCAATAGTACCGCGTCGCCCGTCTGACAAGAAGAGGAGATAGTAATGCTCTCAATAGCGGGCGTCGTTTTGTCTGTTTTTGGAAATCGTCCGTGTGACATTACCCTTAGGCCAATGTCACACGAGCGGATTTGAAAAGCAGCCAAAAAGACGTCCTCTGTTGAGAGCATGGCAATCTAGTGTTCTGTCCACATGAACGCAGACGATACGCCGCGTTCAAATATGCGCGAAGCTTCGCTTCGATGCCTAGATTTCCCCCCATGCCGCTGGTGGTCGTTTGCGTTTTGAAAGCTATGGAATACCCTATTGCGGTCAGACGGCAAGCGATTTAAACGCTGACTTTCGATTTTCTTTTTCAGAAATTCATGAGTTTTTGTTTTAATTGGGCATCGAATTTTCTCGCTAGAATTTAAAGTGGATTTAATATACGTGGAACAATTGGCATTTTGCGAAAACTATAAAGTATTTATATGAAAATTAATACATTTTTTGGGAAATTTATTTTACATTTGTGAAAAGTAACACTTTGCAACAATATGAAATCCAATTACTAAAATGTAAAACAGGCATCTTTTTAGCAATACCTTCTTTAAATCCTTCTATATATTTTTTTCTTTCTGGGAAACTTGTTTCATTTGCAAATTACAAAATTTTAAAACTCAACATTAGATTAATTAATGACTAATTTAGAATATGTTAATCAATTTGTAATCAGTGTTTTTAGGAATACAATTTTGTGAAAGAATATGTTTTATTATTACATATTTTGAGTAGGGGCCTGTTTTATTAAATGAATTTCTGTAAAGAGGAACTAATTAGAATGCAAAATTTTCCTGGATCGATCTCTGAAATTAAAATTTTTGCAAGCTAAATCTGATTTTGAAAATCCGGTATGAGAGAGTCGACAACAAAACTGAGCTTTTGTTTTCATATCCAGTACCGATGCTATGTACTGCGAACATTTATTTTGAAAAATGTTGTAATTTATATTTATTATTATTTTATTATTATTTCTTTTTCATTTCTTTGTATAAATATGTATACCATACCAAGAAATTTTACGACTTTTCCCTCATTACACTGTTTTTTAATATATAAATTTGTCTTGTTTAATCATCGAAGTTGAAGACTATTGTGTATAATATTCTTTCAAAAGATTTTAATTGAAGGAAGATGATGGTTAAAAAAGTTGAGATTTTTGTAAAAACTGTGTTTTGCTATTTGAATGAGTTTTTTGCTTGATAGGGCCGTGAAATGCGTTAAAATAAATTATCTGGGTTAAAGCTTTAACAAACTTAAAGCTTTTTTACACTTGACCTAAAAATTGTGATCCCTATAAACCTTTTATAAATTTAATATTTTATGCTGAATGTACTAATAGAATTTTTTTAAATAAATATCTTGCAGAGATAAGTATTAATGAAATCTTGTTAAAAGAAAATATAGCTTCTTTTATATTTTTGAAGCAAATAAAATTATTTTTGGTAAAAATGGCGCTTTTCTTTTTTCCTTTTTTTAATACTACTTTTTTTTTGGGGGGGGGGGGGAGTAAAAAGTTTGGATAGCAGGAAAGTTAATATCCTCTGGTAAAATATTACATGACTTTTTGTGTATGGCGATAAATTTGGAAATGTTTAATTTTTCAATATGCACGATTTTTGAACCATGGAAAGAACTTTCTTATTCAATTTAATTTTTAATATTTTATGTTTCGCCAGCCTTTATGAGGTTTCAACTATAAAATAACAATTATATTTATTAAATTTTTAAATGCATTTTAAAATTAAAGAAGAATTGAAAACATGAAACATCCTTCGTTGGACTAAAACGCGCATTATTACTGGATAAGGAGAAGCAGCGCTGACAGACTAGAAAGGGGCAATGTAAGTACAGTAGTGGCCAAAATTGTGGAAACTTTTAGGTATCTTTCATTACAAAATGTAAGAAGCTACCTATTGCAACAGTCCGATGGAAAGCACTTCCGGAAAATTTTGGCATATTTTCACCGATCATGACATCGATCGCTAAAATAAGGGGTGTGTCAGCACCCCCATTCCCCATTTATACTAATGAACTTCTAAATCTAATAATGGAAAATCCTTATCTTAATGAAACTAAGAAATAAACCGAAGCAATTTGGGCAATTCTGCATAAAAATCTATTTATCTGAAATAAGGGGAGGGGGATTTGCCATTCTTCCCCCCCCCTTTTATACTTAACCAATGAATCTCCAAATATAATAAAGGGAATGTCATATCGAAAAGAAACGTATATTAAATGTGAAGCAAGTTGAATAATTCTGCATGCAAAACCAATTTATCAAAGCTAAGGGGGGTATTAGTCTCCTTTACCTCCCTTTATATTAATGAATGAACCCCCAAAACTAATCAAGGAAGCGTTTTAACAGAATGAACCTAGACAATTTTTTAAAGCAAATCGGATATTTATATGAAGAGTTATTGCGGTACATACATGTAAACATATACAGGCCCAGCGGGCACATTAGCTTTCAGGCTTTGATCGCCTGTAAGCTAAAAAGCTATTTTAAAATACTTTAAATAGTATCTGTTTCCTTTAAGTGATATTTGACATAAAGCTATTTCATATATAAAGTGATTTTATTGATTTCTCTTCATTTGAATCAATAAAGTATGCGAAAAATAAATGTAACCATACTTGCATATCACTCCAACAAAAGAAAAAATTTCGAAAAATCAAAGTAATTCTTAGACATTGATAACGATATCATTATGGAGGAGGGATAATCGAGGTTTGAAAACGTGTGATATCGTAAGAAGGAAGCGGGTTCAAAATTCCAAAAAGTTAAAAACATTATGTATATGTGCACAGCTCCAAAAAGGGCAAAAGTCTTGCTTTTGCTCATACGACGGTAGCACATGCTTCTTGATTAATTTAACGAAATTTCACTCTTTGGAAATTTGTCATTTCTATTTTTCATTTATGTAGCTAAGATGTTTGTTTTGCTATGATGCTCTGTAGCAACTTAAGAAAAATCAGTTTAGTTTTTTTATTTAATAATAATAATAAAGAAGAAATATTATCTAAATTAAAGTTGAATAACAATTATCATTTTAATAATATCTGCACCCATTTGTATTTCCTAAATATGGTGGATTTTTCATTTAACATCAGATATATTAAGAATAAAAGACTGAAATGAATTTAAAGAAAATTTCTATATATTTTGGGTGTTTTAAATAGAAATGTCCGATAAATTATCTGTCACTGATCATAGTCTTTTTTTCTAGTTTCTTGTATAATTCATATAAAGTTACAGAATCATTTATTCCCTGCAGAATATACATTTAGATTAAATGAAAACATTGAATGGAATCTGTAACTTCGATAAATATCGTCTGAAAACGGGACTCAAAACGTTCGTCTGACCAAAGTGGCGCAGATGTTTTTTTTCACGTTGAAAAAACAAACGTCGAAATAGTCTGTCGTCTGACATTAGCCTTAAGGATGTTCTTAAATCAAAAAAGGATAACTTTGTGACGTAAGCTTTAATTTATTTTTGATCGGAAATACATGAAACTCGCAGGTGTTGTTATTCAGAGACTGTCTAATTGCACTCAGTTTTCTGTTTTTTTTTTTACAAACACAATAGATCTTTGATGACAAGCCTTCAAAGTTGACGTTTTTGAACACATTTCCCGACGAAAGCAGAAAAACCAGTCCGAAAGCAGGGGAAAAACGGATGATCACGTGATCGAAATAGCTTATAACACGATAGATAATTCAATTATCATAAAACAGGGTTCGTTTGCACCAGGGGATCCCTGAGATTTTAGGTGGTTTCGCACCAGAAAATTCGTAATATACTGATTGCTATACCTAAAATTAGAATTTTTTAACTTTAAAAAAAGCAAATACAGTAAAACCTCCATAACGAACACCTCTATTTAACGGACAGTTTTCCAATTCCCAAAACCAAAATTTTTGTATGTTTAACCTCTGAATAACGGACAAATAGCGGACACCATTTTCGGCGATAAAGGATGAAAAAGTATTTTTTAACGAGGAAAAATGAGAGGAAAAAAAAGTAAAAAGGACTCTACATTTATCAGGACAATATGTGACAAATTTTGTGATCACAGATAAATGTAGAGGGTGGACTGAGGAAATTTCTCCTTCATGTTCAGCATTGAATTCAGGGGGTTGTCTGGGAGGGACATCTCTCAGAGCATTCAAATGTCTGTGTTCCTTAGGAAGATTTTTTGATTTTATGTTTTTAATGATGAAAGAGTGCAATCCGCATCCCCGCTTGGAATTCTATAATTACCAATAACATCACATTGAAAAACAAATTACATGTAATCGTGAGCAAAATTTTTAAAAATCTTTTTGTAATAAGGAACATTAATAATCTATTGCGAGATAGCGTATTAAGACAACTGACATAAGACAGCTAAAGCATATTTCACAGAATTTTCCCAAATATATTTTTTTCTTTCGAAGCCATAGCATTTAAATTTTATTCAAAGTTTATATGTAAACACTTTATAGAAAAGGAGTTAAAATCCATTTGCAAAATTTTTCTGACAAAAAAGTCTTTTTAATTAGAGTGTATCAAAAGTATTGATTTTGAATACCATATATATATTTAATTCTAAAGTGTTTAAAAAAATGTTCTCTCTCTCTCTCTCTCTCTCTGAAATTATAGAGAGAAATAAAAAATTTAATTATCTGAAATATACTCTCTCTCTTTCTTTTTAGGTGCGTTCGTAATTATGTAAATACGTAGCACCTATTGTTGTCGCTCAGTCCGTCCGTCTGTCTGTCTGTCTGTCTGTCCGTCTGTCTGTCCGCATATAACAACGCAAAAACTGCCCAACCGAATCGTTTGAAATTTAAAACACATAATTATAACATAATTTTGTCGAGTCATTTCAAATTTTATGAAAATCGGATGCATAGATCAATTACAGGGACAATCAAAAGGATTCCGTTACATTACGGTCAATGGAGAAAAAAGTTTCAAATGCATTTTAATCGTTTGAAATTTAAAACATATAATTATTGCGTATTTTTATCGAGTCATTTCAAATGTTATGACAACCGGATATATAGATCAATTACAGGTACAATCAAAAGGATTCCGTTACATTACGATCAATGGGGAAATTTTTTTCAAATGCACTTTAATCGTTTGCAATTTAAAACATATAATTATTACGTAATTTTGTCGAGTCATTTCAAATTTTATGAAAGTCGGATACATAGATCATTTACAGGGACAAACAAAAGTATTCCATTACACTACGATCAATGGGAAAAAAGTTTCAAATGCATTTTAATGATGTTACACTCATTCGAACATAATAGAATTGGCATGAATTTATAAAGTAAATACTAAAATATGCATTCTGTACAATCTGTGATGCAAAGAATTTTTATTATTAAATTACAGGGCCACACAAAAGTATTCCACTACATAATGCTATACGGAGAATTGTTTGGGTCGTGTTTTAATTATATTCAACTATTTCACATTTTATGAATAAGATATACCTTGCTGAGGTGTTATAAAAATTACTTCCTGCATATTTACTGAAACACAAAGATTTCGACTACTATACTGTCTCCGAAGTGCGCTCTACTACATCACCAAGATCCTGAATATTTTTAAAACTTCGTTATCGTACGAACACACCTCATTTGCTACGCTTCACGTGCAATTTCCAACTTGTTTTTTTTCCCCTTGACAAAGATTGAATTCTGTAATGCTGTGTTTTTCGCATTTCAGTTTTGTATCCCGATTTCTATAATATAACAGAAATTTATATTTTACAGAAGTATGTTCGCCTTTTTAGGTGCGTTCGTAATTATGTAATACGTAGCACCTATAGTGGTCGTTCGGTCCGTCCGTCTGTCCGTCCGCATATAACAACGGAAAAACTACCCAACCGAATCGTTTGAAATTTAAAATACATAATTATTACATAATTTTGTCGAGTCATTTCAAATTTTATGAAAATCGGATGCATAGATCAATTACAGGGGCAATCAAAAGTATTCCATTACATTACGGTCAATGGAGAAAAAAGTTTCAAATGCATTTTAATCGTTTGAAATTTAAAATACGCAATTATTACATAATTCTGTCGAGTTATTTCTAATATTTTGATAATCGTGTGCATAGATCAATTACAGGGGCAATCAAAAATATTCAATTACATTATGGTCAATGGGGAAAAAGTTTCAAATATATTCTATACGTTTGAAATTTAAAATACATAATTATTACATAATTTTGTCGAATTATTTCAAATTTTATGAAAATCGGATGCATAGATCAATTACAGGGATAATCAAAAGTATTCCGTTACATTACAGTTAATGGGTAAAAATGTTTCAAATGCATTTTAATCGTGTTACACTCATGCGAACTTAATAAAATTTATTTGTAATTATAAAGTACATATTATAATATACATATTACATAATTTGTGGTGCAAAGAACATTTGTTATTGATTTACAAGGCCACACAAAAGTATTCCATTACGTAATGGTATAGGGAGAACATTGTTTGATGAGCGTTTTAATTGTAATTCACTATTTGCAATTTTATGAGATTGATATATGAAAGTAATATTTTTAAAACTTCGTTATCGTACGAACGCACCTCATTTGCTACGCTTCACGTGCAATTTCCAACTTGTTGAAATTATATGAACTGATTATTTGTATTCATGTCATAAATTGCAATTTGAAGCTTTTTTCTTTTCTTTTCTTTCATTTATTTTTTTGTTTTATTTTATTTTATTTTTGTATGGAAAATTTCTATTACTTTCATTTATATAGTTCATAAGAAAGAATTTCTCCAAATTTTATGCATTATGGTAAAACAAAATACAAAATTACACAGATTTAATGATAGATATTAGCAATAAAAGAATTCGCAGAGAACTGATTCTGTACATAATACACACACAAACACAAAGGGGGTTTTGGTACAAACTAGTTTGTTTATCACAGTATGGAAATACATAGGACTACAGTGCTCCAAAATTATACCTTAGAAAAATCCTCTTTTTTTATTATTATTTTATTTTTTATTTGAATATGAATAGAACTAGAAAAAAAAACGCAGGCATAAAATCCGATTAAAAATACGATGTCTCACTCTTTTTAGAAATGTAATTTAAAAATTAAGATACTATTAAACATAATTTAAGTGCCATTTACAAAACAAATAATAATAATAATAATAATAATAATAATAATAATAATAATAATAATAATAATAATAATAATAATAATAATAATAATAATAATAGCATATCTATATTTAAAAAAATTCAGGACTTCTAAACTTATAAACAATTCCCTTTTACATAGTAAAAAGTTATCAGGATGAATTATTTTCTTAAATATTCAACTATTTATAGTCCAAAAGCCGACAACACAGAAACCTATGTTATCGAGTACAAGGGAAAAAAAACCTTCATTTTAAAGAAGAGTAGTAACAGGGAAATCGAATGATCCATGTGTGCCGGAAGGGAAGAGGTGCATAAACCAAAAATCAATACCACTAGTGGCTCACGCGTAGGTTTATCAATGTGTTTTCCTGCTCCCAGTTTTCCATGTTTATACCTTTGATTGTTCGGCAAAGACGATGTTAGACCTAGGGGTATTCATTTTTAGCTCACGGGCTATCAAAGCCTGAGAGCTTATGTGCCCGTTTCGTTCTGTATGTGCGTGTGTGCGTAACGCGATAACTCATGATAAAAATATCCCATCCACTTGAAATTTTGGATATAGGTATATTCTGACAAGGCACTTTCCTGATTAGTTTTTGGAGTTCATTCGATATGTATAAGAGGGGGAACGGGAGATAATGCCCCTCCCCTTAATTTTAATAAATGGGTTTTTGATGCAAAATTATCAGTTTTCAAAATTTAGATATAGGATCTTTCTGATAAGGCACATCCGGGATCAGTATTAGGTGTTCGTTGGATAAATATAAAAAGGGAGAATGGGGGACTACTGCCCCTCCCTTAATTGATATAGATGGGTTTTTCATGCAGATTTGTTAGATTTTTTATATGATAAAGCATATCCGTGATTAGTTTAAGGGGTTCAAGGATTAAGTATAAAACAGGGAAATGGAGAGAGCTGTTTCCTCCCCCACCCCTTTAATTTGCTTTTCGAACGGAATTAACCCTTGAACTGGGCAATATTCATTTTATTGGCTTATGCACCCCTTCGCTTCCGACAGACATGGATCACTTTATTCCCTTGTAACTACTCTACCATAAAAAAGTGGTTTTTTGTGCTTGATAACACAGGTTTTTATGCAGTCGCCTCTTGGACTATAATGGAAGGCGGTATTCGAAAAAAAAATCTATCACGTCACATTTTTTACTTTATTCTGTACAGTAGTGATCCACAACCTTTTTGCCAGAAAATTGTTTGCCACCAGAATATTTAAAAAGTGGCGTTTGTTTTATTTTACAGCAAAGTTTCTGTCACTATTATAAGCGAAATTACTTCGAATGAAAATAGTGGTAGCTTTGTGGTCCGAGGGCCACAGATTGTGCACCCTTAATATACACGGTGTCCACTCTCAACGTTATCCAATGGCTGACTCCTAAACCATTGTTCGTAGACGTATAATTCCATTTAGAAATTTTTTTTTAATGAGTTAAAGAAATATTTTTAAAACTATTTCGTTCAATAAAGACATTAAAAAAATTACGAAATTTAAATTTGTTTACTATTTCTATAAGTGGTAGTAAAAATTTTCTGTTATATTGACGTAAGACAAAAATTTCTCGTTATTCTACGATTAAAATTGACCGAATGATAGCTGTTTAAAGTTAGACTATATTTTTAACAGCAAAGTAGGGATCATTCACAAACTTAATAGAAAAATAATTTTGTGCGATATATTTAAAAAAAAATGGTTGAGAATAATATTGTTTCAATACAAATTTGAAATCTTTTATCATTTTGACATATTAACACAAAATACACAATTAAAAAAACTATAAGGAAAAAAAAACTTATGTTTAATAAGTCATATTTAATTTATGTTAAATAAAATGATAAAAATTAAAAGTCTCTTTTTTCTTTTTCTTTTCTTTTTTTTTTTTTTTTTGGTAAAAGGATACAGATTTTAAAACGTTATTAGATTACACTAACCTGAAAAGACACTAGCGTCTCTTTCCCGCGCTATTCCTTCTGGGAATGATGGATATGGGGTCAAATCCATTCCAAATGAAGGTGAGAAGTGTGGAAGGTGTAAAATCACGTGATACTTGCGTCATCATTGTTTACGTTCATATCTGCTATTTTGATTTCGGCGTTAATAGTAATATATGCAGTTTCTTAAAAATTTGTATATCATCATTGGCGAGTATTTTATTATTGAAAACATAATTTATTAAAGTTTAAAATCTGCAATTTTAATATTGATGCTCGTATAAAGGCTCGTTATTAATCAATAAAATCAGTTTTCCATTTTTTTTAAATTTTATATTATCTTGTATTTTATTTTTTAAATTTATCTGGCGGTAAAGATAATGTACGAAAAGAAATATATACTGCATTGTTTGCATACTTGTTTGTTGGAAAGGAAAGGAAATGGTATATGTTAGTATATTTCATGTTATAATAAATTTTAAAATGTCAAGGTACATTTAATTATATTTAGATGATATTGAAAAGATATGGTAGATGAAATATTACTGTTAACTGCATGCCAATCTAATTAATTTCATTAAGAACCTAATTATGCATATGCTTAATAATAAGCATCGATTAGTTCCATTTAAATCGATTGCATTCCCATGCAATTCCTGTCTATCCTTCCCACCTGTTTTTGAAATGGACTTAACCCCTATCCACCGCTCCCGTATGGAATAGAGTAGGAAAGAGACACTAATTGCAAAAACTATCTTATGTCATGTTTTTCAGTTTTTGATAGTTGATTATTTTGTATTCTGTACCTTTGGATCCGAAATTGACGTTTATTTTTTACCAACGCGTAAAACGTTTTTTCAAATTGTACATTTAAAGTTAAAAAAAGAAAAAAAAAAACAGGGAAAATTCGGTAGGGTTAATTGAAAGGAGCAGATTGAGACAAAACCGTTCTCTCACAAAATCCATGGGTGAAAAACAGGTTTATTTTGAGGTATTCATAAAAGAGATAATTATGAAAAAAAATATTGCAATTTTATGTAAAAACCTATCATGCAATGGGTATGAAGGGCAAGCGTTTTCACGAAGACCTTAAATGTTTTGAAGACAGACACAGTGATTTTTGGAACAAAATTATGTTAAAGAACTAATGCTGCTGTTTTTTTAAGAAAATTATAATAAGTTGACTAATGACCTAATTCCTAATGACCGTAATAAGGGAATACTTTTGATTGTCCCTGTAATCAAACTATACATCCGATTTTCATAAAATTTTAATTGACGCGACAAAATTATGCAACAATTATATATTTTAAATCTGAAACGATTGGGTTGGATAGTTTTTACTATATTATATGTGGACAGACAGACGGATGGACGGAGAGACAGAACGATGACTATAACTTGGTGTAATCCTGCGCAATCAATTTCATAAAATATTGAATAGTTTGATACCTATAAAATGCATACCAAACAAGGCCTCAATATATAACTATGCAATGGAATGCTTTTGTGTGGTCCTGTAAATCAATGAGAAGTATTATTTACACCGCAGATTGTACAGAATAATTATTATAGTATATATTTCATAGATGCATATCAACTTTATTATATTTGAAAGAGTGTAAGATCATTAAAATGCATTTGAAAAATTTTTCCCCATTGACCGTAACGTGTCAGAAACCTTTTGATTGTCCCTGTCATTGTCATCCGATTTTCATAAAATTTGAAATGACTCGACAAAATTATCTAATAATTTTATATTTTAAGATTCAAACGATTCGGTCGGGTAGTTTTTCAGTTGTTATATGCGTACAGACGACCGGACAGACGGGCGGGCGGACGGACAAAGAGACGGACGGACAGACAGACGGAAACTATAGGTGCTACCTATTTACATAATTACGAACGCACCTAAATGTATGAGTAAAATCAATCATTCCTATTTTTTTCTTTTTTCAGTTCATGTTATCATTCTTTTAAATATTTAATAAATATTTTTTAACACTTAACTGCTGTGACAAAAATTGTCGCACAACTACTGTGAGCGGTCTGCTAAGCCGCTTAATCTAAAGATGAATAAAATGTTAAATTAACTCTCAGAATACTATTTTTGTATTAAACTTTATATACTGGACTATTATATATAAAATTCAGCTATTCAAAAAAATCTAGAGATAGTAATAGGACTCCAAACGATACAAAATTTGACCAGTATCTATATTTAAATTAAAAATTGCGAGTTAAACTCTGAAATTTAATAAACTCAGCTGCCTATTAGACCTAACAGCAGTTAAGGGTTAAACTAGACGTGACAGATTTTTTCTAATAATTTTTTCGTACTCAGGGCAGTAGAATCTATGAAATAACACACATTTCAATGAAATGTAAACCAGTAATGTAAACCATGTAAACCAGTGTAATTAATTCATAATCATGTTTGATGTCAAAATTTAACGTTTTAAAAATTTATAATTTCACACCGGAAAATTACGACGAGAAAATGTATATCTAAAAGGTACAACTTTTCAATATTTGAGTTTTGATTTCATACTTGATTATAAGGGGGCTAAGAGTAGGGTTGGGCATTTCGATTCATCTTGAGGAGTCGACTCTGACTCGATTCACTTAATTAATGAGTCGAGATAGTGAGTCGACTCCCGACTCACTTACGATTGGTTGGTTGGTTGTAAAAATGATGCAATTTTATGTCTTCTATCACGTATATCGCACAAAAGAGAATTTTTAAATGTATGCTCGAATTATTTTGCTTTAGTTTTTAGATTAAAAGATATATTTTTGTGGTAAGAGCCGAAATTTTCAGTCCGGTACCGGCCCAGAACGTACAAAAAATAATGACCTGGTTGGTAAAAAACATAAATGTTCGGCCAACTTGCTTCCTACAGAACAGTTATTAACCCGACAAGAAAAAAGTTAAAATCTTCTTCTTAGCCTGATCCGGCATAGTTAAACTTGTGGAAAACATGGATTTTTCCGTTTGAGAAGTTCTAATCAAAAATTAATATTTTAGAGTTTTTTTACGTGTATAATCTTTATTTTTAAAGAAGAACCCTATGCTATGATATTCATTTTTTAATTAATGTTAATTTGTATGTAAATGTTTCAGTTGATATTAATATTGTTAATCCACATATTATGTGCTACTCTACGCATTAGAGGCTTAAAAATCTGAAAAAAGCTACAAAGTAAAATCCTCCAAGACGGAATAACATTAAATAAAAATTCGCTATAGACGAGTTACCTTCCGATAGCTACGAGGAAAAAAAGGTTAGACCCAAACCAGTCTTTTAATAAAAAGTAAGTCTCGAGGTCGGCTTGGGAGAATGCAATGACAAGGCCCAATCCGAGGCTTGTAAAATAAAGTAAGACCCGACCCGAGTGCCGCTAAAATAGGCCGGAGCTTCGAGCCAGGATCCGGCAATCATAGCGTTTAAAATTATTAGACTGTTTTCTTTCCTTTTTTTTTTTTTTGAGGGGGAGGGGGGGGGGTTCTTTACTTAAAAATTTAAAACAGATACTTTAAGTTCATTATGCTTTTATATTTATAAATTATTAGTTATTCACAAATATCCTCCCCCCAAAAAAAAGAGAAATATTAGAGAAATTAGAGATTATTAGAGCATATTAGAGAAATTAAACAAATTAAGTTAATTGATTTTTTTTAATTTTTTTCTAATATGTGTGCGTTTACATATATGTCGTGTTGGTTATGTTGGAAATATATCGTATCATCGAATTAAAAAGAAGTTAATTACTTTACATTTAGATTCTGTAGAAAATATAATGCAAAAAATATATCTCCCCCCTCCCCGGTCTAGTCTATTTCTGAATTTATTAAAACTAAAATTATGAAAAAAAGGGGACAACAGTAGTTTATTCGAATTTTGCTGGAAAATAATAGCGATTATCCTGAGTCTCATTGTTTTGTAGAAAATTGCATTTTTCGTTTCACATAAGCTTTATATTGCAGGGCTCAATGTCAGCATGTTTTAATGTACAATTATAAAATTGATAGCCTGACTATTGAGGGGATTTCGAATCAAATAACGTTTTCCATTTGTTTAATAAATGAACTGCTAATCAAACTAAATACGAAAAAGAAAAAACGGAGCTGTTGTAGTGTGTTTGAAGAGGTGAAGAGATATTAGAAAATTTAAGATTCAATTCTAGAAAAAAAATTCTGGATTGACATAATTTCTGATACATTTTTATTTAGAACTTTAAAAATTGACAGGCAGCTATAGAGGAGATGAAAAATCAAACAGCATTTCCATTTTTTAATAAATACATTACATATGAAGAAAAAATGTATTCTTGTCATGAAACATGAAACGACAGTTTTTTCTCTTTTCCCTTGCAATATAAACTTCAATTTTAAGAGTAATTTTCTAATGTATTTTGCCAAAAACTGGAAAGCGCCAATCAATAACATAATTTCTGAATAAGAAAACATTTTTTAATTTAACAATTTTTTTTTTTTTTTTTTTTTTTTTCGAACTAAAAATGAATTTAGAAATGTGTAAGAAAGTAGCTTTTTTGAATTTAAGAACACATTTAATAAATTCAGAGAAATATTTTCAGAAATCTACTTTATATTATACAGCTTTAAAAGCTACAACATTTTTAATCCTCTTTTTTTTTTCTTTTATTCCAATTTACATTATTATTATTATTATTATTTTTTAACGAATCTAAGCAAACGATAACATTGCTGTTGATATTGTGTATTTTCTATCTTGCGAATACATACTAAACTAAAATATTGCTCATGGATGTGCATAAAATATTCTTAAGAAAATTATTGTATGCTAAGAATAATCGGATTTTTTTGTAGAAATTGAACCGGGCCGGGTAAGTTTATTAATTTATTTATTTGTACGGGTCGGGACCGGATAGAACTTTTTATTTTACATTAGCCTGGGGTAGCTTTCGCTTGTACCGGGCCTGGTTGGACCTGTGAGCTCCTCTAAATAAATTATGAATATTTGCAAGTTTTCTGTAATTTTAATAAATTTTATTTTGCAAATCTATCAAAATGTTCAGTATCTGGGACATAATTTACCTCTTATGCGATCATAAAAAAGCGGCGGGGAGACTAATTTTTTAATTTTCCCCCTCATATTTACAGTTTTTATAATTGACTTCCTTTTGAAATTCTATTTATAAAATCATGATATTATACTGAATAACTGCCAGGTTTTATGTTTTTATCCTACCACTATTTAAAAAATAATAATAATAAATAAAAAAATGTTATCCGAAATATTATCCAAATCTGGTTTGAAAAAAGGAATATTTAAAAAAATCGACCATCTAAACTTTAAAAAATTATATGAAAATTATATCCATTTTTACATTATCTGCAAACATTTATCATTTATAAATATATATATATATATATATATTAAAAGAATATATTCGTAATCAAATGAAGGATAACACTTTGTCAAAAATACATCAATCATAAAATAAACTCATAAAACTTTTTAGCAGTGGTGAATTCGGAAAGTGGCCCGGGGGTCAGGCATTCCCGCGGAACAATGAGACCCCCCCCCTGAAATATCAGGCATTTTGTGTTTTAAATGGTAAAATAGTGCAGTCTTTACCCCACCCAAAGTTCTTTATAACATCCACCTATACCGACAGATATCTCCTCTCGAAAAAAAATATGTCTTAATTTAACACTGTTTTTTAAACAATTTGCTATTAAAGTAAAATTTTATTTCTCTCTCTTCAACTTTTTTTTCTATATTGCATCAGATAAAGGCAGTTGAAAATATTTCCCTAACCAGTTCTACTTTCTTTGAGCAAAAAATACAAACATATCTGCTTTGTTTGATCGTTCGATCTTTCCTCAATACGGAAATCGGCACAAGCTTATCATAAATTCAATTAATCTTCCCAGAAATATCCTGCTGGACGCCCCTTTTTCCATAAATTCAATTAATCTTTCCAGAAATAACCAGCAAAACGCCCTTTTTTCTCTGCCCGTCCCACTCTTTTCATTCATTCGGTATCTTCCTAATTACTCGTGAAATGCACATCTACACTGCCTCTGCTTTTCCTAAAATCCCCAACCGCAATATAAAGTCAAACCAAGACATTTGTTTTTTGCTAAAAAGCCCAGCGCGGATTCGAAGAGTCGAAATCTGATACCGAGTCGAAAGAGTGGTTTTCAAGGAGTCGAAGAATCGACCACCCAATCTTCAACTCTCGACTCTCCAAGTCCGACACTCTGTTAAACTGGTCCAACCACTCTTTGAGTGAGTGAGTTGACTTTTCGACTCTTCGACTCCGAATCCCAAACTGAGTTGAAATGAAAGTTCGACTCTTTTGAGTCGACTCCGTTAGCCAGATAGGAGTCGATAGTTCGATTCACTTGTAAGGAGTCGAGATTTAGAGTCGACTCCTCGACTCCTCGGCCAACTCTAGCTAAGAGCTAGCAGCTAGTAGCCTTTTATAACTAAATAAAATGCAATTAAACGTTACTGCACAAGCGTCTGGAGACTGGAGAGAGAACGGCTGCTAATGGAACGACTTTGGAAATTTCAACTTCTGATTAACTCGTTTCTGCGCGTGCGTCAGCAGAGGCGAGAAGGGAAAAAGGTTGTAATTTCTTCCTTCCAGTATACCGTACTGAGAAATGGATTTTTCCTTTTCCTTGTGGATTTATTCATGAACTGCTTCAGAAAGAACTGAGTACATTTCTAAGCGTACAATGCGATTTAAACTTTAAGCTTTATATGATATAAACTCATTATCAAACTATTTAATTGAAACTTTTTTATTTATTCGAAATTATTTAAAGCAATGCAAAAGTTGCAAATGGTTTTAAAACTTCATCTTTAGTACAAATTGAAAACAAAAACAATACTTAAACATAAACAAGATTAGAATACAAATAGTAAACAGTTATTTGTGCTTTATTTAATTTGCTTTATTTACATAACTCTTTTGAATTATTATTAAATTCAAAATTCTCAATGTTATAAATGACCAAATCTGTAAAAATAAATAAATATGTGTGTTGAGGTATTTATAACTTATTTAGAGAATTTAAATGTTTTAAAAAGGAGATATTTTCCATTAACATCAATTAAGTAATAAAACGTTACCATTAATCAGAAATTATATATATATATGATTCATATAGTTATTGCTCCTTTATACAAAGGATAAATAAAAACAATACTAAACATAAACAAGATAGGAAGACAAATAGTAAACAGTTTTTTATGTTTATTTTTTAATTTAATTTAATCGTAATTTACTTTATTTATGTAAGTTTTTTGAATTATTATTAAATTTGCAATTTTCAGTGTTATAAATGACTGAATTTGTAAATAAATAAATACATAAATAAATAAATATGTGTGTTGAGCTATTGATAACTTATCTAGAGTTAAATGTTTTTAAAAAAGAGGCATTTTCCATTAACATCAATTAAGTAATAAAACGTTACCAGTAATCAGAAATAAAAGGGGTTCTGTGGTTAAAGGCTTTCTCAAAATTTCTAAAAACTGATTAAATTTATACAAAATTCATTGTGATAAAATTAAAATATGATGTGTAAAAACCAGGGTGAAAAAAATCTTAGCAAATACAAAATGTTTACCATTCATCTGTTGCAAGTCCTCATAATAAGAACCTCTATTTCAACATAAAATTAAAGAAAAAATCAGAAGCAATAGTACAAAATAATATATTTTTATTACTGCTATTGTTCCTTCTTCTTTTTTTTTTTTTTTTTTTTCAAAATTTTAAAAGGTTTTTTATTTATGAACTTTTTAACACCTAAATGCTTAATTTATAATTGCCGTATGTACTTTTTATTATAGTGGTCTTATATGTTGCATATTTACTAAATGCTACTTTATGGGCATGTAATACTATAAAACTGTTCACTTTATAAATAACAATCACTAAACCTCCCAGATGAGATTCTCGCTCCACTACTGAGTCAGACATATGAAAAAACTTGTTGGATATTTTAATTGAATTTAAAGTAATTTCTTTCTGTTATGATAACTATTTCACCTTTTCTTCTTTTTAAATAATATAGTTTTAGAGGGGATTAAAAAGAAATTTCATTGTTAAATTAATCTCTATGAAAGGATCATATAAGGCCCTAAAAATCAACAAAAACAAAAATGCCTGTTACTAATACAAATTTACATATATGTTTTCTTGTCTATAAAACATTTATTTGTAATTTTTGTGTTTTAATAGATACTCAAAAGTCTTTAAAAATCTCAAATAGATACTAAATGTCTTTAAAAATCTAAATTGATGTTTTAATTGTAATGTAACTATTAAAGCATATTTTAATCAGAGCCGTAGCTAAAGAGGGTTCAGCCAGCGACGTGCGAAGAGAAAATTGCGCCCGAGGTGAAGTTTCAATTTGGTGTACCCCCAATACCTCAACCCAATACATTTATAATACGTATATGTATATGTATATGTATATATATATATATATATATATATACACACATATATGTATATATTCAATCTAATATTTTTTGAAAAGTAGTTAATATTTATTTGATTTTTTTAAATATTATTGTAGTTAATCTAAATATAAGTGCGTTAAGGGCAGACCTGACACGGCTGCCACGCCCATTCACATTAATTTTAATCTTACACTTTATACCCATCTATTATATGTAACTGAATTTCATCCAAGCGTTAACCCCTTGAAGGGCGATGAAATAAAATGTATCCCACTCAATTTTAATTGCGAGATGCCACATTCACACCAGAATTTTATAATGAATTTTTTTTAATTTTATCAAGTACGCAAAGAAAAGCATTAATTTGAAATAAATTTGTTTTTTATGTTCTGGTGCCATTCGTTCTTTTCAAAATTTTATGAATACGAGTGCTTTGCCCTTTAAAGGGTTAAGACGCCACAATAGTTACTGAAAAGACCCGGATGGTTATGTTAATTCTATGGGGGCGTTATTTTCAAATATCTCGCTCAAATTTTAAGAATTTCACGTGATTTTTTTTTGGGGGGGGAGGGGGATAGTTGAGAACCCTCTTCAACCGCACTAATTTTTATTACTTCGATTTTGGTTACATTTTTATTGTATTGGGATAGTTTCCATTTCAGAACCGGTTCAAAGCAGCTCCGAAAGTTAAAGAATTTTTTCTAAAAAATTCTGAAACCAAAATTGAAAAAGTAAAAATTATTTTGGTTTTAGATCATCCTCAGCTATTCTATACAAAAAAAAAAAAAAAAAAAAAAAAAAAAAAAAAAAAAAAAAAAAATACGTTAAAATATTAAAATTTGAGAGCGATATTTGAAAAGAACGCGCCCATTGACTTTACATAATCATCCGGGTCTTTTTAAGTGACTCGTGTGGCGTGTTAATGTATACTTTTATTCACGTGTTTCAAAAACTGTGCAAAAACTTCAAATATTGAGATATGTGTCAGTTTTTTAGTTTCCGAAAAAATTGTACTTTTCAGCTAAAAACCCATTGACACCTAAAGTACGCAAGCGATTTCGTTAAAAAAGAATTTGGTAGAAGAGTATAAATTTAAGATTATATGTAAGACACAGTTTTAAATAATTGTAACTAGTTTAAAAAAAAAGCTAGTTACTGGGCGCCACTGTAATTCTACATTGTAACATTAATACTATATATTCCACAACGAAAAAGTAAGAATTCATATTACAAATAAATATTTTGCTTATAAGACGTTGTTGTATAAATAAAAACATTTAAAATACATAAAAAAAAAGTTTTATTTACATGTTTCAACTCTTTTTAATCGAGTCATCTTCAGAATGAAATATAGAAAATAATATTACAAACATAATCAAACCTTACTACTGTTATTTTTCACATTGACACTGTAATACTTACCAGGGCTCCCAAATGGTCCGCGAAATGAACACCAATATTTTTTAACAGAAAATTTCATACTAGCTGTCTAAAACAACAACACTAAGGCTAACATTCGAGGGTGATTTTTGTGCAATTTGCTGGAAAAATCTAAAAGGAAAAATTTTCTAAGAAAATATTGATGTTCAGTTGGCGGACCATTTGGGAGCCCTGTATTTACCCACTTGTGTAACGAAGATTTGTTGTGCAGAGATTTTATATATATTCATATATATATATATATATATAGAGAGAGAGAGAGAGAGAGAGCAAACGATTTTATTACATCTGAAAATTGCTTGTTAATTGTCGCTCAGAAAATTTCACTATTCCCACCAGTTAATTTTTATTGTAAAGTGTACCTTATTTAATCATAGCATTTTCGTGGTTGAATTACAAAATATTTTCTTTTTACAAAAATTGGCGATAAAAATTAAAAATAGACTCTCGTCGAGAAGAAGTTAATGAGTATTTGACATAAAAGCGCTTTAAAAAGATTTTTTTCTTTTTATTTTGTTTCATCGATAATCCACGATAAATCGCCAAATAAACAAAAGAAAAATATTTTTTTACAAACGCTGTATCGAGGTTCCGCCGAAATTTGATAAACAAATATATCCATATGAGAACATCATTCTTTAAATTTTGTAGATTTTTCTGAGCATTCCGTATGGAGACCTTCCTTTCAATGTCGACTCAAGACGATAGGTCGAAATATTCAACACATCTGGACGCCAATGTTTATTATTCTAATTCAACTTTTTATTATATTGTCCCGAAGGACAACATATACTTGAGGCTTAGCATCATTGGATTCTATGCAGTTATGCCAAAAACAGGATTAAATTAAAGTAACTTATCCTGGTACAATATTTCTGGGTTGAAATTTGTTTTAATTCATTTGTAAATTTAAGTTCTTTCTCTTGCAAGCAGGGTTCTCGCTGACTTTTGACCAACATAAGCGATTTGGCAAACAAGAAATAAAAAACAATAGCCAAATGAAGAAAAAAGTTAGCCAAAACATTTCGGTGTGAAATATTGAAAGATCTATCCTTAACCTCTTATATTATCCTCTTTTTTTTCTGATATGTTCTGTCATAAGCTATATTTATTTTTTCTTTTTCTCACAATTGCTAAGAAAATATAAGTATGACTATCCACTGTATATACCATTAAAAATAAGTGATTCTAAAACTCTGCTATATATGTAAATATTTCAGACATGCATTTAGCAGTCTCAGTAAAAATTCAAAACAGAGACCTTTGATTCACCGATGTGAAAATATACACTAAAAATTGTTGTGAGATATTAATTCTAACAGATGTTGACATTTACTTAGACTTCTAGAGTCTTCAACATCTCTAGATTTCTCATTGTATTTTAGAATAAAAAAAAAAAAAGAGGTTTAAATATATCATAACTTTTAAAGCTGTATAATAAAATGTAGATTTTTGAAAATATTTATCTGTAATTTATTAAATCTGTTTTTAAATACGAAGAAGCTATTTTCAGACCCATTTCTGAATTCATTTTTGCTCGGAAACAAACTCGTAAAATTGGCAAGTGTTCTTATTGAGAAACTATGTAATCGAATGGTGTTTTCCAATTTTCGACAAAATGAATTTGAGAACTACTGTCAAAGTTAAAGTTTGTATAAAATTTCAGTATAGGGTAACAAGGGAAAGAAAAACGTGATGTCACATGATAAGAATCTCTGTTTTTTTATAAGTAATTTATTTATTAAAAAATGGAGAATACTATTTGTTTCGGAACCGCCTCAATAGTCGCCCGTCAATTTTATAACTTCACAGTTAAGAATAAGTCAAAAGGAAACAAATCGCCAAACAAATATTAAATAAGAAAAAAAAATCATATGTCGAGTAGAAATTATGAAACATTTTTTTCATACGCTCAAAACACTACAACTGACTTTCAGAACAACTTTCTATACATAGACGACAATAGATCCGTTTTACTCTTTGTGTAGTCCTGAATATTAAACTATTTATACCAACTAAATTTTTCTTAGTATGCTAAATTAACTGAACAAGAAAATGCATAATTTAAGAAAAATTACATAATTGACGTTTGGTCATACACAGTAACCCTTACGAATTATTTTGTGCGAAACTTAGTCCAAGAGCCGACAGCACAAAAACCGTATGTTATCGAGCAAACTCTTTTATTTTATGGAAGAGAAGTAGTAGGGAAATCTGATGATCTGAAGGAAGTGAAGTGGTAAGCCAAAAATTAATACCCATAGTGGTTGACTCGTAGGTTATCATTATATTTGTTCTATTGGGTGAGTGCAAAAGTTATTGCGGAGTTTCAGAGTAAAAGTCGCACAGCGACTAAGCAAAGAAAGTTCTTTGTTCAATCAATGATGTATTCTCCATCGTTTTCTATAATCTGTTTCCAACGTTCTGGCAGCATACGGATGCCCTGGTCATAAAAACTGCGTGGTTTAGATTCGAAGAACGAAGACACGACGTTTTTTAAGGCATCCAAAGAGTCAAGTTTTTTTTCCATTTAAATGATTTTGCAATGACCGGAATAAGTGATAATCAGATGGTGCGATGTCAGGAGAATACGGTGGATGAGTTAGGGCATCCCATTTCAGGCTATTCAGTTTGCGCAGCGTCTTTCTCGAAACGTGTGGTCTGGCGTTGTCATGATGTAAGACTACGCCCTTGCGATTTGACAAAATCGGACGTTTCTGTTTGATTTCTCGATTCAGGTTGGTTAATTGGCGACAGTCTTGTCTGAATCAATCGTTTGGCCAGTAGGGAGAAACTCAAAATAAATTATGCCCTTGCAATCCCACCAAACACAGAGCATCACCTTCATCGTGTGCAAACTGGCCTTTGCCATTGCGCCACCATGCTCACCTGCCTGTTTCCATGTGCATTTGCGCTGAACATTGTTGTAAAGGACCCATTTCTCATCGCCCGTCACTAATCGATCCAAAAATGGCTCGTTTTGGAGCCGCCCGAGTAAAGAAACTGCAGCAGAAATTCGCTAGATTTTGTTCCTCTCGGTCAGCAAATGAGGCACCCATATATCGAGCTTTAAATCGAATCCTATATTTTTTAAACGCCAAAAGCGGTTGATCGGTCAACGTTAAGTGCTGTAGCAACTTCCTCTGTTGAAATTCGCGGAATATTCTGAACTAAAGAACGCACAACATCGTCATCAATGTGAGAAGGTCGACCTGAGCGTGGCTCTTTTTCAAGATTAAACTCTCCGCGGCGAAATTTCGCAAACCATTTTTCCACAGCTCGTTTAGATGGGGCTTGATCTTGGTAAACCTCTTGAATGTTTTTTACGGCTGCTGCAACATTTATGCCCTTCCGAAACTTGTAAAGCATAACATGCCGTAAATGCACTTTATCGACACTCATTTTGAAAGTAAACTTTCTCAAAGCAATTTGTATCGATAGAAATCATTTTGTTTGAAATGAAAGCTGCATATGTCACCTTTCAAACGATCTGACTTACGTAGATGGCACTATTAATGACAACACTTTACGCCGATTCTGACGCCATCTATTGCACCTCCGCACGAACTTTTGCACTCACCCAATACAATCAAAAGTGTGAAAACATGGAAAACTGGGTGCAGGAAAACACAATGGTAAACCTACGAGTCCACCAATAGTGGTATTCATTTTTGGCTTATGCACCCGGCATATATGGATTATTAAATTCCCCTGTTACTGGTCTTCCATAAAATAAAGGGTTTTTTCCTTGTGCTCGATAACTAGGGTTTAGTGCGGTCGGCTCTTGGACTCTCTGTATATGATCAAAAGAATTTAGCACGTACCATACAAAAATTAAGTTGAATTTAAAACACGTTTTTCCTCGCAAAACCACTAGTTTGGCTGTCCCCAGTTGCCATCTAACAATGTTCAATAATATATATTATATAAAAGCAAAAGCAAAGTGATTCGAGCAGACGCTGAAAAATTCTCCTTTGTGTGATACACATGATACGAGATAGAGAATTGAGTTATGTTTCAGCCAGCCAACCGCAATTGAGTTGAGAGTCGACTACAAGGAAGGTTACCTTACTGGGCATACTCAGAATATGTTGAAAAAATTGCTAATTAAACTACATACGTATCTAACAAAGGATAAGTTAAATTTAGCGGCTGAATTCCAGTAGAAAGCCTGTAAGTAAAAAAAAAAATTAAATTTTTGCCGCGAAAATACGAAAGCGACACGCGATTTGGCGAGCAGGATTTTTCCACGCTAAAAGCAATCGATTTTAATGCATCTGAAGATTGCTTGTTTATTGTCGTTCAGAATCCTTCATCATTCCCATCAGTTGTTTTCTATTGTAAAGTTTCCCTTATTTAATCGGAGCATTTTCGTGATTGAATTACTAAAAATTTCTGTTTTAAAAAACCGGTGATAAAAAATTAAAAAATAAGCAAATGACTCTCGTCATAAGGATGTTAAAGAGTGTTCGACATAAAACCGTATTTTTTGAAATTCTGTTTCATCGCTAACCGGCGATGAGTCGCCAAATAAACGAAAAGCTCATTATTTTTTTACGGGCGTTCTATCGAGGTTCCGCCAAAAAAATTGGTAAACAAATATATCTATATGAGAAGAGCATTCTGTATTTTTTGTAGATTTTTCTGAGTGCGTTCGTATGGAGACCTTCCTTATCAGTGTCGATTCATGACAGAGTCCAAACATTTGGACGCCAACGTCTATTTATGAACATTTGCTAATTTTATTTTTTATTTTGTTGCCTCAAAGGACTACATTTACTTGAGGTTCAAGACCGCATATCGTTGCACCACAGACACGTTTAAAATATGGTAACATTAACTCGTATAATATTTCTGGGTTAAATTTGTTTTAATTCATCTGTAAATTTAACCCTGCTTGTATAGCTTACAAGCAGGGTTCTTTCTGGCTTTTGACCAACATTTGCAATTTTACGAGAAAGAAATAAACAAGTTGGAAATTGCACGTGAAGCGTAGCAAATTAGGTGCGTTCGTACGATAACGAAGTTTTAAAAATATTAAATTCATATGTCAATCTCATAAAATTGTAAATAGTGAATTACAATTAAAACGCTCATCAAACAATGTTCTCCCTATACCATTATATAATGGAATACTTTTGTGTGGCCTTGTAAATCAATAACAAATGTTCTTTGCACCACAAATTATGTATGATGTATATTATAATATGTACTTTATAGTTGCATATAAATTTTATTAAGTTCGTATGAGTGTAACACGATTAAAATGCATTTGAAACAATTTTCCCATTGACCGTAATGTAACGGAATACTTTTGATTGTCCCTGTAATTGATCTATGCATCCGATTTTCATAAAATTTGAAATAACTCGACAAAATTATGTAATAATTATGTATTTTAAATTTCAAACGTATAGCATATATTTGAAACTTTTTCCCCATTGACCATAATGTAATTGAATACTTTTGATTGCCCCTGTAATTGATCTATGCACACGATTATCAAAATATTTGAAATAACTCGACAGAATTATGTAATAATTGCGTATTATAAATTTCAAACGATTAAAATGCATTTGAAACTTTTTTCCCCATTGACCGTAATGTAATGGAATACTTTTGATTGCCCCTGTAATTGATCTATGCATCCGATTTTCATAAAATTTGAAATAACTCGACAAAATTATGTAATAATTATGTATTTTAAATTTCAAACGTATAGAATATATTTGAAACTTTTTCCTAATTGACCATAATGTAATTGAATACTTTTGATTGCCCCTGTAAATGATCTATGCACACGATTATCAAAATATTTGAAATAACTCGACAGAATTATGTAATAATTGCGTATTTTAAATTTCAAACGATTAAAATGCATTTGAAACTTTTTTCCCCATTGACCGTAATGTAATGGAATACTTTTGATTGCCCCTGTAATTGATCTATGCATCCGATTTTCATAAAATTTGAAATGACTCGACAAAATTATGTAATAATTATGTATTTTAAATTTCAAACGATTCGGTTGGGTAGTTTTTGCGTTGTTATATGCGGACAGACGGACGGACAGACGGACGGACGGACAGACGGACGGACAGACGGACGGACTGAACGACCACTATAGGTGCTACGTATTATATAATTACGAACGCACCTAAAAACAGAAACCAAATGAAGAAAAAAGATAGACAAAAAATTTCAGCGTGAAATATTCAAAAACCTGTCTTTAACCTCTTACATAAGGGTGTTTTTAAATCAAATGGGGAAACTTTGTGATATAAGTTTTAATTCATTTTTGTTCAGAAATACACGAAATTAGTAGGTGTTGTTATTCAGAAACTATCTAATCGCACTTAATTTTCTGTTTTTGTAGAAGAGCAATAGATGTTTCAGAACAAGCCGTCAAAAATGATGTTTTGGGCCGCATTTTCCTAAGGGGGAAAAGCCAGTCAATGAAAGGTAGAAAATGGCGTGATCAAGTGATCAAAATAGCTTATAACTCGGTAGGTTAGAATTATCATAAAATGGAAAACTGGGTTCGATTCGAAAGTGCTTACATAGCCAGACAGTCCAATTTTATATTTTTCCGTTTAAAAATGAGTTTGTTAATGTGTCTTATTGTTTTGCGCTTTTTGAGAAGAGCAGTTGAGAACATCCTTAAGAAACTGAAAAATGCTTTATAGTAAAATCTTCTAACATGGAATTGCTTAAAAAAGAGAAAAATATATATGCATTATGGATAAGTTTCCTCCTTAGCACGTTTAAGTGTATTATATTCTTTCCTCACGTATTTTTATATGCATTTTGCATGCACCAACATACTTTTTGGTTTAAAATAAGACACCATGATAGGCAGGTTCTATTTCACATGTTTCATCGTAATTTAATTTTACAATAATATTTTTATTTTAATTGCAAGGGAAACTCATTTTTATCTAAAATACATCTATTTTAAAATCAATCCAGTGATTTAGCATGTTTTAAACAACCTGCTATTGTAGTAGATGTTTATTTCTCATTCTGCAATTTTTTTTTTTTTTTTTTTTTTTTTTTTTTTTTTATTGCATGAGTTGAAAGCAGATAAAGCTATTTCCCAAATTAATCCTACTTTTTTAACTGTTTGGAAAAATAGTTGTTTTACTCGGTAGATAATTGGGAATTCTGAAGTATATCTGAATGTTTTTATTGGTTGAATTCCGCAACTTTTTTTTTATTTTATTCTTTTTCTGATTGGTCCAAGTTTAATGTCCAGAAATGGAATACTTCTGTTGCCACGATGACAAAAAGAGTAATAAAAACTTTAAAAAATAATAATAATTCCAAAACAAACTCTAATAAAGATTTCAAACAAATTACTTTAAAAGGTGCATTTTTTTTATCTGTGTAAGGGTGCAAAAATTTAAAATGTGCAATGTTTAGAAGTTTAAAAATTTGCAGTTCCGAAAATTGTAAAACTGAAATTTCGTTTAAAATTTGTTTGTGATGGGTCTAGGAATATTAATGTTTAATCCATGTCGTACGTAATAGGAGGCGTTCAGAAATCAGTCTGATTAACTCCATCCAGTAAAAATGCACATTTAAAAACAGTTAAAGTTGCCTATCTATAAAATACAGTTTTTTTTTTCATCATTGATCTAGGAATATTAATGTTTCATGCACCGCGTACGTAATATATGACTCGTTATGATCATCATAAAAATGATGTTTATTATTATTATTATTAATTTAAATATAAAATCTATTTATAAGTCTTTAAATTTTTTTAGTCTTTGAAAATATCATTTTCTAAACAGCAGTTGTAATTTGTTAAATTACAATTTAGTTTTTTTCGCAAAAATTACGAAGATAACATTAATTTTGGTTGATTTTTCGCTTATACAGTATTTATTCAGCATGAAGTATATACTTCGCTTACATTGCAGGCTAACATTCAAAATAAAATGAGCTCGTGAATATCAAACTCGAAAACAGTTCTTATCGAAATATCAGCTCGTAAATATAAAATTCTAATAAGCTGAATAAATTTTACAACAGCTCCAATTAAATAAACTTCAGATTATAAAAACGACTATTTACAATTTTATTTACATACAAGAAATGTTAATTATTATTACTCTCATTCTGAGAGTTCCATTATCACCGACATATTTCGGTTCAGAATTATTTTACAACTACAAAGAATATAAAATCGTCTGTCAAGAACAAAAAAATAAAAAACTTTGTTGCTCCTAGCAACCAAGTGACAAAATTGGCTGGCAAAACCAAAGAGGCATTCTTAAGGATGTTCTTAAATCAAAAAAGGATAACTTTGTGACGTAAGCTTTAATTTATTTTTGATCGGAAATACATGAAACTAGCAGTTGTTGTTATTCAGAAACTGTCTGATTGCACTCAGTTTTCTGTTTTTTACAAACACAATACATCTTTGATGACAAGTCTTCAAAGTTGACGTTTTTGAACACATTTTCCGACGAAAGCAGAAAAACAGGTCGGAAAGCAGGAGAAAAATGGATGATCACGTGATCGAAATAGCTTATAACACGATAGATAATTTAATTATCATAAAACAGGGTTCGTTTGCACCAGGGGATCCCTGGGATTTTAGGTGGTTTCGCGCCAGAAAATTCGTAATATAATGATTGCTATACCTAAAATTAGAATTTTTTTTTCTTTAAAAAAAGCAAATATTACTTTACAAACATTCTGGTAGCAGACCCTTGATGAAGGGTGAGTTCGAATTCAGTTAAATAATAGTTCAATAAAAATATATAAAATGATGCCTACCTTGCTAGGCGTCTTCTTTGAAGATAATATTTTTCTTTTTCACTTAGGGTAACTTTCTGTATAGCTGGAAGAATAATAAATTTTTATTATATTCTATATGTTCTTTAGAACAAATAAGATGACTTCTGGTTTCTGTTCACATCCTTTTTAATTTACATAGATTTGAAGAAAATTACAGAAGATGAACACTTTTACACACAAAAAAAAGGATGAAGAGTAACTTAAGTTTTATAATTTAAAGTTTTAAATAAAGTTTTAAGTCTTAATGTCACGGAGCTAATAATTTTGCTTCCGTAAAAACAGTTTTCGAGAATGTCAACAAATCCCGCGCAGTATCATTTCTGAAGGTAAAAGTAGCTCCGCAGATAATGTGACGTCAGTAGAATGTTTTTGGGAATTTTTTTTCGTCTCAGGACAAGCCTTTCGTGGTGCTGCCATCTTGCGCAACACTTTGGAAACAAACGAGTTCTTATGAAGAACAGTCCTTTTCCAATACTTGAAGCGTACGAACCCTGAAAAATGGAAAACTAAGTTCGATTCGAAATCGCTTCCATAGTCAGGCCTTCCAATCTTACATCTTTTTGTTAAAAAATGAATCTATAAATGCGTCAAAACTTCTTGCGCTTGTTGAGCGGAGTAGTTGAGAACAACCTTAACACAGCACAAGTATATCGTAAACTCAATTATTCTTTGACGATATACACTACTACCCGCCCCCTTATCGCAGTCGCGCCCTCCCCTTTCATTCATACCGTTATCTTCCTAATCCATACTGGATTTCATTCATACTGTGTCATACAAGCACTGAGTATCTATGCTGCTTTTTTCTTTCCAAAAATCCCCAATATGAAATCAAGACCTTCGTTCTTTGTTAAACAACCCAACGCGGATTCGAAAAGTTGAAATCTGGTCGAAAGAGTGGATTTCGAGGCAAGGCCGTGGCTAAGGGGATAAGGGCCGTGGCTAAGGGATCAGTTCCCCCTAAAATATTTTGGGCCTTCCCCGGAAATTATTCCAAGGTCACTCAATGAACTTATGTTCCAAAAATCCAAATGAAATTCTGTTCAAAAAATACTAATTTAGTTTTGAGGCCCTTTCACAGTTTTGCCGAAATACTCAATTGTATCTAAAATAAGTGTTTCAACACTCCTTCATGCTATAGGCACATAGGAAACTAACATGATGTTTAATATTGCCCTCTTTATAACCTCGAACTTTTCATCCTCCTATTCTTTTCTTAACATGAAATGAAGTTATTACAAGAACTTAATGAGAAAGATAAATAAGTGCGAATATCCACTTGTTTATCTTTCTGCATCAGGGAGAGAGAAAATATGAGCTCCTCCTACATTTTCATGAGCCCGCCCCATTATTCACTTCCAGCTAGGGCGCTGTTTCGAGGTGTTGAAGAATCGAAAATCCACTTTTCAACTCTCGTTTCTCCAAATCCGTCACTATATAGTCCAAGAGCCGACCGCACAAAACCCTGAGTCATCGAGCACAAGAAAAAAATCCTGTATTTTAGGGAAGAGTAGTGATAGGGGAATCTAATGATCCATGTCTGCCGGAAGCGAAGCGGAGCACAAGCCAAAAATTGTTGTCACTAGTGGCTGACTCAAGGCATTGTGTTTGCCGCACAGTTAAAAGTATGAAAACATGGAAAATTGAGTGCAGGAAAACATAATGCTAACAAGGAAGGTCTCCATACTGGGCATACTCAGAATTTTATGAAAAAAATACTAATTAAAGTACTCATGTATGCAATAAAGGATCAGTCAAAATTACCTGCGGAATCACAGAAGAACATTTGTAAAAAAATAAAATATTTTCCAATATTTGGCGGGAAAAGACTAAAGCGTCACTCCATTTGGCGAGCAGCCCTTTTCCTCGCCAAAAGCAAACTATAGTAATGCAACTTAAAACTGCTGGATATTTAGAATGCGTGTAAATGGTATTTAATGAATTTAAACATAAACAAGAGACTTTAATGTATTATATACATATTGTATTACATATATATATTACTTGTTGAAGTAGCTACTTAATTAATCACTGGAAAAAAAAATTTCATTGATTAAAAAAAAAAATCATATTGAGGACAATTCTCTTCATGCATTTAAAACGCATTCAAAAATAAAAGCCGGGTGTTTCCATAGCAACAAAATATAATAGATAATTCTCAATTGGACTTTGAACTTGAAACAAATTTAATGAATTTAAATTATGAATTTCGTTTTATCGAATATTTTGATGGATAAATTTGAATATAAATACATATAAATATCGATATAACAAAATTATACTTAAAACAAACTAAAACGTACAAAACTAAAGTTATTTAAATTAAATTTATCAAAACAAGTTCAACATGAAACTTTTTGTTTCTTGAAGTGTATTTGACATATAGTATTTTTTGAAATTACTTTCCTTCGCCAACCGGAGATAAATCGCCAAATAATGAAATTTTCATTATTTTTTTACGGTTATTCAACGGAGGTTCCGCCGAAAAATTTTTTATAAACGTATATACCCACACGAGAAGAACATTCTGTAATTTTTTCAGATTTTTCGGGGCATGTCCGTATGGAGACCTTCCTTGTAAGTCTACGAGTCAGCCATTACCGGCATTAACTTTTGACCCCTTCGCTTCCGGAAGACAGGGATCATTCGATTCCTCTATTACTACTCTCCCATAAAATAAAAGGAGTTTTTCTTGTGCTCGATGACTTAGTGTTTTGTGAGATCGGCTCTTGGACTGTATGTAAAACACATCCAACTATTCTTGAAATTGTGACAACAATTTCCCAAGTTTTTCCCCCAAAATGTTCATTGTCCCCCAAAAATTCACCTAGAGGCTCAAAATCTCCGAAAATGGTGACAAAATAACCAATCTGGCAGCACTGCAGGAAATTACTCAGCCAACATAAAAGTTAGCTGCATGTGCAAATATTTGTACAGCGATTCGTAGTGTGTCAAGAGAGATTACTGATTATAATTTAAATATAACACCTTTCATTTTTTTCCGCGCTCAGTGCGATAAAAAGAAAGTTAAACTTAATTTTTTTTAAATTTCTAACAATAATAATACATAACCAAAAACAAACAATTAAACGTACAACCGAAGATTATTTCTACAGAATCGACAAATCCCTTTTGTTCTGAAGCCCAGAACATTTCATTTTTGCTTTCATGCTTTATGTGTAAACACTTACATAGAAGAGGTATGAAAATCCATTTTAGAAATTTTTTTGGCTTCAAAGTCTTTTTAATCAGAGTGCATAGAAAACACTGATTTTGCATACATAGTTTTTTTAATTCTAAGACGTTTCAAAGCATGCATTTTTCCCAAACATATAGAGATAAATTCAAAATTCAAAAATCTGAATTTACTCTCAATTATTTGTCCTTGACAACGATGCAATGCCGTATTTTTCGCATTCCAATTTTATATCACAGTTTCTATGATGTAACATAAATTTATATTTTGCGGAAGCATGTTTTGCATTTTGAAAATATGTGTGCTGATTATTTATATTAATATCAAGAAATTAATTTAAGGTATGCCTCTCTCTCTCTCTCTCTCTCTCTTTTTTTTTTTTCTTACAAATATTGAATTTTATACATGAAACTGAAAGTTTGTTTAAGATAAGACTACCCTAATTTCCTGCCTACAATCCGCGGATCAAACAATTCTTTTTCGACCCAGAAATTTTATTTTGTAATTTAAGGCAAATATTTACGGCGATCTGAAAAGTTATATTTTATTTAATAAAATTTCTGGGTCGAAAAATGATTGTTTGATCCGCGGATTATACGCAGGAAATTAGGGTATTAAAATGTTTGATTATCTTTCTAATAAAAATTTTTAAATTCTTTATAATTATTGTTCCTGCTGACGGGTAAAACATGCATAATTAGATCTATGTATATTTGTTTGATGACTTATGCTGGAATTTACAGCCAGATTAACCCATTAACGCCCAGCGTCCTCGCTTGAGGACGGTTACAAAAACAGCAAGAAAGCTGTTTTCCCACCAGTAAAAAGGAAGAAAAATGTATACCTTATTTCACGAGACAGAATCCTTGATAAATTTAGGTAAAAGTCAATTTGCTTTTAAAAGTAGTGGGAAATACAAAATTTAAATTTTAGCGAAGAAAATAATTCGGGCGTTAATGGGTTAAAGAATCTGTAATAAATATGTCTCATCGTATTAATTAATACACGAGAATCTATAACTATAAATAAACAGCTAGAATACAATTGCTTGCACAAGGAAATAATTTTACGCTCGAATTATTTCCATACATATTCCAGGGAAATGATTTTATTCAATGTTTAATCATTTAATTCCTAAGAAGTTAAATCTCTAGAAATGATACAGTAGTATAATCTGTCTCGTGTTATTGTTTCACTGTTTATTATTTAAACAAAACACCATCAATTTTTATTCGGGTTGAGTGTTATAAAAAGAAAATTAAATTTCTTTCTTTTTAAAAATCTTTTTGTAATTAGGAACATTAATAATCTATTGCCAAAAAACGTATTAAGACAACTGACATAAAACAACGACGTAAGACAACTAAAGAACATTCCACAGAATTTTGTCAAATACTCTGTTGTTTCGAAGCCATGTCATTTAAATATTTTGTTCAAAGTTTATACCTAGACACTTATAAAGAAAAGGCATTAAAGTCCATTTGCAAAAGTCTTCTGGCTAAAAAATCTTTTTAATCAGAGTGTATCAAAAATATTGATTTTGAATATATATACATACATTTAGTTCTGAAGTGTTTCAAAATTTTTTTTTTTTTTTTTTTTTTTTTTAACTTGTAGAGAGAAATTAAAAATTCAATTATCTGAAATTTACTACTCTCATTTTTTTTTTCCCTTGATAAAGAATTGAATTCTGTAATGCCCTTGTTCAGAGCCGTCCTTAGGGGTGTGCGAAAGGTGCAGCCGCTCAGGGCCTCGCTCCTAGAAAGGCCTCGCGCTAGGATAAAATTAAAAGAAAAAAAAAATAGAATCTTTAAAATATCTAAACATTTGTTTTTTAATTTCTGCAAGTTATTTATTTCATGATTAAATTGAGATATTTAAAAATGGTTATTTATAAAATATAAAACTTTTATCAATCAAAAGTTAGGCGCGGATATTAGAAAACAAAAAATATTCCTTGTAGTTGTTTAGTTTCCATTGTTTAGTTTTGTGAATATTCTGCGGCATTGTTACAGAATATTTGGAATAAAATTTTCCAGTTTTGTTCCACATATTTATGGGAGTCCAAGAAAATGCAAGGAGAGGGGCTCATTTCTCTCTCTCTGACAAATGCACACATAAGTACATTTTAAGCACTATGTTTCTTATTAAAAGGTTTGTAATAACTTCATTATATGCTAAGAAAAAAATAGAATGCAGAATGAAAAATTTAAGTGTACAGTTAGTGCAAAACTATACATCCTTTTAGCTTTATATATGCAAAAAGTATGTGCAAGTGAAACACTTATTTGCTCTTTTTGTACAAATGCTACAATTTAGTACTTCTGCAAAACATGGGCCTCAAAACTAAATTCGATTTTTTAACAGAATTTCATTTAGATTCTTGGAGCAGAAATTCCTTTAATGACTTTAACATCTTTTCCAGAGGAGGCTCAAAATGTTTTAGGATGGGTTTCTGTGCCCCCCCCACCCCTTGGCATCCCCCTAGTTACGGCCCTGATTCGATATGAGACTCTAGAAGAAAAAGGCCTCGCAAAAATTCTTGCACCCGGCCTCGCCTTTTCTAGGGACGGCTCTCCCTTGTTTTTGGCATTTCAATTTTGTATCCCTATTTCTATAATATAACTTAATTTATATTTTGCAGAAGCGTGTTCTGCATTTTGAAATTACATGAACTGATGTCATAAATTGCAATTTGAAGCTTTCTTGTTTCATTTTTTTTCATTTTTATTTCATTTTATTTTGTTTTATGTACGGAAAATTTCTATTACTTTCATATATATATTTCATAAGAAAGAATATCTCGAAATTTCATGCATTATGGTGAAACAAATTCAAAATTACAAAAAAATAATGATAGATATTAACAAGAAAAGAAGTCGCAGAGAATTGATTCTGTAAAACACACACACACACACACACACAAAGTTTTGGTACAAACTAGTTTCTTTATCCCAATATTGAATTACATATGACGATAGTGCTCAAAATTATTTTTTTTTAATATTCAATGAGATATATTCCCTCTGTCCCAAATTAGTTGCTACTGATTATTGGTACTGATGGTTTTATGGTTTTATTAGAAAAGTTTTAGAGATTTCAGGATGCTATTCTATCAATCAACAACATTTCCTTACCAAACATTCCCTCTTTAACAACGTACAATTAGTTTTTAAAAATTCAGTGTTCGTTCGCTTTTAAGCCACGCCCAATTTTGTAAGTATTCTTCCACCAATAACTGCTTAAAACTATCTTCTAGCTAATGAATAGTGAATTCCTTGTACTAAATTGTCTGTAAACGTCTACCTATTAAAGTCTGTCTGTCTGTAAACGTCTTAGTTATAAAACGTCTTTCTGATATATTGGTGGTAGCGTATTTACAAAATGGGGGTGGCTTAAGGCGTGCGAACCCTGTAAATTTGCTTCGAAAGTTTGTCTCAATATAAATGCTACATTTGTGGGACGTAAAAATGAGAATGAAAATACCAAGTGGTGATAATTTTAATTTCAAATAAAACAATTTTGATTGATATTTAAGAAATTTCTTGCACATAATATAGATTTGGGAATACATGCAAGGTTTCGAACAGGAAAACTATTTTTGACTCCACCTACTTGAAATGTAGCAACTCATTTGGGACAAAATTTCAGGCCTAAATGGTGCAATTAATTTGGGACAGAGGGAGTACAAATTAAATAAAACAATAATAATTTGGAGAAAATGAAATAAAAGTGTAACAAATAACAAAAAAGTAGAAAGTTGCAGAAAGAAAATCTGATTTTGATAAAAATGCAGAAACGATTTGACGGCTAATTTTAGCAGCCAATACGTTGCACAATGCGAATTACCGGTGAAAATCGAGCATCTAGCAGAATTTGAACGACATTAAAAGGCCACTGGACTCGCTGAAAAAGACCCGGATGATAATGTTAAGTCTATGGGGACGTTATTTTCAAATATTTCGTTCAATTTTTAATATTTTTACATGATTTTTTTTTGCGTAGAATAGCTGAGGTCTACCAAGCTAGTTTTTACTTTTCGATTTTGGTTATCTTTTTTTAATATTATGAAATTTTCCAATTCAGAACCGGTTCCAAAAGTTAAATTATATATTTTTTTTTAATCCGAAATCAAAATCGCTAAAGTTAAAAACTAGCCCGGTTGTAGATTATCCTCAGCTATTGTAGCCAAAAAAAAAATGATATGAAAATATTAAAATTCAAGCGAGATATTTGATAGGAACGCCCCAATAGACTTAGTTTATCATCCGGGACTTTTTCTGTGACTAGTGTTGCGTCTTAAAGGGGATGTAAAGCTAAGTAAAATGTCATAGTCGGATTTGATGTTCTACTTCTAGATCCAATGCGGTTGTAGAAGAGCAGTGAATCAAATCCGGAGACCAGAAAGTTGTAGAAATAAGCTGAGGGAAAAAATCGAAATCATTTAAAAAAATAATAAAATTTTTTAAGCAATTAGAGGATTTCCGGAGCCAGATACTTGGGCAGGAACAATGTCTTAAAAATAAGATGAAAACTAACGGAAGAGATATTAGCGCCAGAATTACTAGTCCAAGAGCCCACAACACAAAAACCTATGTTATCGAGCACAAGAAAAAAATACTTTATTTTATGGAAGAGTATTAACAGGGGAATCTAATGGTCCAGGTCTGCCGGAAGGGAAGTGGTGCATAAGCCAAGAATGAATACCACTAGTGGTTGACTCGTAGGTCTATCATTGTGTTCGCCGTACAATTGAAGATATGAAAACATGGAAAACTGGAAGCGGAAAACACAATGATAAACCTACGAGTCAACCACTAGTGGTATTCATTTTCTGCTTATGTAACCCGTCACTTCCGGCAGACATGGATCATTAGGTTCCCCCATTACTACACTTCCATCAAAAAAAGGTTTATTTTCTTGTGCTCGATAACATAGGGTTTTGTGCTGTCGGCCGTTGGATTAAACCGTGACTCGTCATGTTGGCGGCTAACCTATGAACAAATGAATATGTTTCGTTTCAAATCAGAAATTTGGTTATGAAATAAGTTTAAAAGACACAAAGAAGAAAAACGTTAAGTAATAAAGGTAAACTGTTTCAAATCAAAATTACGATGTAAAATATTTTTTTATAAAATTCGACTGAAATTTCCGGTAATTGTAGTGCAGGGATCAGATTTCTCCGCTTTGCTTTATACCAGTATAATAAAAATTTAGTTTATTTAATCGGAAAATTCCGCGATTTAAGGAAACAGCCTTTTCTCTGATATTTTACTGGCGTGCAAAAAAGAGGAGAAATCTCATCCCTACTCTAGCGTTAGATACGGGGAAAAAATTACACAATTAGAACTTGGAATAACAGTAGCAATGCAGGTGGGTCCTCGGCCTTCTTTTTGCTGCGAAGAAGGCGCATATCATAGGTTGCACATTTAAATACGCAGCCGAAGCAAAATTAGCTGCTTATATGAATAATTTATTGCCATAGAATATCTATAAAAACATAATTAATTGATTAATATTAAAATAAAATGACTTTTATATTTTTCCGCTTTGAGTGTAAAAAAAAATATATTTATTTATTCATTGAACACATACATCTGACTTGTGTGCTCGACATCAAAGCCTGCTTATAAGTAATCGTCAATTTACAGGGGGAGTGGTCCGATATCCTGTGCTAGATTTTTGGCGACGAGCAATTCGATCTGGATTACGTTAAAGCGGCGGTCTGATAGCGCCTTTAGGGTTGCTTTTTTTCGGAAATGCATTTGAGAAGGCTCTTTAATCTTATTGGTTTATTAGTATCATGTGAACTATTAGTCAGCGTAATTTTAAATTCTGTCAGATAATTTCCCCCCAACACTGATATTCGGATGCGTTTGCTGTTTGCTCGTGGCGCATAACGTCTTTTCATTGTAATGTAAGTCTTGCTTGCAACTGCTATTTTTTTTCCTTTTTTTTTTATTTCTTTTTATTAGCTGTTTAAATTGCTAACTTTATTGCTTAAAATCCAGATTTTTTTTTTTCATGATATCATTTAGAAACGGAAGATTCAGCAGTCAATTTTGACGCACAAAAGGCAAATTTGTTCTAAAAACTGATAAAATGAACAACTTTTATGATCTAAAAAAATGAAAATCGTTGGTTTAAAAAAAATTCACAGGAGTGATTAAATTTATCGTCGATGTAAGCTATATCATTTAACAGCGGCTGCTGTAAATATTAACTGATTGTGTGTCTTTTTGTGTAAATATATATATTTTTATACGTTTATCACTCACAAAAGCTGGTTAATTTTTTAACAACGGCTGCCATAAATATTAACTGTTTGTTTATATTTTTGGATGTATATTTTTTATTTTTTTTGTATGACGCTTCCTTTTTTTCTGAATTGCCGTCTTATTTATTGGTATTTTTATAGATATATCTCCTTAAAAAAATATTTTTTTGAAATAATAAATGCATTTTTAGCAGTTGTGAGTGAGATTTTAAGCATTTTACTACAAGCTTTGGTAAGTTTTTTTTTCTATATTATTGTATTATTATTAAATCTATTCTATTATTTTTTTTAACCGGGGGTTCAGGGGGCAGAGTCCCCCTGACAATAAAAAAAATTATTTATTTAGAATGCTAAAATTTGTGTTATTGCATCTAGGAAAAATTTTCAAGATGACAGAAAAACATCGTTTTTAAATCTTTGTTATTTATAAATCAACGATTTTACAAACTCTTCTATTTTTATAAAATGGTGCAAAGTCATTGATTTAGAAATAACAAAGATTTAGAAATGATGTTTTTCCGCCATCTTGAAAAAATTTTCATGTCGCCAAAACGGCACTTGGGCGCAAATTTTTTCGCCAAGTTTTCCCACCTAGCGCAGGATATCGGACTCTTCCCTAGGGGCGAGATAGTAGAAGGGAATTTTACAACACGAAGGAAATACAGCCGGGAGCTCCACCCAAAGAGTATATGCAATGGATCCAGCAGGATTCGAACCCAAAACCGCCTACGTTCGCAAATGTCCTGACCAGTCGGCTTGGAGGCACCTAAAAAATTAAATTTGAAAATTTTTGTAATTTCTAAGAATAATAGTATGTTGCCAAAAAATAAAAGTATAACAAAAGAACACTACATAGACACATTTTCATTGTTTCGAATCAGGCTTGCAAGTTAGCCTTTCAATTTTAATTCGAGACTAAAAATTCCTACTTGAAATTTTGAAGGGAAAGTTTTTGCTGTAATGTAAACGTTATTCTTATTAAGTATAGTTTAATGTGATCACTGATAAAGGTATCCTTACAAAATGAGGCGTGGCTTAAGAACTTGCGAACCGGGGATTTTTTTAAAACTAATTTCATACTTATTTAACTCTTTACCTACCGAAGGTACTTATAAGTATCATAAAAATTACTTATTATAAAATTCTCTTAAAACGTGAATTAGTTATAATGCTGTTCAGAATGAGTTACAAATATATTACTTTATGTTGTTTCACAAGCATTATTGGTTACTCAAAATCAAAATATTTTTTTGAGGATGATTTCTTTTGCTTTTGAATCTTTTCAGCTTTCTTGACGCTGCGGGAGGGGGTTGGGTATTTTTCAATTCGGAAATATTTTTATATTTATATTGTAAGAACATCATATTTGTATGTTTTATAATTCTACAAAATACTAAGAAAACAATTTAAAATAAAAGATTTGTGTGGGGTTCTAAACATTGCACAAAATCCCTGTAAATTCAAATTTAATTAATTCTTCAAAATCCTTCAATCCTTCTAAAATCCTTCAAAATAATTATTAAATGGTTATGTAAATCTTTTAATTCAGTTAAAACAATTTACGTAAAATGCTTTAGAATGTAAAAATTTCACGAATTCATAATGCGCTAGATAAAGGGCTAAAGAGGGACAGAGGGAACGCTTGGTAAGTAAATATTGTTGATTGATAGCATAGCACTCTTAATTCTTTGAAGAATGTTCGAACAAATTCATAAAACCATCAGTACTAATAATCAGTGCAAAAGTGTTTAAATGTAGCAACTAATTTGGGACTGAGGGAGTACATTACATTATAAACTACCGCCTTTTTTTCTTTTCTTTTTTTAAATGTTATTTTTGAAAATAATAATAATATATAAATAAAACTAAAAAATTGTCATTTAACAAATTACAACGACTATTTGGAAAATAATATTTTCAAAGACTATAATTTTAGACTCATAAATGATTTCTACATTTAAAAAATAACAATAATATAATTTTTATGATGATCAAAACGTTGCTTACGTAATAACAGAGTCCTATTAATACTCCTGGACTTTTAGAGACACGCTAATATTCCTGGACCCATCATAAACAAATGTTAAATGAGATTTCAGTTTGACAATTTTCGTTGCTGCAAATTTTAAAACTTCTAAACATCGCACCATTTTAATTTTTTTACACCGTCATATAAAGAAAAAAATTTACTTTTAAATGCAACTTGTTTGAAACCCATATCTAAATTTGTTTTAAATTTGTTATTATTATTTTTTTTTCCTTTTTTTGCAGTTTTTAATACTTTTTTTTTTTTTTTTTTGTCATCGTGGCAACAGAAGTATTCCATTTTTGGACATTAAACGTGGACCAATCAGAAAACGAATAAAATAAAATAACAGAAGTATTTCATTTTTAGACATTAAGCATTGACCAATCATGGAACGAATATAATGAAATAAGTTTCGGAATTCAACCAATAAAAAGATTCAGATATCCTTCAGATTTCCCAATTCTCTACCGAGAACAATTATTTTCCCAAATAGTTAATAATAATTTGCAGAATATTCAAGCATATCTCTAAATACAAATTTATATCAAAATTATAAATTGCATTTTGAAAAGTACCACCCTCTTCTCTTTCTTATTTTATTTTTTAATATTCTTGTAAATAATAATATCCACAACATTTAACACTAGAATTCGTTCGTTTACTCGATTCCATCTATGCTATTAAATTTCAATTCAAACCAGAAGATTTTACTTGAAATATTTTAAATGTGATCCCCTCAAACTTGTGTTTAATAAATCGATTAAATAATTCTGAATAAAAATTTCGGTGAGAAATATTTTTATCAAATTTGAGTAAAATATCCGAGCGTTCTAGTGTTAACCCAATAAGCAATATTCTCGTGACGTCAGAATCCATATGAATTTTTATTAGTTTATCAGAAGGAAATACACGTGTATAAATATTTTTTTTACCAAAATTTAACTCACAAATTAAAAAATATGTTCAAAAAGCAACGTGACTAAATATTTTTCTTTTCTCTGTCACATGGAGAGGAAACCGGTTGCCACTATTTTAAAGAAATTTCATAAAAAAAGCTACTAAAATTAAAAATAAAATATAAAAATAGAAATAGATTAAAAAATATTTAGAATGGGTACATCTACATTTGAACTGCTTTTATTAAAAAATAATAATTATCAAAATTGGCCTAATAGAATACCCAGGACTGATGACTAAAAAAACTGCCTGGTCTTTTAAATGGATAGATTGGCTTTAGCTTCATTCTCATTGGCTGTTACTAGTCACTTGTCATAGATGTTGCTGTTGTCTTGGTGTGTTTGGATTTCACGCATTTCTCACTCACAAGGAAGGTCTCCATACTGGGCATACTCAGAATATGTTGAAAAAAAATGTTACTTGTACTACTTAAGTATGTAATTAAGGGTCAGTTAAATTTACCGGCGGAACATCAGTATGAAGTCTGTAAAAAAAATAAAATATTTTCGAATATATAGCGCGAAAATATGAAGAAAAAAACCGTAATAATTTTTTTTAATTTAAAGATTTTTGTGTTCTAGACCTCATAAAATGAAAAAAAAATGAAATTCTATAAATAATATTTCTAGTTATAATGATTTTAAATTACTAGCCCCTCCTCATTTTTAAATAAATTGTATATTTAAAATAAAAAAATATATACATGAAAAGTTTTACTATGTGGTTTTATTTAGAAATGATATGGTTGATCATCACAAATAAGTTGGAAATTGCAAACCAAGTGTCGTAAATTAGGTGCGTTCGTACTATAACAAAGTTTTAAAAATATTTAGATCCTGGTGTAATAATATACAGTGCTTTGGACACAGTTTAGTGGCCAAAATCTTATGTGCGTTCCTGTAAATACTATCTGCTCTCTATTATACAGAAAGTAACTTTTAATAAACCTCAGAAATGTATAAAAATTTTCGTAAAATGTAAAATAGTTTAATATAATTAAAACGCGTCCCCAAAAAAGTAGACATTTAGTAATAATAATAATTATTATTATTATTTGCTTAATTCTCTTTTCGCCGTTAGTGAAATTTTTATTTAAAACATTTGTTTCACACTTTAAATTTAAAATACAAGTTACTTTCCTAAAAGAATCAAGCGAAATAAAGCGCAAAAAGTATTAAAAAGTTCTAATATAAGTTAAATCTTACTATGATACATTATTTTCTAAACATCTCCCAAAACTCTTCTTTAGTCTAGTGTCGTATGAATATGAATTGAATCAGTTATTATAAAAAATAGCGACGTAAAAAAACGTCACTATTTTTGATAATAACTGATTTAAAATGTTGGAAAGCAAAACCCTTTCGGGTCTGGTGTATTATTAATAGTAGCTCGAGTAGCTGCGCCTTTGAGGACTATTATAAACTGTAATGTATTTTTAATTTGAGCTTTTTTTCTCAATTATTTATCTAAAGCTATGTTCTCTCTTTTTTTTTCTTTTCAAAATTAGTTATTTTTAGCTGATGGTATTTTATATTCTGTCAGCAGTTTTTGTCCACTGGCACCTTTTAACTATTATCTTGCTTTGTACTACACTTATTTATTTTCTTTAATGCTATTGATTACTATTAATAGTCAATTCTCTATTTACAAGCGTTTAATCTTATGATTGTTATTATTATTTTTGTTTTGTCTCGTTTTTATTTCTTAGTTGGCGGTTACATATAAACCGTCAGTTCCTGTAACTTTACTTTGTTTTCTATGTAAGGCGATACCTGTGTGCTATTTTATTTTTATTCCAGATAGGAATATTCTATTCTCTTTATTTTAATACTATATGTCGCTGTTCTGGGCTTGTCCCGAGAGAGGTGGTGGTACTGATTCGTGAATAGGGTTTTCCCGCTGGGACATTTAGTCCATAAACCTAACGGTTGGCGTCCCGGACGGGTGCCTTGTTCCTTGTATTATTAATAGTACATGTCTTTTAAAGAAGTATTATTTTGTTTTAAGAAATACTTTTCTTACTATTTATATGTAGAAATGTTCGTAAATGTCTGTGCTTTTAGTATATGATTTCACTTATGTTTATGCCTTTACTGGTAATAATATTTATTATTATTTTCTTAATTGTCTTTGCGCCGTTTGCGATTCTTCTGTTTTGAACATATGTCACTCTTTAAATTTAAAATAAAAGTAATTTTCATGAAAGAATCGTATGTTATAAAGTGCAAAAAGTATGAGAAAGTTGTAATATAGGTTAAATCTTACTTTATATAATATTTTTATACATCTTGAAAAACTCTTCCTTAGTCTATTGTCATATAAATAGGAATTGAATGATACGCAAAAAAAAAAAAAAAAAAAAAAAAAAAAAAAAAAAAAAAACATTCGTTATGTTTCAGACAATGAAATATTTCTTAAACTCTAATTAATCATTTGATAGAAATGTTAATATTATTAACGTAAAATTATTTTTTTTCTAAAAACTGAAAAAAAAATCGGATCTGAAAGGGTTAAAATAGCAGTGAAAGTTGTCTCCGACAATTAAAGATTAATGGTTGCTTACAATTGATGGGTTACAGTCCGTAAAAGTAATAGATGTTTGATTTCAGAGATGGTCAAGGAAAGATTAAACTTTTGTTGAAAATAATACCAAACTTTCATATTCGTTGTGTAAACTTTCATTTAAAAATTACAATAATTACTCATTTTTATTACAGAACTATTATAAATATAAGCTGCAGCGATCTCATTTGGCTCCTAATTAAATTGTTACATTTTTTTAAACATAAATATAATAAAAACAAATTGTTGTAAATATAAATCGTTGGAGGTATTCAATACATTATATTCAAAAAAAGTTATGATTATAGCATTTTTGCTAATATTTTTTATTATAAAAAGTATTTTTTTATGCATTTTTAATATAAAAAAGGGTCATGTTATGATTTTACGACAGAGTTATTTTTTATCCCAACACTATTTTTAATGCTTGCACTGTCAAAAACAAAATTTTGTTCCAAGCGCATTTTGTTTGAAAACATACACAGTTTATTGATTTAAATGAACAACTACAGAAATCAGCGAAACTTTTCTGTTTCAATTTATATATATTTATTTGACTTGCAACAACCGGAAGAGTTGGCAGTTACGCCTTTGCTGTGTGTGTAATGTCTATTAATCTATAACACTATTACGATGAGTTTCATCTATTATCGTTTCAACAGCAGACATGGGTACTTGTATTTACGATGTTTGTCTTGGGTAATCTATCTATCTATAAAAACATTTACAGATTTTCTTTCAACATCTCCAATGTTATCTACCAATAAATCATTGGATAGTCAGTCAAAGGGTAGTTATTTTAAACCAGAAGATGTCTTGTGTTATCGTGCTTGTAAATTGGCATGTGTGGGACAGGCAGCAGCGGAAAAAATCGTTGACCTTTATTGCAGCCTGTCTATTTATTGATGGCTTCCATCCTTCGCCCGGTGTTTTACGTCACTATTCTTGGGAGTAACTGCCTTAAAATGTTGGAAGTCCAGTTGCTTAAAATAACAGGGAAAGTTATCGGACAATTAAAGATTAATGGTTGCTTATTTTTGATGGGTTACAGCCCGTAAAAGCAATTGATGTTTGATTTCATGAGACAGATAGAAGACGGACTGCGAAGATTACTGCGCATAAAAACTAGTCGTTGTGTGTGTGTGTGGGGGGGGGGGGGAGGGCACCGTAATACTCACCCATCATGGATATGCATACTGTGAAATATGAAAGTAAAACATGTGTAAACTATTTTTCAAATTAATGCATTGCAATTCCAAAATAAAAAATTAAACACATATTTAAGAATATTTTTAATACATAGTAATGCTCTATTACTGAATTGCGGGTGTTACTTGATTATCCAGTCGGCCCATTTCGACAAATTATATAAATATTACATAATAAGTATGCTCCAAGTTTCAAGTCTATGTCTCAATTTGTCCGGAAGATAGAGCGTTTGCAGACACACGGACAGACAGACGGCAATTTTTTATTTCTAAAAATATGTTTTTCGAAATATGCGTCTAAAATGCATAAATTCGCCAAAAATGTTTTTTTTTTCGATTTTCAAAACGATCGCAAGACTTACCCTATACTTCGTATGATGGGTAAGTAATAAGAGTTTTTTACTACTTCAAGATTTTATTAAGAACTTTTATTATAAAAATACTGATACTCATTTTTATAGTAGAAATAATTATTCATATTATAAACCAGTAATTATTGATATTTAAAATTCTAAAGACATCCCTTTGTTTCCAATTTAATTTTTATTATGAAAATTTTCTGTAAATATCCCGTAATAAAAATAAATTGTTGGACGTATTCAATGCATTACTTTCAATCAAATATAGATTATTTGTTTTTAAATCAACAAAATAATAAACGAAATAAATTGCTGTAAAATTTTTAGTTTTTTGCTACTTTTAGAATATAGAATTTTATTATAAAAGTACAAAATTTTTGCTATAAAAATAATACCAAATTTATAAAGTTTATTTCACTGTCAAGCGACAGAGTTATTTACTGTCTCCAATCGCAAAGAAGCGTCGCTTCATTTGTAAAGAAAAAACTGTGATTGTAGAGAAAATTTATTATTGTTTGATTGTCCTATTGCCAATTAGTATTATGTAAAAATCATCTTTATTCGGTATTACTTTTATTTATTATTACACCGAAACTTCTTACAACAATTACTCCAAACAACGGTAACCTCTGAATACTGATCATGTGAAATGTGTTACCGAATCTCTTTCATAGAAATAACATAACACTAAACTTTCTAATAACAAATTCCAATTAACGGCTACCCCACAGCATATTTATTTATTTTTATGTTACGTTTTGACTACAACCGAGATTGCAAAGAATATAGAGAGGGATTTTCTTAATTGATGACCTTACGATTTCTCTATTAATCTCTAGCGGTTGTTAAGCAAAACCCATTCGTAAAATTGTGGCGAGATGGGAGGGATATGTGACGAAATTTAAGTGCGTGCAAGCAGTAGTCATTTGTACTCTTTGTAAATCCCGTTTAAATATTTCTTGTTTATGTATAGCATTCGTTTAAAACTAAAAAATGGTTTCAAAATAAAAGGTTTTAATTTTGTCGTGATAAGTTACAAGTTATACAGGAGGGCAAATAAAGTGTAAGTACACGAAAATTAACTAAAATGTATGATTGCCGAAAAACCCAAACAGATATTGAAGGGGAAAAAAATGACTTTAATTTAGAAAAGACCTTTTAATGTAAAATTTGATATTTAAAACTAAGTATCGAAGAACTGGTTATAATACTATTGTTAAAATGACTTTTCGAACTTTCGCCATAAAAATCTCACTATTTCTGAAAAAAAAGTGTCGCATGTAAGTGCCCCAGAAAATGTAGAGAAGCTATGAAACTAAAAATTTTGTGTTCACTCCAAATGATAACGAATTTTATAGCAAATCTGTGGAAATGATTATGCATTTAGACAAAGAGATATTGTTAAGTAATAATAATAATAATAATAATAATAGTAAAACCATTTCAAATATGTGATTTCTTTAATGCAAAATATTAGTATGTATAATGTATGTATTATTTTACTATATAAAAAAAAAATCCTCAGTTATTTTCGTTTTTATGCAATGTAATTTTGAGCATGTAAAATGTGGAACCTCTGAATAACGGCGTGTCACTTTATCGTGATCCCAGTGGTGACCCTTATTCAAAAGTTTTACTGTATTGTATTTTTTTTTTTTTTTTTTTTTTTTTGAACATTGTTTTATGTATTTAAAAATCCTACTAGAAGTAGTGTGTGTTACAAGAAGAATGTAAATATTTATGTTGAATATAAGCAAATAAACATATAAGTAAATTATTTATTTTTATACGTAATTTTATTTTAATTTATTTTAAACTGAAAGATGTCTTGCGTATCGTACCTTTAAATTATCTGAAGGACAACTGGCAGAGAAAAAAAGAAGAAAAAAGTTGACCGTTGACCTTTATAACAGTCTGTTACTTTACTAATGATATCTATCCTTCGCCGGTTTTTTATGTCATTATTCATGATAGCATCTGCGTTAAAATGTTGGAAGTCCAATTGCATAAAATAGCATAGAACATTATCGGACAGTCAAAAATTAATGGCTTGTTACAATTAATTGGTAGCAGTCCGTAAAAGCAATAGATGTTTGATTTCATCTGATAATCACACTATTAAAAAAATCCGTTAAATTTGCGGTACAGCAATGTTGCCAGCAATTTTTACGGCAAAAACTTCTGGCAACGTAGCTGTCAGCAGTTTTTAAAGTAAATTTAACGTTTTTTTTTTTTTTTTTTTTTTTTTTTTTTTTTTTTTTTTTCAGTGCAACGGAATATTAAATTTTTGTGGCGAATAAAACTAGATTTAGTTTATTCCTATATTTTTAAAATTTCATTATAAAAATATTAGTACTCGTTTTTAGGTGCGTTCGTAATTATGTAAATATGTAGCACCTATTGTTGTCGCTAAGTCCGTCCGTCTGTCCGCATATAACAACGCAAAAACTACCCAACCGAGTCGTTTGAAATTTAAAATTTATTATTATTATATAACTTTGTCGAGTCATTTCAAATTTTATGAAAATCGGATGCGTAGATCAGTTACAGGGACAATAAAAAATATTCCGTTACATTACAGTCAATGGGGAAAAAAGTTTCAAATGCATTTTAATGGTTTTACACTTATTCGAACACAATAAAATTGTTATGCATCTGTGAAGTATATGTTATAATATACATTTTACATAATCTGTGGTGCAAAAAACTTTCGTTATTGATTTACAAGGTTACACAGAAGTATTCCATTACATAATAATATAGGGGAGAACATTTTTTATTGCGCGTTTTAATTGTAATTAACTGTTTAACATTTTATGAGATTAATATACGTTGCTGAGGAATACTACAAATTATTTCCTGTATAAAAGAAAGCATATGATATACGTTGCTGAGGTATGATAAAAGTTACTTCCTGTGTATTTACAGTAACGAAAAAAAAAATCGACCACTATACTCTATCCAAAAAATACTATCTATTATAACAGCAAGATCTGAATATATTTAAAACTTTGTTATCGTACGAACGCACCTCATTTGCTACGCTTCACGTGCAATTTCCAACTTGTTATTATAAAAGTAATTGTTCAAATCATAAACAAGTAAGTTATTCAAATTATAATCCACGGCGGTCTCATTTTGTTACAGTTAAATTTTTATTGTAAATTTAATCTGTAAATTTAATAAAATTAAATTATATTAAGCATATTATTACGTCCAATGCATTCCATGCAATAAAATTTAAAATTTCTTGATTTCAAGTCAGTAAAATAATAAACTTTTGTTGCCATAAAGTGGATATTAACTTTTGTTGCTCTCTTTATACTATAAAATATATTACAATAAAAAGTATGATGCCCAGTTAAACTGATGGCATAGAGCTCACAGGCTATGTAGACTAATTGTATATTACAGCCTTATATAATAATGCCTTTCGAACAACAACAAAAAAAATAATAAGGAAGGAAGTACCGAGTCCATTTCCTTTCTTTATATTTAATCATTGAAGCCCCAAAACTAATCTGGGATACGCCTTATCATATACAAACCTGTATCCAAAATTCAAAGCAAGTCGAATTATTCTGCATAAAAACCCATTTATGTAATTTAAGAATCGTTGTCCCCCGTTCTCTCTTTTATAATAACCATTAAACCTCCAAAACTGTTCAGAAATTCAACTTATCAGAAGGAACCTACATCCAAAATTTAAAGCAAATCGGATAACTCTGCATAAATCGGATAATCTTTATAATATGCTCGGATAATCTTTATAATTAACAAAAGAACACCACAACAAATGAGCGAAGCTTCTTATTACTATGTACCTGTAACCCAAAATTGAAACAAATCGGTTAATTCTGAAAGAAAAACCATTTACATAAATTATGAGGGGTAGTTTCCCCTATCCTCTCTTTATACTTATCCAGTGAATTCCAAAAACGAATCAGGAAAGCGCCTTTTCAGACTAAGCCTATATACAAAATTTGAAGCAAATCGGTAAATTTTGCGTGAAAAACTTAAATTAAGTTTAAGCGATTATTCCCCCCCCCCCATTCTCCCTCTTTAAACGTATCCAGTGAACGCACAATACTAATCACGGAGGCATCTCATTAGAATGGTCCTACATCTAAGATTTGAACGAAATCTACTAATTCTTCATGAAAAACCCATTTATATAAATTAAAGAGAGAGGCAATAGCCCCCGTTCCCCTTCTTATACTTATCGAATGAACTCTCAAAACTAATCAGGGAAGCGTCTTATCATAATAAGCCTATATCCAAAATTTTCTGTAAATCGGATATTTTTATCATGAGTTATCGCGTTACGTACGTACGTACGCAGCTACATACATACAGAACTGGCGGGCACATAAGCTCTCAGGCTTTGATAGCCTGTGAGCTAAAAATGTAAAATATAATTGTAAATTGTATTATAAAAGTGTAATTAATGGTAAAAGTATTTTTAATATACATTTTATCACTAAAAAATACTAAGTTTATACATTTTATTTTGATATCAAGTGATAGAGTTATTTATTGTCTTCCGTGGCCGAAAAAAGTCGCTAGATTTCCAAGGAAAAAACTATCATTGTATAAAAAATTCATTGATATTTGGCGATTGTCTCACTGCCGATTATTATTATGGAAGATTAATCTTTATTCGCGATTACTTTCATTCACTATTATTATTTATTTAATTAGTTTTAAGAACGTTGTTTTATGTATTGTAAGTTCTAGTTTGAGTAGTGTGTATTATAAGAAAGATATAAGTATTCCTGATGTATGCAAGCATGTAATAAGCAAATTATCTATAAATATATCGTTTGATTGTATGTTTTAAACTGAAAATGACTTGAAAATCATGACTCTAAGTTGACGTATAGAATAGGCAGCAGGAGAAAAAAAGTCGTTATATATATATACAGGATGTCCGAAAAGTCTGGAAACGGTCGAATAACTCGAAAAATACATATGAGATTGAAAAACGTAAATATACGTGTTAAATATTTTTAAATAAGCTACTCAGTGATACCAAATTTGACCTTCGTAACCGACCCCCTTGTGGTCAGAGGGGGTCCAACTTTGAAATCTTAAACTATAACCCCCATTTTTTATTGCAGATTCCGATTCTACGGACAAAAATACGTAACTTTTGTATTTGATGTTTATTTCGAATCCTCGTTTATCACGGTGTAATTGAGCATATTAAATCGATACATATTTCGGCTTTTCCAACGGGATTTTCCCTAATCGAAACTAATTGAGGAGAATTTATGACATCAAATTCCTCGTCTTTTGCAATAATAGCTTTTCCTGAAAATCACCCGTGCCGATTATTTCGGTAGTGCTACACAGTTAAAAATTTGATCCATTTGCTGTAGCGTCACTCCACAGCTTTTATAGAATATTTCTTTCATGACCAATGAGAATTATCCATAACACAGTAAAGTACACTGTAAAAAAAATTGACCTTTTTGCTGCATCGTCACTCCACCGCTGTTATAGAAAACGATTACTTTACTGTGTTATGGAGCATTCTCATTGGTCACAAAAGAGATATTCTATAATAGCTGTGGAGTGACGCTGCAGCAAATGGGTCAAATTTTTAACAGTGTAGCACTATTGAAATACTCGCCACGGGTGATTTTCAGGAAACGCTATTCCTACAAAAGACGAGGAGTTTGATGTCAAAAATTCTGCCCAATCAGTTGCGATTAGGGAAAATCCCGTTGGAAAAGCGGGAATATGTATCGATTTAATATGCTCGATTACACCGTGATAAACGAAGATCGAAATAAACATCAAATACAAAAGTTAGGTATTTTTGTCCGTAGAATCGGAATCTGCAATAAAAAATGGGGGTTATAGTTTAAGATTTCAAAGTTGGACCCCCTCTGACCCCCAGGGGGTCGGTTTCGAAAGTCAAATTTGGTATCACAGAGTAGCTTATTTAAAAATATTTAACACGTATATTTACGTTTTTTAATCTCATATGTATTTTTCGAGTTATTCGACCGTTTCCAGACTTTTCGGACACCCTGTATATAAGCTTGTCTATTTATGAATGGTTTCAACCTAAGGCGAATCCTTCGCCAGTATTTTACGTCATAAATCTTAACAACAATTGCCTTAATGAGGAGATCTTTTTTCTAAAATATCCGAAACCCGAGTGCTTTAAATAAAGCGCAGAAAACTACGATAATTATCCTTGATTAATGGTTTAGTTACATCCCTATAAAATCAAAAGAGATTTGATTTCACGAGATTGGGAAGATGGAACTTTTGTTTGAGAGTAAAACGAGACTTTGTTTCTATTTTCATATCGTTATAAACTTTTATTATACAAATACAGATAATACTCAATTTTAACAAAGCAGTGATTATTAATGAAAATATGAAAGTTTAGTTTAATATTAGAATCTCTAAATTTTGAATGTTTATAATTCAAAAAACTTGTCATTCAAATGAGTAGAAAATTAATTTCGTTTTTAGGCATAGTTTGAAGCGAAGGTTTAAAATATGTCAAAATTGGGTGTTGTCATCGAAAAAAACAAACTTTGGTGTAATTTTCATTTGTAGATAGTCCTATAAGCAAATTTTATATACATCATTAAAAGTAGGCTTTAAAATGGTGATTGATGATGATTTTAATGATGTTACACTCTTTCGAACATAATAAAATTGGTATGCATCTATGAAAAATATATAATAAGCACTATTTTGTACTATCTGTGGTGCAAAGAACATTGGTTATTGATTTACACAAAAGAATTCCTTTACATAATAATATATGGGGACGCGTTTTAATACTATTAAACCATTTCACATTTTATGAAATCGATGTACGTTGCTGAGGTTTATCGCAACTTATTTCTTGTATAATAAAAAGCATATCGTATTTACAGGGGAATATAAAAGATTTCGGATACAATATTATATCTGACATTATACTATGTACACTGCTCAAAACAATTAAAGGATATTGCAGTTTTAGGTATCTGGGAAACATTTTAGCTGATTGATACATGGTCCACAGACATAGTAGATTATATGAGAATAAATTACACATGCTTGGCAGAAAAAATGTATTTTATTGCGCATTTGTGTACAAAAGGAATAAAAACACAATTTGTGCATATGAGAAAAAAAGAATAAGAAAAGGTGTTTTCTTCAAAGAAAATCATTTTCAGTAGGGGGTATGGTTTTCACGGGCGGCCAACAACGTTGAACACCTTTGAGGCATGGACTCAATGAGGCTATTAATGACGAGTTGGGGTATTCTGCCCCACTCTTCCAGAAGAGCTCTTTCCAGTTCTTGGAGAGTTTGTGGGGGTTGTTGGCGGCCAGAAACTCGTCTTCCTAGAGCGTCCCAAACGTGCTCGATTGGATTCATGTCTGGAGAACACGCTGGCCATTCCATTCGAACGATTCCTTCCTCAAAAAGGAAATCCTCCACCAGGTTTGCACGATGTGGCCTGCAGTTATCGTCCATTAAAATGAAGTTATCTCCGATTGCTGCAGCTTAAGGGACTACAATAGATCTGAGGATCTCATCCCTATATCGGCGACCAGTCAGAGCTCCATCTCGAATGATGTAGAGGTCAGTGCGCCCGTCAATGGAGATGCCACCATACATCAACACTCCTCCAACGCCAAATCTGACACTTTCGTGCACAAACGCAGGATTATTCCTACTGCCGCGGTCCCTCCAGATGAAAATACGCCTATTATCCGGATGCACAGAAAAACGGGACTCGTCAGAAAACAGAATATTGCTCCATTCATTTCTCCTCCACTTGACATGCTCCGTTGCCCACTCCCTGCGGTCGCGACGATGCCTTGATGTTAATCTAACACATACAATCGGTCGGTGAGCATACAGACCTACAGCATGGAGCCGGTTTCGGACAGTCTTAGTTGAAATCGTGGTGCCTGTAGCCGAGCGAAGGTGTTGTTGGAGAAGAGTAGCGTTCATGTTTCGGTGTCCCCGAGCTGTTAACGCTAAATACAGATCTTCATTGGGCGTTGTTGCCCGTCTACGACCTTTCCCTGGTCTTCGGCCTGCACATCCACTCTCCAAAAAACGGTTCCAGATCCTGGAAATGACACTTTGTGACACTCCAATGGCTTGCGCTACTTCGGCTTGAGTTTGGCCCCCTTCTAACCTACCAGCAATTCTCCAAGCTTCTGAATCTGTCAAATGACTTCGCTGAGACATCGTACTCATCGATACAAAGCAATCACTGAATGCCGATCATCCTTGTCTTCATTCTCTTTTATCCAGTTGAAAGTCAAATTTCATTCGCTGCCGCTGAAGCGACGTTTTGACGTCGAACTCAAAATTTGCATACTCCAGAGTTTGAAAACCAGAAAAATTTGCATTTGTGATTCTCTTCTTCTATTTACGGCAAAAAAAATTCAGTTATATCTTTATTTTATATAAAACTTCAAATATCCTTTAATTGTTTTGAGCAGTGTATTACACCAAGATCTGAATATTTTTGAAACTTCTTTATAGTACGAACGCACCTCATTTGCTAAGTTTGACGTGTGATTTTCAACTTGTTATTGGAGCAGTAGTTATTGCTTTTGTTTTAATTGTTAATATAGAGAATTTCTCTAAATATAAAAAGAATTGTCGAACAGTGGCGTAGTTGGAAGCGACCAATAACTACTTTAATGAAGGAGATCTTTGTCTAAAATGTCCGATATCCGAGTGCTTTAGAAGTAGCACAGAGATCTCGATGACAGTTAATGATTAGTGGTTTTGTTACATCCCGTAAAAGCAACAGAGGTTTGATTTCACGACATTGGAAAGGTGAAACTTTTGTTTGTATGTAAAACAGACGTTGTTGCTATTTTCGTATTTTTGTAAACTTTTATTATAAAAAGACTGATAATACTGATTTTTATCATAGCAGTAGTTATTCAAATTATAAACTACAAGCGTCTCATCTTGATTTTATTTTAATTGTTATTATAAAGATTTTCTGTAAATATTTTCTATATTAAATATTTATATAAAGTGCATTTAATTGCATGTTGCACTATTATAATTACTTATTTATTTGTATATTTATTGGCATTGGACAGCTGAGATGGATTTGGAGGCCGTGTTTACTTTTATGATTTTGTTTACAGATATTTTTAAGGAAGGCACTTTCATTTTTGGAAGCGGTTTCGAAAGCATCCTCATAAAAAAAATCTGCTGTCAAAATCAAAAAAGTAAAAACAGGTTTTTGTACAGATCGATCTCAGTTATCTAATGAAAAAAAATGTTGAAATTCAACCGAGATATCTTTAAAAACTTCTTTCATAAAATTAGCATTAACAAAATTCAGGTCTTTTCACTTGACTGAAGTTTTCTCTTAAAACAACATAATACTCAATGATAATGTACCATTAATAGTACACCATACTCGTATGGGTTAAACAAATGGGTGTCTTGCAAATCGTAACTGTAAAATGATGTGCAGAACAGGCAGTAGCAGAAAAAAAAAATCGTTAACCTTTATAACAGTTTGTCTATTAATAGATAATTTCTACCTAAGGTTCATCCTTTGTCAGTTTTTTACGTCACAAACAGTGGTGTAGTCGTAAAAATAGCAGAGTATGTACGTTCCAGGCATAAGGTATAATCAAGAGTGTGTTTACTATAACTTTCTTAAAAAAAACAGAATGTATGTGTTGTTCCTTTAAAAAGTCCAGAAAGTATACGGAGAACACCCTCGTATACCCTCCACCACATCCCTGGTCACAAATGACAAATCTTGACGTTAATTGACTTAATGAAGGAGATCTTTTTTCTAATATGTCCAATATCCGAGTGCTTTTAAATATAGCACAGAAAACTCTTCGACAATTAATGATGGTTACATCCCAATCAATGGAGGTTTGATTTTCACGAGTTAAGGAAAATGAAACTTTTGTTGGCGATTAAAACTAGACATTGTTCCTATTTTCGTATTGTTATAAACTTTTGTTATAAAAAGACTGATAATACTGATTTTACTTACCCATCATACTTATTATAGGATAAATCTTGCAATCATTTTAAAAATCGAAATTTTTTTCTTTTGACAGATTGACTCGTTTCAGATACTGGAGATTCCGAAAAACATATTTTTAGAAAAAAAAAAAAATGCCGTGTGTCAGTAAATGTTCATATCTCTAAAACAAACTAATAAATCTGCAGATCAGGAGCCTCAACGTCAGCTTTTCACATCTTTTTTTTAAAACATACTTAGCGTAATATTCAACTTTCTGGAAACCGTAGTTTAAATTTTCGAATTACATAATTATTTATAAGAATAAAAAAAGAATAAGAAATTTTCAGCCATCAAAAGCGTTAAATTAAAGATTTAGTTATGTTAGGATATTCTGAAATTTTCATGATCTATTATTTTTGTTTTTTATCATACCACAGTAGATTTCTTAAGGGGGGGGCTCCGCCCCCCTGAACCTCGCGTAGTCTCATTAAATTTAAATTTCTAACTTTCTATCAATCTGCTTATGGTTATCGTGTATCTTGTATTTCTTTATACATTTTGATTTATAAGGATAAGTGACAGTTTTAATAAGCATTTTTCATTATCCTCATACTTCTAGATACCTGCCCACCAAAAACACCTAAATCTGATGTATCAGGAACTTTTGAAAGTGTAAACTCAGTAATCTAGGGTTTTACAATTTTGTTTACGAAAAAAGAAGTTTTGATTGCATTTTGTGGCAGTTATCGGGGACTGACAGATAGACAGAAGAACAGACTGACAGATGGAAACCAATAAATTTTGCGTCGCCAAAATAAGCCTTCACTGAAATTTCGGCAATGACGTCATTATTAATAAGTTACTGCTGTCCATGTTTCTTGTATTTTTAACGACTACAATAAAATACCTGTTTTTAAACTACTATAAAATTTCAATTATGACGTCAGATTTTACCAAGTGAAAAATTGGTTAAAAATATAATTCTTTTTTATTTCTTTTACTTCTAATTATGCCCCCATTTTTGTCAGAAAAATTCTTATTAACGAAAGAAATCTCCGTGTTTCATATTCAACAAAGTACTATATTTATTTTTATTTTAATTCTGACCTCATTTTTATTTTTTCTTAGTTTAATTTTTCGAATGGAAATTGCTCAAATAAAATTTGTTGCCCTTGAAAAATTATTCCAAATTTTGATTTTTTTTTCTTTTTCTTTTTTTTTTTTTTTTTTTTTTTGGGGGGGGGGGGTAACGATAAAGGAAATTGATTAAATTTTATCTAAAAAATCGCTCTTGATTCTGTATGAAAAAGAAGGAAATTTTGAATTATTAAGGAAAATATTTGAATAAAATTAATAAAACATACCCTATGTTCTTTTCTGGGCTATGTTATATTTACACGCAAAGATACAAAGACATTAATTAATTCATCAGTTTTGACGTTGACTTCATTTAAATTTTTGTACGCGCATTCAAATTTACAAAATTATAAAAATAAAGATTAGGATGAATGGTTGCTTAACAACCATTAAGAGAAAATAAAGAAAGTGAAAAAAAAATACATTTGAAATAAGTAAATCTCTAAAACAAATTAGTTTATATTATTGGAACACATTTATAAAAAATCTCAAAAATTTACAGTAATAATTTTAAAAATCTGACAAATGCATAGACAAAATTTCAAAACAATACGAATAATTTAACTGGTAAATTTTAGAATCCATTTATCGTTGAATTACATTAATGAAATGTGTCATCTTCTCTCAAGAAAAAAAAAATTGAAAATCACTGGATTTGCCATAGAAAAGCATTATTGCGCAAAATAAAATATTCTATATTTTCCGAACGAATGAATCAAATCTAAGAAAAAACTATACAGCTTAATCCCAAAGCCTCATTAACATACCCACTTAATTTCAAGCCAATCGGATGCTTTTTGCGTCAGTTATCGCGGAACAGACAGACAGACTGACAGACAGAAACAAAAAAATTTCGAGTCTCCAAAGTAAGCCTTCACTGACGTTTTGGCAAATATAGACTTAAAAAATTTGATATATACGTAGTATGTAGAACTAGGGCGAAGCCTATTTAATATTAGTAACCTTGATTATCCGGAACTATCATTTTCGGGCACTCGAAATATTCGTTCTCATGTGAGGTACATAAAAATTTTCGATTCTTTTTATTTTAAGGAGTGAATATAAAAGACAATAAAAAACATAAATTTTGCATAAAGAATGAAATCAATCGAAAAATTAATTACTTCGAGATATTTATAATCATGTTTTCCACACTCTTCGATCTTTTATAATCCTGTATTTCATTCAAATTTCAATTCAAAAATGTATTTTAATAGGAAATGAAACGTTTAACGCAACACAGTAAATTATTAGTTAATATAATTATCAGTTTTGGGCTTATAACGATGCTTATTTTATATGAAATTCCCTGTTACTTGGTTTTATTTTCATATTTTATAGTATGCAATCAGGGGCGTAAACCACTCTAGTCGCGTAGGGGGGTGTAGGCTCATAAATTTCCGACTTTCAAGAAGGAAAATTTCCGAGTACTATGGCCAACATGAGGACTAATATACATATATATATATTCATAGATATATATACATTAATATATATATTATAATTCTCAAGATAATTAGCATTAGTGCATCGAGATAGTCAAATAATCTTATATTATGCTATTATTAGTCTTATATAACAATATATTTTACCCATTAGTAGACGATCTCCTGATGGAATAATCGTACCACCCGAGAGGGACATGGGTAGTGCATATTATGAATAAGCAGTCACAGGGCTTTCCAACGATATATCACACGAAAGGTGGCTAAATTTAGAAAAGCGGTGACTTGTGAGGACTAAGTGGGTATCCAACGATATGTCACAAGAGAGATGTAGGCCAAATTTAGGAAATATTTCCCCTCCCAAAGTAGACTCTTCGTCTAACTGTGAATTTTTCATATATCATAAATAATATTTATCGGAGGGCCCTGTAAAAAAATCCGATCTTAAATGATAAAACGCTACAGTTTAAAAAAAGATCGAAAATTGTCCACGGTAGGGAAATTGGAGGGGGTCAGGGGGAGGGAAGAAAGGTTTATAATATGAAAGAGTGATCTGAGGGCTCTCTTATGATACGCCACATGGTCCAAAAAGTATGGAATTTTTCCACCCTCACTTTAACCTCCTCGGGAGTGGAAATTTATAAATATTGGTGAAACACTTATTTAATTAATTTTTAATAATTTTATTTTCTGCCGTTTCATGCTATTATTAAAAAAAACTGCTGAGATGTGCCAAATGTCCTAAAGTTTTCGACTCCACCTCCCTTTTAACCCCCTGAGGGGGGATTTCGAAAATCGTTGGATTATGTGTTTAATAATATTTTTAGTAGATTTATTTTCTGGAATTTCACGCTCCTACCTGAAATGTTTGCTGAGATATGGTAAGTTGTTCCAAAATTTTTGACTCCGTCCCCTCGCTTGTCCCTATTAGGGGGAGGGGGGGGGGAATTTCAAAAATTCCATCTTAGTGGACACGTACATCATAAGAAGTATTTTCTCTCCCATTTTCATGGTTCTACATTCAATATTTTGGGCCGAACGTTGATTATCAGTCAGTCAGGACAAACTATTTTATATATGTATAGATATCTCTACTAGCTGACCCGCCCGCCGTTGCCCAGCCATTAGATAAAATATATACTAGATATATCATATAAATATATTAGATGCATTATACAGATAAATAACAAATTAATAAAGCAAGGTCTGTGAGTTTTCAGGTGCGAATTCATTGTGTTTTCAAATTATACTCAAATTATTCTTAAAAATAAATAAATAAATAAATAAGGCAATTAAATAGAGCCAACAGTTTTGCCGTCGCCGTATGAAAACATGCACAAAATACAAAACAAAAAAACGAAATGCATAAGTCAAAAGTAAAATTCTTGTTTCTCTACAACCCCCCTTCCCCCCCACACACACACAGGCACACCAGGCTCAAAAAAAAAAAAAAAAAAAAAAAAAAAAAAAAAAAAAAAAAAAAAAATGTATCAGTAAAAAATTTCAAATTGCAAAAGAGGTTTAAAGATCGATTTAATCATCAATTAGCTTTAAACAATCAAAAGTTGCGCCATTTTATCTTCTCCCTAGGCCGAAATTATTTTCAAGTTTCAAATGATTAAATTTTGTTTCTTATCTATACACACACTCGCACACACATACACACACACACAAAAAAATCTATGTACAAAATAATAATCAAATTATTGTTATGCAGTGAGACAAAATTATTATATCAGGTACTAGAACAAAGTTTTAAAAATATAGAATATTTTACATATATTGACATTTGAACTTCAAAAAATAAACATTCTTAGTATTAATGAAATAATATTGATAAAATATAAAAAGATCCATAGTACAGGTTTAACTTCATGCACAATACTAAATACATTGACTTGCGAAATGTAAAATGGTTGGCAAAAAAGAAAGCAAATATATTGAAAGAAAAAAATTAGTTAAAATAATAATAACTTCATGAAATTTAAATAACTAGCTTGTCATATCCAGTTTGAAACAAACCTAGCAAATAGTTCGGGAATTGCGATACTAACTGTTAAAAAAAAAGTCAATATATATCGAATAACAGTACATTTTTACAAGTTATTAAATAATTTATTTGTCCCCTCAATAAATAAATAAATAAATAAATCTATTATTAAATATGAAAACAATAGTTATTTACACATTTTATATATCTAAAATATTCTGTAATAAAGTAGCTTACTTACTTCAAAAGGTTTTTTTGGAACTCCAGCAACGCAAAACGGTATGTGTATATGGGCTGAAATTTTATCAGCATGTTTTTGTTTATTATGTGTATTCCTGTAATCATTATCGAAAATGGAATTAAGTAACGCAGATTGCACTTTTTGTCTCTTACATTTAGGTGAGGACATAACTGATGCAAAAATATTGAATTATTAACCAAATACCAAAATATTCTCGCATCAACATTTTGTAATTGAATGATTTCGTACTATGAGCTTGAATACTAACGGTTTAAACAAAGAGTTAATGCAGGTGCTGCTTGTTTTGTAATTGACACATAGGACAGGAAGTTCAGCGCCCAGTTGTCTAGGTGCCCAAGCTTTACTTCGAAGAGAAAAAAAAATGTTCTATCTTTCTATTTTTCAGAAGTCAGTTAAAATCTCTAGCTGTTTTTAATTTGTTTGTTTAAGGAATATTTTAGAGATAAAAATTTGTCAAAAATACGGGATTTCTTAATATAAGTTTTAATTCTTTCTAACGACAAACTTTAAAACAGCGTAACAACTTGATGTTATCCCTTATTTTTCGGACTAAACAAAATGCAATAGTATTAAAAAAAATGAATACAATTGATTCAGGGAAAAAAAACGAACGTATTATTTCTGAGAGAAATATATTCGTATACTGTAAAATATTCATATTATTTCGAGATAAAAATTAAAAGTATTTGAGTATTTTCAATTTTCATCCTATATCATATATATTTCTTAAGCACTTTTTTAAATTAATCCAGAACTACGTAAAAAGGTAAATAAAAACAGTTTCACATTTTTAATTATATATTTTTTAATAAAATAAAAAGAAAACACAATATTAGTTAGTAGTAAAAAATAAAACCTTAATTATTTTCAATTAAAGGTAAAATTTGTATAGAGTGGAAAACATCCAGATTTCGATATGGAAAAATATTAAATATTTGTATTTCAGTTTTGAACTTTCATCGGATATCATTTAAATTCCGTGATACATATTTCTAACTAAAGTTTAGATTTAAAAAAAAAATAGGAGTTTCTTCACTTCAATCAGTATAGCTTAAAATTTCGAGACTAAACTAAAAACTTTCCTATAGTAAATAAATACAGGTAGATTTTGATATTTCGAAGTCAAAAAGCACAGGGAAAAAAAAAAACGGAATATTAAGGTTTTACTCAAAATACCACAGTTACAAATAACATTACCATTGCTACAATGCTACAATATGTACATAAATATTTTTTTTCGTCATTATTCGAGGTTTCCGAGTACACATTATTTGACAAATCAAAATTTTTTTGAATAGTTTTATCAAAAATAAATAAATAAATAAATAAATAAAATCCTATATATTGATAAGTTATATTAATTAGTAAATTAAACTAATTAATAAATTACCAATTAGTTAAATTAATTAGTTCCGGTTAAGAATAAATTTATGTTTTCTTCGTTATAAATTGTTTTTTCTTATTAGAAACTACAAGGGGAAATAAATCCGACTAAGAATAAAATTTTATAGATTTTCTTCGATCTAACTTGTTTTTCTTACTTAATAAGAAACTACAAAAATATTTCTCCAATTCATATATATTTATAGATTAATACCTTTTTTTTGGCTAAACATACTTTTTTTCCGATCGAACAAGAATTTTTCCGACTGACTTTTCCGTTTTTCCAATTTATAAATTTTTATGGGTTAATACGCAATATTATTTTTTCCGACTAAACATGCCTTTTGTGATGGAACGGAAAAATTTCCGAATGATATTTTTGTTTTTTCAATTTATAAGTTTTTATAGGTTAATACCATTTTTTCCGATCGGACAAGAAGTTTTCCGACTGATTTTTCCGTTTTTCCAATTTATAAGATTTTAGAGGTTAATACGTAATACTGTTTTTTCCGATTAAACCTTTCCATGCCTTTTCCGATGGAACGGGAAATTTTCCGAATGATATTTTCGTTTTTCCAATTTAGAAGTTTTTATAGGTTAACACCATTTTCTCCGACTGACTTTCCGTTTTTCCAATTTATAAATTTTTATAGGTTAATACGTAATACTGTTTTTTCCGACTAAATAAACATGCTTTTTTTCCGATGGAAACGAAAAATTTTCCGAATGATATTTTAGTTTTTCCTATTTATAAGTTTTTATAAGTTAATGCCATTTTTTCAATCGAACAAGAGTTTTTCCGACTGATTTTTCCATTTTTCTAATTTATAAGTTTTTATAGGGTAATACATAATATTATTTTTTCCGACTTTCCGATTAAACGGTATGCCTTTTCCGATTAAACGGTAAATTTTCCGAATGATATTTCCGTTTTTCCAGTTTATAAGTTTTTATAGGTTAATACTATTTTTTTCCGACTAAAGATACTTTTTCCGAGCGACCTGGTAATTTTCCGACTGATTTCTTCTGGGGGGGTGCTGCACCCCCCCAAACCCCCCCCGGGATTTACGCCCCTGTATGCAATTCCTTAATGAGAAAGCATTACGGTGGCCCCCAACGACTCGTTTATCAAAGAAGTAATTATTAATAAAAATATGAAAGCATAATTTAATATTAGAATCTCTCAATTTTGAATGTTTATAATTCAAATAGTAATCATTCAAATGACAAGGAATTTTGTTTTTAGGCATAGCTTGAAGAAAATGCTTAAAATATTATGTCAAAATTGGGTGTTGCCATACAAAAAACAAACTTTAGGCAAATTTTCGTTTATAGACGGTCTCATAAGAAAAAAATTATATACACCATTTAAAAGTATACTTTATTTCCAGTCGTTTGGTACCAGTAACTTTCTTTGAAAACAAGACGTTGTTTCTATTTTCATCTTACTATAAACTTTTATTATAAAAATGCTAATAATACTCATTTTTATCAAATCAGTAATTATAATTAAAAATATGAAAGTGTGATTTAAAATCAGAAGTTTTAAATTTTGAATATTTGTAATTCAAAAACTTGTAATTCTAATGCCTAGAAATATCGTTTCTAGGCATAGTTTGAACCGAAGTTTAAGAATATTATGTCAAAATTGGGTGTTGCCATAGTAAAAACAAAGTTTGATCTAGTTTTAATTTGTAGGCCGTCCTATAAGCAAATTTTATTATACATCATTTAAAAATAATCTTTATATCCAATCGTTTGGCACGAGTAACTTTCTTCCATTATAATCAGTTGAAGAGTTAATAAGGAGGTGTTTATATGGTGCGTTCATAATTATGTAAACACGTATCACCTACAGTAGTCGTTCCGTCCGCCTGTCCGCATATAACAAAGCAAAAAGTACCTAACCAGAACGTTTGACATTTGAAATACATAATTGTTCCATAATTTTGTCGAGTCATTTTAAATTTCATGAAAATCGGATGCATAGTTCGACTACAGGGACAATCAAAAGTGTTTTGTTACATTACGGTCAAAAGGAAAAAGTAATTTCAAGTGCATTTTAACGATGTTACACGCTTTCGAACATAATAAAATGGATATGCACCTATGAAGTATATACTGAAATATACATGCTGTACAATCTGTGGTGCAAAGGTTATTTGTTATTCATTTACCGAGCCATTCAAAAGTATTCCGCTACATAATGTTGTAGGGAGAAACATTTTTTGCGGTGCGTTTTAATTATATTAAACTACATTAATTCACATTTTATGAAATTGATACACGTTGCTGAGGATTGCTACAAGTTACTACCTGTATAATAGCAGGCAGATATAGCAGATTATAGAGAGATACTTGAGATTTCGGTCATTATGTTATATCCGAGATACTGTATAATTTTACACCGAGATCTGAATATTTTTAAAACGTCGATATAGTACGAACGCACCTCATTTATTATGCTTGACGTGCAATTTTCAACTTTTATTTATTTTTTGTTTTTTTTACTTTCTTCTATCTTTACAAGAAGAAAGTATTGGATTCATGAAAATTTTCGACTTCCGGTTTTCGACGGATTTATACGTTTTAGAAGGTCCTGAACACGTTTTGACTATTAGAAAATGTCTGCCTGTCTGTATGTGACAAAAAATTTGTGGGCGCTCTATCTCAAGAACTAATGCTCGAAATTTCATAAAATTTTATATTCAGTTAGACTTTGGTATGAATTAGTGCCTATTGGTTTTTGGTGTAAATTGGCCTGCAGGTGGCGCTGCTATACTGCGTTTTCATGATTTTCAAGATTGCTATATCTCAAGAACTAATGCACAGAATTTCACCAAACTTCAGATTCTGTGAGATCTAAATATACATAGAAGCTGATTAACTTTTGGTGTAAATTGGCATGCAGGTGGCGCTGCTATGCTACGTCTTTCATGATAGCTATATCTCAAGAACTAATGCACAGAATTTCACCAAACTTCAGATTCTGTGAGATCTTAATATACATAGAAGCTGATTAAGTTTTGGTGTAAATTGGCATGCAGGTGGCGCTGCTATGCTACGTCTTTCATGATAGCTATATCTCAAGAACTAATGCACAGAATTTCACCGAACTTCAGATTCCGCAATACCTTGAGATACATTGCCACTGATAAGGTTTTGGTGTGAACTGCCCAATAGGTGGCCCTGCTATGCTACATTTTGCACGATTTTTTAAATATAAAAATGTACGTATGCGATAGAAGAAAGTTTTGGGATTTGCACATCCAACTAGTTTTTTACTGTGTACATATCACAAGTCATGTTGATTTACAAATAAACCTATTATTCCTTTAAACATACACATGATTTTAAGCGAATATGAAGACAAAGAGGAATAGAAAGAGTTAAGGATTTTTCCTGGAAATTTTTTTAACAGCCTGACACCCATACTTTTATAAGCCTGACTTTTATAAGAAATTATACAGATGTCCCACCCGACTTGAAAAAAAACAATTAATATCGGTTGAGACGTGGACTTTTCTTAGACCACAAATCCTAACAAATAATTACTCGATTTAATACGCATTATATTATACTCATAGACTACAATAAATAAGGCGGGTTTTTTTTAATGATCTCCTCTTAACAACACGAAATTTTAAGATTCATTTTAAACGCATACAAATGAAACTTGCAGGAATTATTATTAAAGTGATTTTTAATCGAATATTAATTTTTTCGATAAATGAACCAAATACCTTTAATTTTAAAAGATTATGATCTCATGAGATCAGTTTTTCAGGTGCCTTTGTAATTGTATAAACACATAGTACCTATAATCGTTGTTCAGTCCGTATCTCCATCCGTCCGTCCGTCTACCTGTCAGTCTGTCCGCATATAACAGACCAAAAAATTATCCAACCGAATCGTTTGAGATTTAAAATATATAATACAAGGCAAATAGTTTACAGGGACATACAAAAGATTTGTGTTACATTATTGTATCCGAAGTGCTGTATACTATTGCACCGGGATCTGAAATTTTTAACCTACATAAGATTTCAAGATACTACGAAGACGAAGAGGATAACTTATGAACAGAAAGAGTTAAAGATGATTCTCGGAAATATTTTAATAGCCCAACACTCACTTTTATATAAAAAAAAAATTATATATATATCCCGCCCCACTGAATAAAAACAATTAATATATGTTGAGGCATGGACTTTTTCAGACCGAAAATTCTGACAAATCATTACTTAAGGGTGTATTCGAAAAAACGCTTTTCCACCTTCAACAACTCAAAATTTTCCGATACAATTTCAGACACATTTTTAAAAGTAGAAACATGAAACTTGCTGCGGAGATTCTTGAAGGGACGTATAAGGTGCCGTGTGATGTCATTTTACGCTCGATTCATTAGAATTTGAGTTATAAGCAATTACCTTATCAGTATGACCCTTTTTTTAGTTCCCAGATCTCCTGCTTGGGAAAAATCGGTTCAAAATGCCGTTTTTGATTGCTTTTTTTGCAATATTTTCTGCATTTATGAAAGAATCGACTATCACGGCACCTTGTGTAATTACCAAATAAGAGATTTTGAAAGTTTGATGTATTTGAGAGCAAAAATAAATTCAAAAATAAATCGGAAAATAATTTGTTTGAATCGAAATACACCCTTAAGTGCCATAATAAACACATTATATTAATATTTCGTTATAGAATACAATAAGTAAGACTGATTAAAAAAAAAAAAATCTTTGCTGAACAACATGAAATTTTGTGACACATTTAAAAAGCAACAAAATTTAGTTTAGTCCTTGGTATACAAATATAAATGAATTAAATTAGTTGTCCGTCCGTCTATCCGAATAAAAGAGAACAAAAACAATCCAATCGAATTATTTGAAATTTAAAATATGTAACTATTGCATAATTTTGTCGAGTGATTCAAATTTTGTGAAAATCGGGTGCGTAGTTCAATGACCCAAAGTTTTCCGTTACATGACGGTTAATGGGGAAAAAAAATTTCAAGTGCATTTTAATGACGTTACACTCTTTCGAACATAATAAAAAAGATATTCAACTATGGAGTACGTATTAAGATATAGATTCCGTACAATCTGTGAGGCAAAAAATTCTTCTTATTCATCTACAGGACCACACAAAAGTATTCCATTACATAGTGCTATAGGGGGAAACATTGTTTGAGACGCGTTTTAATTATATTAAACTAGCATTTTATAAAATGGACATACGTTGCAAATATTTACTACAAGTAACTTTCTGCATAATAGGAGGCAGATAGTATTTACAGGAACACACATAAGATTTACAGGGAGACACAAACGATTTCGTCTACTATACTGTATCCCAAGTACTGAATATTTTTACACGGAGATCTGAATATTTTTAAAATTTGGATATAGTACGGACGCACCTCATTTGCGATGTGCAATTTTCAATTACAGTGAACAAATCACAGGTAAATGTGTTTGCCAAACAAACCTATTCACTTAATCATACATAAGATTTCAAGGGAATATGAAGACGAAGAGGTAAACTTGTGTGCAGAAAAAGTTAATGATGATTTCCTGGAAATTTTTTAATAGCCTGCCACGCACTTTTATGAAGAAATTATATATACATGTCCGGTGCTTGTGAAAATTTTCTCTTGATTTTTTTTTTTTTTTTTTTTTTTTTTTTTTTTTTTGTGAGCAGTCGTGCAACAAGAGATGCAGTTTTATTCGTGAATATATTTTTTAAATTAGCCAAAATACTCATTAAATTATAAATGTGTCCCATTTTGAGAGCATTGCAATTGCAAATAAATGTTACTGATGTTATTAATTTGTGTGCATAAACTGTTAAAAAGTAACTTAAAGTAGATTTTATTATAAAACTAGTCGGATGTGACAATCCCAAAACTTTCTTTTATCACATACATGTTAATACTTCCAGAAAAATGAAACATAGCAGCATCACCGGTTAGATAATTGCACCAAAATCTAATCTGCGACAATTTATTACAAGTTTTAACTGAAACTGGAATTTGATGAAAATCCGTATATTTGTATTTGAGACGGAATTATCGCAGAAATCGTAAGAAAAAAACTGGATAGAAGCGCCACCTGTTGAGCGATTTATTCCAAAATTTAAAGAATACTAATTTATACTAGAGACTAACTGAATCTGAAGTTTGATGAAACTTCGTGCATTAATTTCGTGATAGAGCTAGTGCAATAATCACGATTTATTCTGCATAGCAACGCCACCTGTAAGGCGATTTATACCACAACGTAATCAGAGCAACATTACATCAAGGACTAACAAAATCTGAAGTTTTATGAAAATCTCTCCATTGATTCTTAATATATAGCTATTGTGAAATCATGAAAAGGGCGCCACCTGATGGGCGATATACACAAAAACAAATAAGAGCTAGTTTATATCAAAATCTAACGTAATCTGAATTTTTGTGAAAATCCGTGCATTAGTTCGTGAAATAGAGCGCCCACAAAATTTATGTCACACAGACAGGCTTTATATTAAAACATGTTTTTTGGAATCTCTGATCCCCTAAAACGTGCCAATTCGACGAAAACTGGAATTCGAAAACTTTCACGAATCCAATACTTTCTCCTTGTAAACATACAAGAAAATAAAAACACTTGTTTTTAAGATTCATGTATTTTTCTCATTTTACTAATAAAAGTAAAATAATAAAATTAATAACAACTTTTAACATGCTTTCATTTGCCATATCAGAAATCGTCTGACCTTTTCAAGCGAAATGTTTAGAAAATATGATTAGCTTTAAGGCCCCCTCACTAGGCACAGAGAAAGTCCCGGATGATAATGTAAAGTCTATGGGAGCGTTCTTTTCAAACATTTCGTCCAAATCTTAATATTTTTACAAGATTTTTTTTTCACAAGATAGCAGTGGACGATTCACAACCGGCCTAGTTTTTGCTTTTTCAGTTTTGATTTCAGATTTTTTTTAAAGAAATACTTTAACTTTCGAAACCGGATTAAACCGGTTCTGAAATTGAAACTAGTGTAATATAAAATATATATAACCAAAATCGGAAGAGTAAAAAGTAGGCCGGTTGTAGATCGTTCTCAGCTATCTTGTGCAAAAAAATCTTGTAAAAATATTAAGATTTGGACGAAATGTTTGAAAAGAACGCTCCCATAGACTTTACATTATCATCCGGATCTTATTCTGTGCCCAGTGAGGGGGCCTTAACCCTTTCCCCTCGAGAGGTGATTCTCGGAGACTCGGGTTTGAGTTGCCTGGGCAGCAGAACGGAATTCGCCTGATCGCCGCATGGAGCGGTCTACCATGACAAGTGCCCGGGTGCGAATTTTTTTTTCCGAGTACCTTTGTCGTTCCAAGCCCAAGCTCGCACTCTGATTGGTTGTTGCTCTCGGCACTGTTTTCACGTAACTTGACGATAACCATACTTGGCAAAAAAAAAAAAAATACTTCGCAACGCAATAAGTGAACGAGTAAACCTAAAACTTAACCTCCTCATTCTTATTCTTCCTTCATTCTTATCCTCGTGGTCTTGTGCTCTTGTGTGTAAAAGCTTTCAAAGAGTACAACTTTCAGTAAGACACATTCCATCCAATCCAATGCTGCAAGAGAAAAGTTACTTTGTACTCGGTTCGGAAGGAAATCAAACTCGACGGACGGAAGCATCTATCGCTACGCTAAGTATGATTATCGCCAAGTTACATGAAAAGAATGCCGAGAGCAACAACCAATCAGAGTGCGAGCTTGGGCTTGGAACGACGAAGGTGCTCGGAAAAAAAAATTATGCTGTCCGGGTCGGCTGATATGGCTAATGATTCTGGTTTGAGTTGTTTATTGCCTGAGTTATATTTCTGTGTTTAATAAGCGCCGTACACACCACAGTCACTCGGACGGAATGGACCTGGATCGTTTTTGTGCTGAAACGGTGGCACTGACTTAGCAATAAAAAGAGGGCAATTACATAGGTAAGTTGGCCAAATGCTAACTAGTGCCGCTGAAGGGAGGAATTTCGGGCCGAAATGCCAGGCAGACGAATCGCATCTGACTACTAATGTCTCGCGTAAATTGGTGCTCCATAAGCTCTGGACACCAGTATTCTAAATTAATTTTCTTCGCCTTATCTAATGGCCGTATAATCTGTGATTAAAAGATGGCGAAATAAACTGTTAGATATGAGCGGTGCCTAAAGCATTTGGTGTCCCAATTTATGAGTGACACCTGGTACATGATATCGTAAGATATCTCTAGCGGGAGGGGGATTGCCTTTTGTTATCGTTATCATTTTTGATCCAATCAAAAATTTCTCTTTTTATTTATAACGTGGTCTTTGGTACGAAATGGCAAGCTATCCTTTTTAGACTGTTATCTATTTTTATCAAAATAAAAAGTTATTGTTAAAAGTAGTGTTGAATTCAGACATTTTTCTCCGGGAGGGACTTCAGTGGCTCCGGGGGGACATAGTTGAGTTCTGGGGGGGGAATTGTACTTTTTGACCATTGAAAACGCAAAATGTTAATTTTTTCGAGGGGGGGGGACATTTCATTGCTCCGAGGGGGAATGTTCCTCCCAGGCCACCCCCTGAATTCAACACTGGTTAAAATCACTGCACTATTGTAAAATTATTCAATTCTAAAATATAAAATACTCCAACGTTTGGCATTCCCATTCTTCTTCATATGTATATGCATATATAATCACGGAAACCCATGTGAAGTATGTTTGAAATTAAGCTTGCGTTCACTAATAAATAAAATGGAAAGAGAAGGAATGTTGTCCACTTGTTTCGTTGATAAGGATTTCTATCTGCCCCCAACTCTCCTCCGTCAGTACTAGCCAGTGTTTTAGCTAGCGGGGGGCGGAGGGGGGCGATCCGCCCCGGTTGTCACCCTCTGAGGGATGACACCCAATCTTTATTTGCAAGTATATATATATATAATCTTATAAGATTTGGGAAAAGAAGTCTGGAACACGACAAAATAGAGTTAGTTTTATTTTCTTCGAGAATGTGAAATTTTATACAGAACGGTGTGTCTAAATAATATATGAACCAGGGAACAAAAAACAAACCCATCTAATGAATGGGTAGCAAAAGTAAATTTTAAAGGAAAGAATTTTTCTTCTACATATAGACATCACATTGACTTATTCGAACTATGGGTCGAGTGATGAGTCGCTCCAGTGAATTTTTTTATGCAAGAGGACAAAGGATAAATAAGGAACGGTATGGTCATTTGTTATAATAACGTAGAATTGTGATTGAAAAACGATGACGGATCTGAGGGCGGTGTGTGTTGTGTGTGTGTGGGGGGGGGGGATGGATGACGCCATGGTGGCTGAGGGTGACACCATTTACATCCTCCCCGGGCGTCACCCATCCTAGCTACGCCACTGTGCATAAGCACTTTAATATATAATGTAGGAAAAAGCTTTTATAAAACACCTTTAAATAGTAAATATTTCTTTTAAGAGTTATTTGATATAAAGTTTTTTCATATGCAAAAGGGTATTTTATTGACTTCTCTTCATTTGAATTGTAAAAGTATGCGAAAAGTAAATGCATCTAGTTTTGGATATCACGCCGAACAAAAGAAGTAAATTCTAGAAATCAAAAAATTTTTATACCTTGATAACCATACTATTGCCCGAAGGGGAAGAGGGAGGGATGTTGTTCAAGGGATGATAACGTATGATATCGGAAGGGGGGTGAGGGTGTCCAATATTACAAAAATTGGTAACATTATATGTGCACAGCCCCTTACGCTGCATTTATTATAACTTTTCTCTCTGAATTCCGAGATCATAATTAAAATTTCACTATTCGTTTCACATTTATTAGTTTTTGGGACGAATTTCAATTTTTGCATTCGCAAGTTCAAAAACTCTTTTTTCTCTCTTCCACCATTTCCTGTTTGGAAATTTGACAGAAACGTTTAAAAAAATAGAAGCGTGGGCTAGGTAGAAAGATTTTGGAGAAAGCGAAATATAGCTCTGTTTCTTTGAACTTCAAAGGATTCTGACCGACCTTTTATTAATAAATTGTAAACCAAAAAGAAAAAAAAGGGTTTTCTAAAATATCATCTGCCATGTTGTATATAATGAAGGTCGAATACTTGTTCGGCACAGGTGGTGGTTTGGTTCGAACAGTTGAATGTATATCTTTTTTTCTCTTTGGTCTTCATCTTTTTTTGTGTGCTTGTTATTGTGGGTTGAAATAACATCTTTTTCTTTCGACGAAATGGTTCATTAAAGATTTGATGAAATGATCGATGGTAAATGCGTGACAGTTATTTCTTGTTCCGCCTTTTTTTTGTGTGACTTTTCAATGAAAGAAATGATTATAATTTTTATATTCTAGTTCTTTCCTTTCTTTTCTGTTTGTTTAAGCTTTTTCTACCTTTGAGCATTTTTAAGGTTTTCTTGTATTTTTATAAAAATTCTTTAAAGATTATTTAATGCCCTTTCATTTTTAGGTGCGGTTATGATACCTATCGGTATACACTGTAAAAAAAAAAATCAAGAGGTTACTAAAAATTTCTTAGTAAATTTGTATTCCACAGAATTTTTTTGTAACCATTACAAACTTTTTTTTGCAAGTGAAACAAACATTTCTTTTGTAAAATGAACAAAAGAATTTTTTGTATAACTAACTTAAAACTTTTTAGTATGATCCACCAAGCAAATTTTAGTAATAGCTCCAAAATTATTTTTAGTAACCATTACGTGTGCCCGAAGGGCAGGAGCCTCCTTCGAACTGCATCCAGTGGGTAAAAAGATAGACTTCTGAAACTGAAGATTTTCGGCAAAGCCGCAATAGATGGCAGAACCAAACATTGCTACATGCTCTATTTTGACATGTTTCTAAAGAGGAGGGAAAGTTCAGAGATCATTACCCATGGTAACTGCTACGACAGGATTTTCACAATCCCTTTACTTAACAAGTACTTACTTTGCATACAGTCGGTGTATAATTGGTGGTGGCCAGCATCGAACCCAGGTACTTTCAGCCTGGAGTTCGGTGCTATGACCACTAGGCTATCACGGCCACACCAAGTGGGTTTTAGAAATAGCTATTAAAAATGTAAAACTATTAACTCTATTCGTTGCTAGATTTTTTCTGGTAATTCTTACAGATTCCTTGTAACCGAGTAAGATTACTAAAAATTTTTTAGTAATTACAAGGATCACTAAAATTTTTTTAGTAGATCGATCCTTTTTTTTACAGTGTAGTCGTGGTTCAATCCGTCCGTCTGTCCGCATATAGCAGAGCAAAAGTTATCTAACAGAATCATTTGAAATTTAAAATGCATAATTATTGCCCAATTTTGTCTAGTATTTTCACATTTCAGGAAAAGCAGGTGATAGTTCAATGACAGGGACAATTAAAAGGATTCCGTTGCATTACGGTCAATGGGAAAAAAAAGTTTCAAGTGCATTTTAATGATGCACTCCTTCAAACATATCTATGAAGTAAAAAAGAAAAAATCTGCACAATCTATGGTGCAAAAATTATTTGTTGTAATTCATTTACAGGACCACATAAAAGAATTCCATTGCAGAGTGGTACAGGGGAAAACAGTGTTTGGAGCGCGTTTTAATACTGTTAAACTATTTCACATTTTACGAAATGGATATACGTTGCTTAGGTTACTGCAAGTTCCTTCCTGTATAATAGAAAGCATATAATATTTACAGGGGCGTACAAAAGATTTTGGCTACTACACTGTATCCGATGTACTGTATACTACCATTATATGAATATCTGAATATTTTTAAATTTTTTAATGTTACGAAGGTACATTTGCTAGGTTTGGTGTGAAATTTCTTGTTTTCTGTTATTTTAAACTTTTCCACCCTTAGAGCGTTTTAAAGGTTTTCCTAGATTTTTATAAAAAAAAAAAATCTTACAAAATTAATGTCAATTAGAATGTTCTTTCCCTGTTTGTTTCTTATGTAGCATACTTAATGACCATTCATTTTTAGGTGTAATTGAAATTAAATAAATCCGTAGCACCTATTGTCGTCATTCAGTCTGTCCGTCTGTCTGATCGTTCCTCTCTCTGCCTGCATAACACTTATGCAAAAACTATCCAAATGAATCGTTTGAAAAAATATATATATATGCTGCATAATTTTGTTTGAGTGATATCAAATTTATGAAAATCGGATGCATAGTTCAATGACAGGAACAACCAAAAGTATTCCTTCACATTACGGCCAAAAAAGAAAAAATAGCTTCAAATGCATTTTAATGATGTTACACACTTTCGAACATAATAAAATTGATATGCATCGGTAAAGTATGTACTAAAATATGTATTCTATACAATCTGAGGAGCAAAATATATTTGTTATTCATTTACGCACAAAAGTATTCCAGTTCATATAATGGTACAGTGGGAAACATTGTTTGGACGCGTTTAATTATATTAAAGTACTTCACATTTAACGAAATTGATATACGTTGCTGAGGTATACTTCAAGTTACTTCTTGTATAATAGAAAGAAGAAAGTATTTACAGGGACACACACAATATTTTGGATACACTATTGTATCCGAAGTACTGTATTCTATTACACAAGATCTGAATATTTTTAGAATTTTGTTGTAGTTCAAATGCATCTCATTTTCTACGTTTGACATGCAATTTACGACTTGTTTTCAATGTGGAATTCTGTTGAATGCATTTTTGCCTATTTAAGTTGAGTAGGTCAAACAGAAAGACCACTCAGAGAATTCAAATATTTTTGAAAAAGGGCTTATGAATTTGCTTTGCTTTAACTAAAACAAGAATGGATAATCATACGTAATCTGCGTAACTATTGTTTAATATCTGGTTAAAAGAAATATCTTTTAAAAATGGCGTCACTTTGGTAGATTTATTGAAGAATGCATGTTTTTTCACCCTTTCCTGTGTAGTTGCAAAATGTTTATAAATTCGGTCTGTCTGTCTGTCGTCCACCTACTCATGGTCTAACTCTAGTGAATATACTCGAATTACTAGGAATTTTTTTTTAATTACTGAGATTTATTACAGAATATTTAGTATTGAAAATGAAGTGTTTATTTACAGGGATAAACAAATGAAATGCTTTACATTATGCATGATGGGGAAATAAGTTTGTGGTTGATCTTATTGACATGAGGATGTTTGAAATATGATAAGAGTAAATTGTGTGACACAGATGGATGGTAAAATATTTTCTCAGTGGCATAGAAAAGTAGCATTTGTAGTTCGTTTACAGGTAAGAACAAAAGTATTCGGATAAAACATTCCTAAAATTTTGTCTGGCATGTTGCACGGCAAATTCATTGCGGAAATAAATGTAGTTCGAACCAGTGGCACCAACTTTTGAAAAATATTGGGTGGGCTTAAAAGCATTTTTGCAAAATGGTGCGACTAGTTTGTTTTTAAAACATAAAACCAAAATAAAATACTCAGATTACTTAAAGGTGTTTTTTACTAATAAAACCTAGTACTTTCGAGCATGTCATGCTCATCATCAGGGTTAAAACAACAAAAGAGTAAAAGTCGAAGGCTGAGTTCTTTTATACGAAGTGGACTGATCCATATACAACGTAAAAAAGGGGGGAGAAGTCGGAATGTTCCAAATTCGATAGGAAGGGGGGTTCAAGTTATTTTGAGCAGATTGTACCATGTTCTTGGAATATCGTACGACAAAGTATCGTTACAAGTATTGTTAGCTCGACATAAAATTTCAATTGATTCCACGATTTTAATCTTCTGGTAATTTGATATTTTCTTTAGTAATTTAGCTTTTTTGAAATCTATTAAAATTTCTTGTTCTTGGTAATTTCAAAAAAGCTAAATTACTAAAGAAAATAACAAAATCATGGAATCAATTGAAATTTTATGTCGAGCTAACGATACTTGTAACGATACTTTGTCGTACGATATTCCAAGAATATGATACAATCTGCTCAAAGTAACTTGAACCCCCTTTCTATCGAATTTGGAACATTCCGACTTCTCCTCCCTTTTTTACGTTGTCTTTGGATCAGTCCACTTCGTATAAAAGAACTCAGCCTTCGACTTTTACTCTTTTGTTGTTTTAACCCTGATGATGAGGATGACATGCTCGAAAGTACTAGGTTTTATTAATTAAAAACACCTTTAAGTAATCTGAGTATTTTATTTTGGTTTTATGTATAAATAAGGGGAATTAAAGGATTCGACATGTGTGATATGTTATATCATTTAAATCTTTTAGTTTGTTTTTCTTTGAAGGGTTGACTGATGGTGAAAAATGAGAATTTTAAGTCAAGCTATCATGTTTCAATAAAACTGCAATTTATTAAATTATATTCTCATGCGTTTTTCTTTACAAAGACATTTATATTTACCGTAATTCATGATGTTATGGACATGACTACAAATTGAATTCGAAGAAAATTAAACATGGAAGCATATCATTTCAGTGATTTGGGATTTATGGGCGTCAGTCGGGGAATTTAAGCACATGGTCATTGACAAAATAAATTTTATTGTAAAGAGAAAAATGAATAATGAAATAAATAACTGGAACAATGAAAATTTTGTACGCTATGATTCAAAATTATTGGGTGGGCTGGGGTACCATATAAGTTGGCGGCACTCGTTCGAACGTTATTAAAATATCAGTTTGCAATAAAATAAAACTCCATGAATCATATGTAAAAAATTTATAACTAAGGTCATATACTTGTTCGACACAGGTGGTGGTTCGATCAGGGTCATAGCTAAGGAGGGGGGGGGTCTATGGGCGGCTCAGACCCCCTCCCCCCCCCCTTAAAGCATTTTGGGCCTCCCTTGAAAAATTGTCCAAGGTCAGCCAATGAATTTATGAAATCCAAAAGAAATCCCGAAAATCCAAAAGAAGTTTTGTTCAAAAATTTCATTTACTTTCACAATTTTACAGAAATACCAAATTGTAGCTAAGTGTTGGTGCCAATAGCGTTAAAACATTATTGGCACATATGAAACTAGTAAGATGTATAATGCTGGACTCGCTATACACTTGAATTTTTCATCTTCCTGTTGTTTTCTTAGCATTAAATGAAGCTATTACAACAGAAACATCGTACCTACAGTGTGAATTTGCACTCACTTATATTTCTGCGTCAGAGAGAAAGAAAATGAGCCCCCTCACTTCATTGTCTTGACCCCCCCCCCCCATTATTCACGTCTAGCTATGGCCCTGATTGGAGAAGATTGTTAAAGAGGAATATTCAACTATCTTATACGTTACCAAACTCAACTAACTTTTTTGCATACTATGTAGTATATATACTCAACTATTTACAAAATATGTAGCTGAAATCGGGTTTTGAAATGTGCTATGTGTTTTCCAAACTATTTAGTTAGACATTATCTTTCACCCAGGGCCGTAGCTAAGGGGGCGCTATGGGCGGCTCAGCCCCCCTGAAATATTTTGAGCCCCCCCCCCCTGGAAAAGATTCCAAGGTCACTAAATAAATTTCTGTTCCGAAAATTCAAGCAAAATTCTATTCAAAAATCTAATTTAGTTTTGAGATCCTTTTACAGTTTTGCAGAATTATTAAATTTTATTTAAAAAAAGCAATTCAACAATCCCTCATCCTATGAAGCTATGAAGCTAACATGATGTTTAATTTTGCTCCAGTTATACACTCAAAATTTCCATCATCATATACTTTTCTTAGTATAAAATGAAGTTATTACAACAGTTTAATAAGAAACATAATACCTACAGTGTAAATATGCACTAATTTATCTTTCTGTGTCAGAGAAAGAAAAAAAAAATATGAGCCTTCCCTACAATCTCTTGAGCCCCCCCCCCCCCCCCCTATAGATTACTTCTAGCTACGGCCCTGCTTTCACCATATAATAAGCAGTGAAATTTTGTTAGTTTTGTTTGTTTGATTATTGTTACATTTTGTCTATTGTTTATATCTTGTTTTGTGGTTGTTATGGTGGGTAGGTAAAACATATTTTTCTTTCGAGAAATTGCTCATCAAGGAATTTGATGAAATGACAGATGATGAATGCGTGGCATTTACTCTTTGTCCACCTTTCTTCCCTTCTGTTCTTTTTCCCATCTTACTTTTGGTGGAGTTCAATTTTCAAAATGTTTTTTACAGAACATTCTTCTCATATATCACCTTCCAGAAAGGGTTAAAATTGCGATATTTCAGTTCTTTCTTTTTATTTCTCTCTCTTTTAACAGTTTCTAAGATACTTGGAAAGTGTTTATGAATTCGGTTTAGCTGACTGTCCGTGATCTAACTTATAACTGAAATTGTGATATTTGTAATTGTGGATTGTCATGTAATAAAAAAAGAATACTGCCCACTTAAACTGATGGCATTGAGCTCACAGGCTACATATACTAATTGTACATTAAAGCCTTATATTTTCAAGGGTTAATTCCGTTCGAAAAAAAATTAAGAAGGGGAAACAGCTCTCCCCTTTCCTCTTTTTTTATACTTAATCATTGAACCTCCTATACTATCAAAGGCATGCTTTATCATATAAAAAATCTATATCCGAAATTCAGAGCAAATGAGATAATTCTTAGTAAAAACCCATTTAGCATTTATATAATTTATAAAGGAGTTATCCCCCTCTTTTATACTTAACCATTAAACTTCCAAAACTATTCAGAGATTTGAACGAAATCTGAAAATTCTGCTTGAAAAACCCATTTATATAAATTAAGGGGGGAGGCATTAGAACCCCTGTTCCCCCTATTTATACTTGTTCAATGAACACCTAATAAGTCTCGGAATCGCCTCATCAGAATAATCCTAATCTAAATTTTGAACGAAAACTTAATTCTGCATGAAAATCCCATTTATATCAACTAAGAGGAGGGGCATCAGCCCCCCGTTCCCCCTCTTATACATATCGAATGAACTCCAAAAACTAATCAGGGAAGCGCCTTGTCAGGATATACCTACATACAAAATTTCAAGTGGATCGGATATTTTTATCATGAATTATCGCGTTATGCACGAACGTACGAACGAACGTACATACAGAACGGACGGGCACATAAGCTCTCAGGCTATGATAGCCTGTGAGCTAAAAATGTGTTATTTTTTCCGCTTAATAAATAACGTATGTACACTGTTTAAAAAAAAAACGGACGTTTTCAAGGAAATTTACCGGTATTCAGAACGCCAATACAACTTACTGTTATTTATGCGGAAATTTTTCCGTTTTTTTTCTGCAATTTACTGAATTTTTTCTGTTAAAATACAGTAAATTTTACTGGCGTCCCGATTACCAGAACAGTTTCCGTAAAATCGTCCGTTTTCTTTTCTTTCTTTTTTTCTTTTTACAGTGTAGAATTTATGGCTCTTTTACAGGGACACTCATAGGGACCCCGTATTATTATTATCGATGAGAAAAAATCTTTTGCAGTGTACTTTAATAATGTTACACTATTTCAAACATAAAAAAAATATTAGATAACTAGCTCTACACATAATATAAATTAAAGCCACAAAGTAGCCGTTTTGGTTGAAAATCCGAAGCGAGGAAACTTGATGTTGCATTCTGTTTATTGCGTATCTTGTTACGTTGTAATTTGTGTATAGATACTACATCTTTTCTTTTTCTTTGGATGAAATGGTTCAATAAGGATTTGATGAAATGATCGATGATAAATGAGTGAAAGTCATTCTTTTTCCGCCTTTCTTCCTCCCCCCCATCTTCCTTGTGGTGGAGTTCAATAATCGAAACGTTATTTACAGAACATTCTTCTCCTATATCACCTTCCGGAAATGGTTAAAATTGTTATATTTTAGTTCTTTCCTTTTTATCTCTCTCTCTTTTAAAAGTTTCCAACATACTTGGAAAATGTTTATGAATTCGGTTTATCTACCTGTCCGTGATCAAACTTGTAATTGAAATTGTGGATTGTCATCTACTTATAATAAAATGCGAATGGAGAGAAGTGTGTAGAACACTTCCAGTGCGTACTATTCTGCTGTAGGAATCCACAGTTGCTAAACGCCATGTTAGGCCTAATGGAAAACATATGTTAACATATGACAGCTAAATGATATTTTCTTCTGCTTGAAATAATGTTTGTTGGGCAAATTTTCCTATAAAACATGTATATCATATCCAATTACAATACATTAAATTCCAATTTAAACGTATGCTATTATAAACAAAATAAACAATCGACGGCTTCACAAAAAAGAAATGAATGACTCTTAGTGATTCATTAAAATAATAATAACAATAAAAATATCTAATTATGATTTTAAAGTATTTGTAAAATCATATTAAAACATTTAAATACATTTTAAATTATATTTTTCACTCTCGTTTACATTTATTATAGGCAGTAAGTTTACAACATTAAAAAAACTCAATGGTTTTTCAAGTCAATGGTTTTTTCATGGATTTATGCACTGTGGACGGACTTCAGCTTTTATAGTGCTGCCATCTATCAGCATCAATGCAAATGAATAATTTTTTCCATTGGATTTATAGTAAAATAATAATACTAATAGTAATAAATAAAAATTGCAAGATGTAATAATGTGTAAGAGATTTCCCTTGAACGTTTCCGCTATATAATTTTAAAATACCAAGCTATAAATAAATAGAATAATTTTCGTATGATTTCTTAGATATAATTTAAATTTCGTTTTGTTATTATTATTATTATTTTTTTTATGATATCAACTTAATTTTTCAAATTTTGTTTTCTATTATAAAGAAAATATTTTTTTCCCTCAAGGTGTAATGGATATATGAGATATTATCATAACTGCATTAATGAGATTGAAAATTATTTTTCCACATTCTATTATTAAAGTATAATTTTTCTTACTTTTCAAAGTTATTATATTCAAAAAATATAATAACTATTGCTAAAAATATAATAACTATTGCTAAAAATAAAAAAAATACCTGCTTTGTTGTAATTAGTATAAGTTATACATGACTGTATATTACTTATATTTTAATTACATTTAATAAGAAATGTAAATTTCGTTTACAATGTAAGCACATTTCAAGTGGATACCCAGCTAGAAAAAGTTTGCACTTTTTTTGCAAAAAAGTATAAATTGTACACAATTTGTGCACAAAAAGTGACTATTTTTGGATACCCCGAAAAGTATATACTTTTTGTGGAAAATATTTACATTTTTTATGTATACAAAAAAGTTCATATTTTTTGTTGTTAAAAATCGTGCACATTTTTTGCATAAAATAAATAAATATTCTGTGTTTGCAAAAATTGTGCAACTTTTTTTTTTCTTTTCTTTTTTTTTTTTTTTTTTTTTTTTTTGTAAAAAACAAATCAAAGATTCCAATTTTGCAAATATTATGTACTATTTTTTTATGAATGCGAAAATTAGATTCTTTCATTACAGGCATCATTATTTCCATGCCTGGTGCCTTTTTCTAAATTAGGGGAATTTTTTCAGAGCAAATTAATGTTGTATTTAACTTAAAGTTAATCGGAAGGAATAAATTCTATTATGTCTTAATAAGGCAAAATAAAATAAGTTAGTTAAATTTCAAAATCGGGAGATTGTGAGCCTTTCTTCAGTAAAGGAAAATTAACAGATCGATTATAATTTAAAAGTAAACGAATTAAATACATTTTACTATGTTTATCAAATTTGAAGAAAAACAAATTTTAATTATTTAAAATTTAAAATCCAGGAAGGGGTAATGAGCCTACGCCCCCCCCCCCCCCTCTTCATTAACGGGAATAATTTCCGGAGATCCTCTTATATTTTAAGTTGCTTGAAAATAATATTTTTTTAAATAAGAAAAATAGAAATTTTGATTAATAATAAAATTCAAACTATAGGGGGGGGGGGGGGTTAATGTTTCTCCTAAAACTTCTAACTTTACGGAAAATATTTTAATTCCTCTTTTATTTTAAATTTCTCGGAAAGATAAAATTTTACTGTATTTTTCAAAATCATTCAAAAATAAAATTTAGATGTATATCAGACTAAATAATATTTAAATCATATTTGAGGGAGGGGTAACGGCTCTCATGCTTCTCCGCCATAAAAATTCTTAGTTTCTTTTTAATTTTAAATTAATTAAAATAAAATACGTTTTGCTAGGCATTTCAAAATCGAAAAAAAAGAAATTTAAATTAAAATTTAAAAATCTAATCAGGGGGAAAATGTGCCTACCAACCCCCCACCCTTCCTTAACAGAAAATTTCACACTTTCCTTTATTATTTTATAGTTACTTGAAAGAATAAATTTTCTGTGTTTTTCAAATTCGGAGTAAAACAAAAATTAGTTAAATTTCAAAATCGGGAGGGGCAAAGGTCATCCTATGCCCCCTTCCCCAAACGAAAAATTTTTAGTTTTTCTTTTTTTAACTTACTAGAAAATAATAAATTTGACAATGTATTTCGAAATAGGAGAAAAATAAATTTTACTTAATCAAATTTTAAAAAGCAAGAGGGGGGAGGGCAATTGTTCTCCTACGCTCTCAAACCCTAGAAAAGTTCTTACTTTGTCTTTTGTTTTAAATTTCTCGAAAAGAATAAATTTTAGTAAGCTTTTCAAAATTAACAAAAAAGAAAATTTAATCAGTTACGTTTCAAAATCGAGGGAAAAGCAGTGGACCTCCCCCCCCCCCCCACACACACACACAACACGCGCGCGCACGCACTCTACTCTTTTCCTACGATTTAAGCTTAAAAATACAAGTGCGGTTATTAAGTGCATATGTCCTCCTCCCCTATCAGGTATAACTTCCAGTTATTATGAAAATTACTTGTGCTTTCAAAAATCAGATAAAACCTGTTTAATTCTTAATTTATTTATTATTTTCGCATCTGTAGCTATCTTTCCTACTCCATGAACCAGAAGCATTAATACTTCTCAACTCGCAGACTTGGAGGAGCTAATGTTTACATATGCTGTGCCGACCGCGAGGTTTTAGCGGCGAAAAGAAGTTTGAATTAACCATACCGCGTGTTGCGTCGTTTATTATTACTCAAATTGAAGTAAAGTTTAAATTAATTGCTTTAGTATAAAGGCTAGTCTGAAATATAGATGGGACGAATATTCGGTCACTATTCGGTATTCGGCCCTTTTGCCGAATACTCGGTCAGCCGAATATTGAAAGCTTGGCCGAATGCTTTTGCTGAATACCTACGGCCGAATATTGTACGATTTCTTAACAAATACATTCAGAATAAGATTTTTTTCTTAATTTTTTGCAACTTTTTTAAATTGAATTCATACACGCTTACTTTCTGACATATTTATGAAGTCATTTTCATTCATAATTGAACAAAATATACAATTATTTGGATACTAAAAATTTTGAATATTTCTGTATTTCCTATAAAAGTTAAGAATCTTTTAGAAAATGTTGTGGAAGAAAATTTACGTTGGAGATTCAACTATCAGGAAAATGACTGTTACAGGAATGTTACATTACAACTCAAGATGTCTAAGTCAGTCACTGAGTGAAGCCTATATAGAAAAAAGAAATAAGTAATATCTATCCCAGACACTACTAGATAGAAAAGAGTATCCTTTAGAATGGTAGGCGAAGAATTCAAAAGACTTTCCTAACCTTTCACAGTTAGGAAAAAAAAATACCATTCTGCTCTGGGAAATATACTTTATTTAGTGAGCGATTATTTTCTGAGGTAGGTAACATGTATGAAAATGCACCACTAGTTTTACCCAGACATTTTTAATAAAAATTTTCTTTATTCCATAGTATTTTTAAATGTGTGTGTGCCCAAAAATGATAAAATTTTCTCATTTCTTTTGGAAAAAGAACATAAAACTATTCAATCGTGTTTTAATTGTATTTTTTCATTTTTATATCATAAAGTCATTTGAAATTAATGTTGCTTGATTTATCGTATTTTCCTTTTTTTTTTCTTTTTCCCTTTTTAAAGACAATAACAATTTTTTTCTTGCAAAAGCACCTTTTTCCGCTGCAGTACTGTCCTTTTTAGTGAATAGCACCATGCCTTTTTTCTTTCTAGAGTGAACACTAGATACAGCATAAAAATTTTTTATCATGATTTTCTGAATTGCGCTCAAAAATAGGTAGATAAAAACTATTCAGGGTATGAAAGTTATAAGGGGTGGGGGAGGAGAATGTCAATTTCAAATAAACTTTTTATTATGCATGAAAAATACAAATAGTGAAATTAAAAAGTAAGTTCTACTATTTTAAAAAACATTCCTTTCAATATTTTTCGGCCCAGGTCGAATGATAGATTTGATATTCGGCTTCGGCCAAATAATCGTTGCATTTCTACTTCAAAGAACTCTAAAAGATGGAAAAGGTCTCTGCAAATGTAACTTTATCATTTTAGGTGGGGGAGGGGCTATCGTAAGATATCTCTAGGGCGGGGGGTGATTTGGAGATATCTCTAGAGGGGGTGGTGATTTTGTGCTGTGGAAAATTATCTATTTTCTACAGCACAAAAATCGCTGATCAACAAAATTATCGATTTTTTCTTGTTTGGCAACAAAAATAAGATTTTTACGAAATGAAACAACAAAATGCGCAATTTTTACGAAGCCGATTGATGAAATTTATGATTTTTCGAGTCTGGTTGACAAAAATTATTGATTTTTACAAAGCCGATTGAAAAAATTCGCATTTTTTCTGCACCTATCAACAAAATTCGTGATTTTTATTAAGACAGTTGCCAAAATTCACAATTTTTCTGCATCTAATCAATAAAATTTGATTTTTATGAGACCGATTGATGAAAATCACAAGTTTTACAAAGCTATGGACAAAATCGTGGCTTTTACAAAGCCAATTGACGAAATTTGCAATTTTTTTCACACAATCTGTAAAATTCGCAATTTTTCCACAGCTGATCAACAAAATTATCGATTTTTTCTTGTTTGACAACAAAAATAAGATTTTTACGAAATGGATTGACAAATGCGTGATTTTTACAAAGCCGATCGATGAAATTTGATTTTTCGAGTCTGGTCGACAAAATTATCAATTTTTGCGGAATGATTGCAAAAAAATGTAAATTTTGTCAAAAAATCGCTAATTCCATCTGAAAATTGACTAAACGTGGTCAAAAGATAATGAAAAAACATGCGAATTCTGTCAATGGATAGTGAGAAAAGCGTGAACTTTGCCTGAAAGTCGCTAATTTCATCAAAACATGGTTAAAAGCTCATAAATAAACACTAATTTCATTAAAAAATAGTGGTAAATGATCATCAAATTTCATCAAAGCGTCGTTAAAAAAAAAAGAAAAAGATTAAAAACCATGGAAAAAAATTCTTGGATTTTGTCAAGGGATAACTTTGTAAAAAACCTAACAAAACATGGTTAAAAAAAATCTTGAAAACAACACTAAATTCATTAAAACTAGTGAAAATCTCGCCAATTTCATGAAAAGGTCTCAAAAACCTTCAGATCTTGTCAAAAGATTGCAAAAAAGCAGGCAAATTCTGTCAAAAAATCGCAAATTTTATCAAAAGATCGTGAAACACCGCAAACTTTGTCAAAAGATTTTGGGAAACACGACAATTTCGTCTAAACATAGCAAAAAACATTCAGATTTCTACGAAGCATTGCGAAAAGTATGCAAATTTCTTCGAATAATCTCATGATAATACGCAAATTTTGTTAAAAGATACTGAGAAATTTGCAAATATCGCAAGAAATATGTGAATTTAGTCAAAAGATTGCAAGAAATATGCAATTTTCTTCAGAAAATCGTGAAAAACACATAAATTTTTAAAAAAGAAATGCAAAAACACTCACATTTCTTTAAAAGATTGTAAAAAAAAGTGCAAATTTTGTCAAAAAACAGAGAAAACAAGGTCTATGATTCGCACGAAAAATGCGATTAAGTTTAAAGTTCTCAAATAAAGCACAAATTTTGTCCCAAGATCGTTAAAAACATGCAAATTTTATCGAAAGATTGCTAAAAACACTCTAATTTCATCAATAGATCGCAAAAACGAAAAAAATTATCAAAAGATTGCGAAAAGCATGCAAATTTTATAGAAAAATTAAGTAAAGCATGCAAATTGTATCGAAATATCTCGGAAAACACTCGAATTTTACCAAAGAATTGCGAGAAAAACAAGAATTTTGCTAAAGGAATGCTAATTTCATGAGAAAAATGTACCAAACACAGTTAAAATATCATGAAAAACGCTCATTTTGGTGAAAGATTGCAAAAAAACTCGCAAATTTTTTCAAAAGATTGTGAAAAGCCTGTAAATTTTGCCTAAAAATCGCTAATTTCATTAAAAGGTAGCAGTAAAGGACCATCAAATTTCAACAAAAGGTCGTAAAAAAAAAAAAAAAAAAAGGCAAATTTTGGCGAAAGATCATGGAAAAAAAGCTTGTATTTTGTCAAAAGATAACTAACTTTCTAAAAAACTGAACAAAACATAGATAAAAAATCTTGAAAACAATGCTAAATTCATTAAAAACTAGTGAAAATTTCACTAATTTCATGAAAAGGTCTCAAAAACCTTCAAATCTTGTTAAAATATAGCGAAAAAGCAGGCAAATTCTGTCAAAGAATCACAAATATCGTATAAACAAGGGTAAACAATTATGAAAAAAAGTAAATTTCATGAAAAAAATCACAAATTTTATCAAAAGATCATGAAACACCGCAAACTTTGCCAAAAGGTTTCGGGAAACACAACAGTTTCGTCTAAAGATAGTGAAAAACATTCAGATTTCGACAAAGCATTGCGAAAAGTTTGTAAATTTCGTCAAATAATCACAAGATAATACGCAAATTTTGTTAAAAGATACTGAGAAAATTGCAAATATCGCAAGTAGTACATGAATTTAGTCAAAAGATAGCAAGAAATAAGCAATTTTCTTCATAAGATCGTGAAAAACACGTAAATTTCTTAAAAAGAAATGCAAAAACACTCACATTTCTTTAATAGATCGTAAAAAAAAGTGCAAATTTCATCAAAAAACAGAGAAAACAAGGTCTATGAGTCGCAAAACAAATGCGTTTCGGTTTAAAGTTCTCAAATAAAACACAAATTTTAGCATAAGATTGTTAAAAACTTTTAAATTTTATCGAAATATCGCTAAAAACACTCTAATTTCGTCAATAGATCGCAAAAACGAAAAAAATTATCAAAACATTGCAAAAAACACTCAAATTTTATCAAAAAATTGAGTAAAGCATGCAAATTTTATCGAAATATCGCAGAAAACACTCAAATTTCACCAAAGAATCGCGAGGAAAACAAAAATTTCGCTAAAGGAATGCTAATTTGATCAGAAAAAAGTACCAAACACAGATAAAATATCATGAAAAAATAATCATTTTGGTGAAAGATCACGAAAAAACCCACAAATTTCTTCAAAAGATTGTAAAAAGCATGTGAATTTTGTCAAAAGACAAACAAAATACGGTCAAAAAATCTTGAAAAAATGCTAATTTCTATAAAAGATTATGAAAATTTCATCAAGATCGTAAAATTTGCAAACCTCGCCAAAAAATCTCAAGTGTGCGAGTTTCATCAAAGATCGCAAAAAATATGCCAGATTTTCTCAAAGGATCTCAAAAATTTCATCAAAAGGTCATCTCCCCCCCCCCCCCCCGCTTAAATCTCATCAAAATATTATGAAAAAGTGTGAATTTAGTAAAAAAAAAAGGGTTGCGTAAAACTGCAAATTTCATTAAACGATCTGGAATCATAAGTGCAAGTTTTTTCAGTCTTTTAAAAATTCCCGAAGGCGGAAACGAAACTGAAAAATCTCTGACGCCGGAAGCGGATTGCAAAAAACATGTGCTTTTCGTCAAAGGATTGTGGAAAAAAACATGATTTTTGTGAAATGATTGCAGAAAAAAGTGCTATTTCTGTCAAAGGGTTGAAAAAAAATGTGTTTGCAGGGAAAAAACTCGATTCCTGTCGAAGGATTGCAAAAAACCACCGATTTTCGTAAAAAGCTTGTGAAGAAAACATGATTCTTGTTAAAAGATCGTAGAAAATACATCATCTCGGTCAAAGAATACGAAATAGATGCAGTCTCTGTCGAAGGATTGCAAAAAAGATGAGTTTTTTGTCAAAAGGTTGCAGAAAAAAAGCAATTGCTGTCAGTAACATAGCTATGTTTTTTGGCGCCCGAGGCCAGCAGGAAATTTTGCGCCCCCACTCCAATATAGATATATAACAATTTCTCTCAATTTGGCGCCCCTAGGCCTCGGCGCCCGGGGTGGACGCCCCCCTTGCCCCCCCCCCCTTAGCTACGCCACTGATTGCTGTCGAAGAATTACGAAAAAGACGTTATTTCCGTCAAAGATTTGCGAAAAAGAAGCTATTTCCGGTCAAAGAATACTAAATAGATGCAATTTTTGTCAAAGGATCGCAAAAAAGACGTGAATTTAATCAAAGGATTGTGGACAAGATGCGAATTTTGCCAAAGGATCGAAAAAAAGACGTGATTTCCATCAAATGATCACAAATTTCACGATTTTCATCAAATGATTGCAGGAAAAATGCAATTTCTGTTCCAAGATCGTGAAAAAAAGACGCTTTCTCTAGTCAAAGAATACAAAATATGTATAATTTTTGCCAAAGGATTGCAATAAAGATGCGAAATTAATCGAAGGATCGTGGAAATGACGCGAGTTTCGCTAAAAAGATCGTGAAAAAAAAACATGATTTCCGTGTAATGATTACAAAAAACCCCCACGATTTTCATAAAATGATAACAGGGAAAGCATGATTTCTGTCCAAGGATTGCAAAAAAAAGCGAATTTGATCAAAAGATCATGTAAAATACTTTTATTTCATCGAAAAATTGCAGATTTCGGCTGAAAACCGTAGAAAAATCACAAATTTCGGCTATAAATAATGGAAAATCACAAGTTTTGGTTTAAATTTGTTGAAAAATCACAAATTTCGGCAAAATGTTGTAGAAAAGTCGCAAATTTTTGTCGAAAGATCAGGGAAAAAACTAATTTTGTCATAGGGTCGTGGAAAAAACACGGGGTATGTGCTCAGTGTATGTACACTCAATGCGGGGGGGAGGGTCAAAATATTTTCAGTCTTGGCAAAATCTCAAACTTGCTTCCATGCCTGAAATATGTTGAAAATTTTAATCTAATTATTCTTTCAAATGTAAAGAATACTTTCAAGATAGCAATCATTTTAATTTTTATGAGTTTATTACTCGTAGCTTTAGAATATTTCAATTTGTTCCAAAAGTGGCCTTTATTGCTACAAAATCGAATTTTTACAGCTACAAAATGTGATTTTTGCTGCTCCAAAATGTTTTTAGTGCACTTTCATACCTGTATACCTTTTCAGAAAATTTGTTGTGAATTTTAGATTTTTTTTTTTTTTTCCCACTTATAATCTCCCCCCGCCCTCACTTTATGTAATCCAATTAAATGTTAAGTAAAAGTTATTAGTAAATTCAATGTTGATAGTTAGAAAAAAAGCACAATTTTTATGAAGTGTTCATAATTTTGTTTACTGGTCAGTGGTTGGAAAAAACAGGCCAATAGCTATGGTGAAAAATGTTAATTTTCACCATATGAAATTTACAATTACACACAATGAAATTTACAATTTCTTTTTGTGCCTGATCGCCAAAATTCCTGATGTTTCCGTATCTGATCAACTAAATTCTTGATTTTACTAGTCTGACAAATTTTGCTATTTTTCAGACTTGTTACTTTTCTGCAGAAATGCGGGATTTTGCTCTTTAGCCGATGGATTTTATTATCCAAAAATTTGTTGACATTTTTATGGAGGGGAAGGCGCATAACAGATGAAATACAACAAACACAAGTACAAACCACAGCAAATTTCTTTAAAGGATTACAAGAAAAAAAAAATCCACAGGATTGAAAGGAAAAAAAAAAAAACTATAAATTCATCGAATGATCGCATATTGAGAAAATAATTGTTTATAAATCAAGTTCTAATTAATTAAGAAGAAAAAAAAAGATCACACAATTACTAAAATTGCATCAAGTGTTTCATCAATCTGAAAGTAAATCGGAAAATTTTAAGCTGTTAAAAAGGTAATTTTTTTTTTTTTTTTTTTTTTTTTTTTTTTTTTTGAGTAAACAAAACATTGAAAATTCAATGAAGGGTAGAAACCTCATAAAAGTATATTTTTTATATTGTTAAAAAGAGATAAGCATAGTTAATTTACTTTTTTTTATATTGGTTTTGAAATTATATCCAAGTTTCTTTGCAGAACTTTTTATAACATCTTAAAACACAACACATAGCGTTAAGGATTTGTACCTTGTAGTTTCACAGGACCCTAAAAAATATATTTTATTTTTGTTTTCATCTATATCTTACTTTTCTAGCAAAAATTTCTAGCTCCTTTTTCTAGGAACTTTCTCTACACATTCTAATTGCCTATTACTTTTTATTATATTTTATTTTAACCATTTACTTTTTACTGGTATATCCTTAATTAAATAAAATCATTTATTGTTGGTACATATACAGTTTATTTTTCTCTGTGAAATAAAGATAAAATAATTGTTTATCATTTGAATTTTTCTTTAGTTTATAGCTAAGTACTCAGTAAAAATATATAACTTTTTATATTATTGCATAATTTTAGTTACAAGTGTGTACAATAAAATTTAATTTATTAGCATTGAGTGCAATTATGTAGTGATTATGATCACCATTGCTTAATGCTTTCTACCCAGTTTAAAAATAGCTTGAAAGATTGTTTTGGTATGAAACATATAATATAATCAGTTTTGGATTTTTACCAAAATACATATTTAAAGAATTTTTTATGAACATTAAAACAATATTATTTAATTAGGGTGTTGTTATAGGTAAGGTTTTAGTTGAAGTACTTCTAATTACACCAGGAATTGTTTTTATTGGTTATAATAATAAATACTTTAGATATACAGTAGACTCCCTAAAATCCAAACATAATTTTGTGATGTAAACAATGAAACATTCACTTCAGATATAGGAACAAAGTTTGACTATTTTAGTTTTATGTCAATTTCATATATTTTTTAATTTGTAATTTTTGTTAATTTTGATGAGTTTGTTTTCTCATGATGGAAGAATAAATTTATTTCTGAATTGCTGATATCATTGGTAATCACAATCTCCTTATCAAATATATTTATGTATTAATCAAGCTTTTTTTGGTTATTAAGTCTGACTAAACCTGAAATACAACTTCTTTATTTTACCGTTTTGTTGAGAATTAGTAATGTACCTTTATGAGGCAAGTTTCATTGAATAATTTATGAAAAATATATTTCATCATTATAAATGAATATTTAATCATACATTATTGATTATTAACTCTACCTTTGCTTTTAATATTTTAATCATTTTAAAAATTATCTAATTCTTTATAATTTTAGGTTATTACTTATTTTAATATTTTATAATATTGTAAGTATTCATTATAGTTTTGAATGCATTATTAATTCAATTAAAATTACTTTTAAAAAAGTAAACAAAGCAACAACCAGAAATTCACAAAATTCTAAAATGTCTTACGTTGTGTGGATTTGAGGGAGCCTAGTGTATATATATATATTTATATTACATATACATTCATAAATATGTAAAATAAATTTAAATACATGTAAGTAGTATCTATAGTTCATTTTTGGCTTTATTAAGTAAAAAAAAAAATCCATAAATTTTATGAAATATCATTCATTCCGAATTAGCCTTGCAAACTGAAATATAAATCAATTTAGTTGTATATAGGCATGCTGTGGAAGGTGTATGGAAGTATACACTGTATATTTTCTGGATTTTTTTAAGAAACACTGTTTACTCTCTGTTTCTCATAAAAGCTAATGGCATATTTTATCTAGGGTATACCGCCTACTTTGAATGTATACTTTCTGCCTGGAGCATATAATTTCTGATTTTTTTATGACTACACCACTGGTTGTATAACCAGTATACAAAACTATAGAAGTATATTTAATATAATTTAAAAGCTTATACTATATACACTTATAAAATAACATTTACACACACACAAAAAAAAAAAAAAAAAAAAAACCTCAAATGTTGTACTACTTGGATCTTAGTAAAATGTGATTTTCACAAACAATCTTTTCTGAAGATGATTTTGTAGCAGTTTACAATGTATTTTTGTTATTAATTTCCAGTAGAGATGGAGGGTTTTTTTTATTTTGTGTATTAAACTACAATGCTTATGGATTGCTAAGAATATTTTTTAATTTTTGTTTAAGCATACTGTTATGATGTAAGGTGGGTGACCATTAGTTACCCTCGAAACAGATTAATCGAGATTTACCCTCGTTCACCATATAAGCTAAGCAATCATGATAGTAGAGAGTATTAGCAGTGACGTAGCTAGTGAAGGACAGATGGGGCAATCCGTCCCGGGTGTCACCCTCTAAGGGGTGACACCCAATCTTTACTTGCAATTATATGCACATGTTATAAGATTTTGAAAAAAAAAAAAATGGAATGAAAGGAAATTTGTAGTGCACGACGCATCAGAGTTAATTTTTCAATTTATAATATTTTAGCTTATATGAATAAAGCCTCTTTTTTGTGGATTTATTTCAGATATGTATTTATTTTTTTATTATTAATTCATGCTATTATAAAAATTTTGCTCAGCTTTCTGTCATAGTTTCATCGAGATTTACCCTTGTTCACCATATAAGCTAAGCAATCATGATAGTAGAGAGTATTAGCAGTGGCGTAGATAGTGGGGGACAGATGGGGCAATCCGTCCCGGGTGTCACCCAATCTTTACTTGCAATTACATGCACATGTTATAAGATTTTGAAAAAAAAAAAAAAATTGGAATGAAAGGAAATTTGTAGTGCACGACGCTCATCTTTCTGTCACAGTTTCATAATAGTTGCACCAATAAATTTATGCTTGCTGTTTGGTCTTATTAATTTTATTGTTGCATTGTGAATTATGTATCTGATGGGGGGAGGGGGCTTATATGTGAGTGTGGAAAATAAAAATTGCTTGAAAGTTTGAAGGGATGCTTACAATAAGGATTTTACGCTTATAATGAAGTTGAAAAAAAATTAACATGATTCCAATAAAACCAACTTTTATTGAAAAATAAAAACTCATAGAAAATGACTAGATAAAATTGTTAAACTAGGATTATGCCTAATCTTGATTTAGTTTTTGTTGATAAAATTAGTAGTTACCTTCGAAATCTAGATCTACCTGCGGCTGTAGGATGATCTGGCGATAATTTTTTGGAATTATCCCGATGAGCCTACAACTATTTATGTGACAACTCTTAAAATCTAATGTTAAACAAATAGTAGCATCCTTTACAAATTTTTTATTTGCATTTAATTTTTTTTTTTTTTTTTTTTTTTTTTGGCTATGTTTTTCATTTTAAGCACACACATAATTATCATTCGATAACTAAAGTAAAATCAATTGTCATGTCCTTTTCAAATTTTTCTGTCAAACGATTTTTTTTCCTCTGTAGGTTTGAAATAATTATTTAACTGAGCATTTTTTATGATATTTCAATTTTATTTGCAGGTTTATTTACTTAATGTATGCTTTTGTTCACAATCTAAAATTTATATGTATTTTTATAGATATAAGTTTAATTTCTGCAGATTTTAATTATTCAGCAGAAAAAAAAAAACCTGCGTATATTTTTTCTTTGCACCTCTGATTATTAATAAAAAGTGTACTGTGTAAGACTATTTGGTATGTAAAAAGGAAGGCGTCCAAAATCAGCGTATTTGGCATCTCTGATTATTCATATAAAGTATACAATTTAGGGATATTCAGTATGCAAAGAAGTGTACAAAAAAAGTGTGCACAAAATCTGAGCGTATTTGGTAGCCCTGATTGTACATAAAAAGTGTACAATTTAAGTATTAAAAAAAAGTATAAAAAAATAAGTGCACAAAAAGTGAGCGTATTTGGCACCTCTGATTTGCATAAAAAGTGAACAATTTAGGTATGCAAAAAAAGTAAAAAAAATAAGTGAACAAAAAGTGAGTGTATTTGGCACCTCTAATTTGCATAAAAAGTGAACAATTTAGGTATGAACTTTTTGTCCACAATTCGGTTTGTACTTTTTGTGTATAAGCAGAGGTGCCAAATACGCTCACTTTTTGTGCACTTTTTTTTTACACTTTTTTTACAAACTTTTTCTAGCTGGGTATAAGCTTTTAAAAATTGGCGTAATAAAATTAAAATTTTACGAAGGAAATAATAATAACGATTTTGGTTTTCATTAATAAGGAATGAATTTTTAAAGTCACATAGAGTTTTTAAAAATTGATTTTGATCTAAATTAATGCATCTAGGTTCGATATTTTATATAAATAACTGCAAATTTTCCAAAACGTTTTTTTTTTTTTCATGTTGTTGTTTGTTTATATTAACTGCTACTAGATGAGCCAAACCCATATTTAAAAATAAAGTATAAAGCTTTATTAATCGATTATTTAGGAATCTATTTCATATCCTTCCTATATATATGGCTAAAATCGCTGCGGAATCATTGCTTTTTGTAAAATAAAGCATTTTAAAATTAAAAAAATCAATATTTAATTTTAATGTTTAGTGAAATTTTCAGAAAATGTGTTTTACTTTGCTAATTATTTTCATTTGTTGTGATAAATACTGCTGTATGTTTTGCTCAATTGTTGAACTATTTCAGAAATTTAATATCAAGAAAAAAAAAATCATTTGTATTGCTATTTTTAAAATATGCTTTTCTACAATACAAACTCTTTAATAATAAAATCTCCATTCTGTTTATTTGTTCGAAGTCTTGCGAAAATAAAATGCAGGTCAAAATTCCGTCATTTTGACGGGGGTTATATACTAGTGTAATAATAAAATATGTTATTGTTCCGCTTAAATAGATGAAGCATGTACATTGAAAAAAAAAAAAAGCGGACGTTTTTACGGAAATTGTACTGGTAATTGGAACGCCATAACAATTTATGTGGAATTTTTTCCGTTTTTTTTTCTGGAATTTACTGACATTTTTCTGTTAAATAACAGTAAATTTTACTGGCGTCCCGATTATAAGAACGTTTCTGTAAAATCGTCCGTTTTTAGGTGCGTTCGTAATTATGTAAATACTTAACACCTATAGTGGTCGTTCAGTCCGTCCGTCTGTCCGTCCGCATATAACAACGCAAAAACTATCCAACCGAATCGTTTGAAATTTAAAATACATAATTATTACATAATTTTGTCGAGTCATTTAAAATTTTATGAAAATTGGATGAATAGATCATTTACAAGAGGAATCAAAAGTATTCCATTACATTACGGTCAATAGGGAAAAAAGTTTCAAATGCATTTTAATATACATAATTATTACATATTTTTGTCGAGTTATTTCAAATTTTTTGATAATCGGGTGCGTAGATCAATTACAGAGGCAATCAAAAGTATTGAATTACATTATGGTCAATGGGGAAAAGTTTCAAACGTATTTTATACGTTTGAAATTTAAAATACCTAATTATTACATATTATAATATACATTTTACATAATCTGTGGTGCAAAGAACATTTGTTATTGATTTACAAGGCCACACAAAACTATTCCATTACATAATGGTATAGGGAGAACATTGTTTGATGAGAATTATTATTACTAATTATTACTAATTATTACATATTATAATATACATCATACATACTTTGTGGTGCAAAGAACATTTGTTATTGATTTACAAGGCCACACAAAACTATTCCATTACATAATGGTATAGGGAGAACATTGTTTGATGAGCGTTTTAATTGTAATTCACTATTTATAATTTTATGAGATTGATATATGAGAGTCACATTTTTAAAACTTCGTTATTGTACGAACGCACCTCATTTGCTACGCTTTCACGTGCAATTTCCAACTTGTTCTTTATCTTTTTCTTTTCTTTCTTTCTTTTCTTTCTTTTTTTTTTTTTTTTTTTTTTTTTTTTTTCAACATTGTAGAATTTGTGGCTCTTTTTCAGGGACACTCAAATGAATCCCGTATTGTTATTATAATCAATGGGAAAAATCTTTTGCAGTGTACTTTAATGATATTATACTATTTTAATGATAAAGAAATTATTAGATATTTTTAGTCCGCATTTAATTTTCAGATATTTTTAATTTAACCATTACACATAAAGTAAACATTTCGGTTGAAAATCCAAAACGATGAAATTTGATGTTAAGTTTCGTTTATTGCACATCTATCTTCTTGTATTTTTACTGTGGGTGAATAGTACATCTTTTCTTTCGATTTAGAGAAACTGTTCATTAAGTATTTGATGAAATGATAGATGATTAGGGCCTGACTATGGCAGGGGCATGCGGGGCAATCGCCCCGGGCCCCCGTTTTAAGGGCCCCCTCCAAGGATAGATGTAATTTTTTCGTTAAAGAAGTGCCAAAAGATAAAAAATGGTCAAGTGACCAAAATTCTTTTTTTTTTCAATTTTAAGGGTCTTTCTTTTCCTACCCCCTCTGTTTCCACACCCAATGCCTCCTTAAGGCCTCACATTTGCCCTCATATTCATGTAATCGAAAAAAAAAACTGTTTTCTATAATTTCTTAAAGTTTTCTTTCTTCTGCTATTATGTATATAGATGTGAATAGTACTTGGTACGAAATTTATGTACACGTACAATAGTTATGAATTTCAGTTTTAGTCACTTTAGTACAATTTATGAAAAACTTTAAGATAGAAGGGCCCCCCCCTAATAATGTTTGCCCCAGCCCCCCCCCCCACTGTCTAAGTCGGGCCCTGTAGATAATGAATGAATGACAGTTATTCTTGTGTCGCCTTTTTATTTGCTTTCTTAATTATATAAATACATAGCACCTGTAGTCGGCGTTCTGTCCGTCCGCATATGACAACGCAAAAACTACTCAACCGAATGATTTTAAATTTAAAATATATAATTATTACAGAATATTGTCAGATCATTTCAAATTTTATGAAAATCGGATGTGTAGTTCAATGACACGGACAATCAAAAGTATTCCGTTAAATGATGGCCAATGGGGAAAAAAAACTTCAAGTGCATTTTAATGGTGTTACATTCTTCCCCTGTAACCAAACAATATTGTACCAATATTGGCTACATCTTGGAGCAATATTGGTCGATTGGCGCAATATTGGCATGAAATATTGCTCCAATATTGGAGTGTTTACATTTTGCCCTTATTTAGCCAATATTTGCAGCCAATATTGACGCTTCATTGGAAATATTGCCAATAAAACGCCAATATTGGTTAAATATTGGGATTCCATTGGAAATATATCCCATCTAACGCCAACATTTGTACAATATTGGCGTTTTATTGGCAATATTTCCAATGAAACGTCAATATTGGCATAATATTGGCTAAATAAGGGCAAAATGTAAACACTCCAATATTGGAGCAATATTGAGGTTTATTGGCAATATTTCCAATTAAAGAAATATTGGCTCAACGTTGGACCAATATTGGTTTGCTTTAATAATATTTCACATTTTATGAAGCTGGTATATGTTCCTGAAGTTTACTATAAGTTAATTCCCATTTAATAGAAAGCATATAGTATTTACGGAACACACAAAAGATTTCGGACACTGTAATGTATCCAAAGTACTGTGCATTTTAAAAACTTCGTTATCGTACGAGCGCATCTCATTTATTTCGCTTGGCGTGTAATTTCCAACTTCTCGTTATTCTCTTTTCGGTGATATTCAGTTTGGAAAAAAAAATTATAATACAGTAGAATATACTTCTCATTCCATCGTGAAAAAATGATTACATTTTATTATATTTTAGTTCTTTCCTTTTTTTTCTTCACTTTTTTTATTCTGAATGTGTAATATCCCAGTTATATTGCATAAATGGGATTGCTATTTGTAGCTGAAATATTCTTTCGACAGTTGAAAATAATTGCATAATAGAAATTGCAAGAGGAAAATAGAAGAAATTGCATTCATTAATATCTCGAATTACTTTTTTATTATGTTAAAAGATTTTAATAACAACAAATTTTATATTTTATATTCAGCTGAATTCTAAATGTTATCGATCAGATATTATCGATAATACTTATAGACCGGAAGCATGCAGCACAATCAATCATCTCATCAAATTTACGGATGAAAATCTAGAATTAGTTAAATTTCGATTTACATATTAAAACTCAATCGGTCTGCCTAACACCTAAACACCTGATTTTAGCAGTTGACTCATTGGGCTTTCCTGTACTCAGTCCTCCATGTTTTTATATTTTTGGCAGCAGAAAAACATAAAGGTAAATCTACGAGTCAACCACTAAAATCGGGTTTATAGGACTTTTCCACCAAGATAGGAATTGGCAGATTGATTACGTTTTAATATGCGAATCGATATTTAACTGATCTTAGATTTTCATCCGTGAACTCGATGAGGTGATTATCTGTGCAACCGCCTCCCGGTCTATTCTAATATCAGTCACCTGCTGCACAGCGAAAATTTTTCACCTAAAACGGTTTCGTTGTAAAAGACTAGAATACTAAAAAAGATGATAAAATCACTTGATTTAAAAGGCATGATTAGACTTATGTGGCAATCCCAAAACTTTTTTCTATCTTATACATATTAATGCTTCAAAATTCGCCATTCTAGTATCAAAATTAAATGGAATCTATGCTCATCATCGCCCAATCCACGAAAAAATGGACATGAGGATGAAAATTTAAATTTCTTTAAATATGATTGAAATTTTGCATATTAACTGTTAAGAGTGTACTATTTCATTTTTTATCAAAAAATAATTAAATTTTTGTCATTAACATACTTATTTTAATTAATAAAGTGACAGTATAACTTTGTAAAATAGACTGCGGGAAAAATCTTTACATTTCATGGTCTCGTACAGCTGAACAAACATTCTGAAAATCTCCAAACTTGGATATATATGATCTGATAGCTATTATTGAGAGTTTTGTCTGCAGAGAAGTGTTCACTAATCTTCATTACAAAAGGTAAGCATATTTAATTACTCTTAATTATTGTGTCACACCCGCAACAAAAAGTTACATTTATATCTCTGCAGAAAAATATTTCTGATTTAAAGTTATGAAACTTTATATTTAAAAATAGTTTATTAAGATACTTTGAATTACAGACACAAAAGAAATTAATTAATATTTTAATTATAATTATTGAGCGTTGCGGGCGTGACATGTCCCTGTTGCGGGTGAGACATTTAATTAAAGTCACTCCCGCAACGTCTTTTAAAATTGATTACAAATGAATATTGGAACAAATTATATGTAAATTTATAAAATAATAATATGTTGGAAAACATGTACTTGGCAGCTTTAACTATACCCTTTGCTATACCCTTTGATTTAACAGAGGGAATTCCAGTTAATAAATAAAAATTTGCATCATCTGAGCATGTGACACTGTGTGCAGTTGATTTATTCAGTTTGGATTGATAAAATTGTTGCTTTACTGCAAGAAAATAATTTTATTAGTGATACCTGATTAAGAAATTAATTTAAAAGATAAGATTTTTATAGAAATTAAAAAAAGAAAATTACGAAACAATATTTTAGCAATTTTCTTTAAATTTGTTAATTTTGTTTTGTTTTTTATATACATTTTTTTAATTTTGTTATTTGATATATTTATCTAATATATATATTTTTAGGTTTTTAAAATAAGTAAATCAATAATTGGGGGAAGATTTTTTTTCTCTTTTAATTCAAATTAAATAAAAAGTAGAAGTAAGAATAATAGAAACTGTTAAAATGTTTATTAAGTTAGCATAAAATGTATATAGTCAGTTTGAAATTAACCAAAATTTAACATAATTAACTTTATGTAAGATTAGAAATTTCAAGGGATAACTATTAAAAATTTGTTAAGCTTATATTTTTGGACTGGAAGTGCTATATTTATTCAGTTTACACAATAATTTCTTCTCTTTTGCAGAGAATGAAGAGTACAGAAAGATCACGATAACATTGAAAAAAGATTAAGGAAACCCTTTTAAATATGAAGCATATCTACAACAAGAGAATGAAAGAGACAAAGCAAAGAGAGAAAAGAAGAGACTATTTTAAAAAATCATGGTAAAGGATGGCAATCCTTTTTGCATTTCATCTCATGGTAAAGGAGTTGTCGATGGGGTTGGTGCAGTTGCCAAGGAAATGGTAACACTAGTAACGCTCTGCAACTATAAATTCAGCTTCAGATTTTGCCATATGTGTAGAAAAAGTCCTAAAAAACATAAAAGAACTTTGCTGAATGTGAAATTTCAGAAGATATTGTGAAAATGCTTCATGAATGCTGGCACCAAGCACAATCAGAGCTCAACATTCAATCGATACATCATGTGGTTTTTATTGACGTAGGAACAGTTAATGTAGCAATAACTTCAGAAAGTGATCACAAGAGAATTTGTTTGTTACCATATTTTGTCAAAAATATAATATCCAATGATAAGAGTGCAGTTGGAGATTTTGTAGAAGTTGTTTTATTCTCCACATTAAAAGAAAAAAAAAAAAAAAAAAAAAAAAAAAAAAAAAAAAAAAAAAGGTGAAAATTTTGATGAACAAATAAGACAAATGGATGGTGACGATATAGAAATAGAATGTTTGAAAAAAAATTAAGAAAACGTGCATATTTGGCCCAGTCAGTCAGTTGCATCCTAGGGAAAAAAAGAGCATTTTTGTAAAAAAAAGCTACCACCACCAGAAATTATAAATTCAAGATTGGAAATGAAAATTTTTTTTTATTTTCCTCTCTAGATATTATAATTGTAATATTGATTAATTCTTTAATTAAAAAAAAATCTGACTTGAAAATATTTGTGTATGTCATTATTTTATTGGCTATACAAGTCACACCCGCAACGAAAATTTTGAATATTTTCCACAAAAGCAAGAATTGAGTAAGTAATTTAATTTTTTCATAGAATAATTATTTAAGTATTACTGTATAATATATAAAAATATCAATTCACTCAGTTGTCATAATTCACAGAGTTTTGCATTTTTGCACTGAAAGAGGAAAATGCATGTCCTTTTTATGTCACACCCGCAACAGGCGGAAATTATTTTTTTTTTATAAATAAATGATACATCGGACAATTTTCAGATTTGGATAAATGTATGTGTAAGTGGTCTACATTGAAATTTATACAAATTGAAACCAATACTCAAAAATTTTTTTGCTGGTGACTAAATTAAGTTGTGTAAATGTCACACCCGCAACTTTGGATTGGGCGTCATGTGGGTTCTAAATTTATAAAAGTTCATGCATTAGTTCTTGAGACACGACTGTCCCAAAAGTCATGTAAATTCCCAAAATGCAACATAACAGCGAAACCTTTAGGGCAATTAACACCAAAATTTCTTCAGCAGAAACTTGTGTCAACGACTTATTAAATGTTAAGGTAAATGAACATTTGTGCATTAACTCTTGAGATAGAGCTATTGCGCAAAATGTTGTATAGAGGCGCCACCTGTTGAGCAATTTACACCAAAATGTAAAATACTTTTATTCATATCAAGGACTAACTGAATCTGAACTTTGATGAAAATCTGTCAATTAGTATTGGAGATTGAGCTACTGCGTAAATTGTGAAAAATACGGCATTATAGCACCACCTGTTGAGTGATTTGCATCAAAAACTAATCAGCAAGAGTTTATATCAAGGACCAACTAAATATAACTTTTATTAAATTTCGTGCATTAGTTTTTTAAGTACAGCACCCTAAAAGTTTGCGTCACTTACAATTACACAGACTCACAGACAGATATCTTGTAAAAACATGTTTTCCAAGTTGTCTGAACAGTAAAAAAACCCACCAAAAACCAGAATTCGAAAAATTTCACGAATACAATATTTTCTTCTTATTAAGGTAGAAGAAAGTAAAAATAGCATTCATTAATGTCTCAAATTAATTTTTAATAATATCAAAAATTGTTCATCACCTGAAATTTTATGTTTCATATTCAGCTTAGTTTTAAATATTAAGGGGCTACTTCAGTCAAATAAAAAGACCCGTTTGCTAATGCTAATCCTATGGAAGAAATTTAGAAAGATATCTCGGTTGTATTTCAATATTTTTAAAGGATTCTTTTTGCATTGGATTGCTAAGATTGATCTGAATGCAAGCCGTTTTCTACTTTTTCGAGTTTGGTTACAGATCATTTTTATGAGGGTTTTTACACTTTCCAAACCGGTTTCGAAAATGATAGCATCCTCATAAAAAGTATCTGTGAACAAAAATAAAAAAAGTAGAAAACGGCCTGCATACAAATCTATCTCAGCTATTCAATGAAAAAAATCATCTAAAAATATTGAAATGCAACCGAGATATCTTTATAAATTTCTTCCGTAGGATTAGCATTAGCGAACAGGATCTTTTCATTTGATTGGAGTAGCCTCTTAAGTATCAGGTATCACCGATATTGTATATGTTTTCTGTTACGTGATGTGCAGCGAATAATTTCTGCCAAAAATGCAATTGTTGAAAAAGATTAGAATACTAAAATGATCATAAAATCACTTGATTTTAAAGTGCACAATTTCTTTTCCTTTTTATTAAAAAATACTAACGCTATTTTCACACAATTCAATCTAAAAGCCATCAGCATTAAATTTTAAGCTTTACGCTTTTGATTTTTTAGGCCAATAGTGACTGCACTGAAGCAGTGAGTAATTATGAATTTTGTGATTTTTTTTTTTTTTTTTTTTTTTTTTTTTTAATAAATAATTACCATTTAGAACAGCAAGGTTTTTTTCTCTATTTTTATGCTTTAAAAAACAAAACTAGAAACATAACAGAAAGAATGTTGTTACAGATAGTCGTTTAAGGTTTTCAAAAAAATTCAAAAATGCTTGTTAATTAAAAATTGCATATTTTTTCTGTACATGAAAAATGTTATTAACCAATAAAATTTATTTAAACAATGTTTTTATTACTAAATAATTAAAATTAGCAGTATTTGTGTAATTCTTTTGGGGAAAAAATCAGAAACTGGTGTTTAGACCCCATTTTTATAACTCAAAATTTGCAGACTTTCTGAATTTTGCATTTTATAAACAGAAATCGCCTTTTAAACTGATTTTTTTCTTTCTATAAACAGGTGTAAAGCATGTCAAGGTACTAGTCCAAGAACCAAAAGCAAAAAAAAAAAAAAAAAAAAAAAAAAAAAAAACCTAAGGTATCGAGCACAAGAAAATAACCTCTATTTAATAGAAGAGTAGTAACAGGGGAATCGAATGATTTCTGTGTGCCGGAAGGGATGAAGTGCGTAAGCCAAAAACGAATACCCCAAATGGCTCACTCGTAGGCTTAGCATTGTCTTTGCCGTACAATCAAAAGTGTGAAAACATGGAAAACTGGGAGCAGGAAAACACAATGCTAAGCCTACGAGTGAGCCACTTGGGATATTCGTTTTTGGCTTACGCACCCCTTCCCTTCCGGCACACAGAAATCATTCGATTCCCCTGTTACTACTCTTCTATTAAATAGAGGTTATTTTCTTGTACTCGATACCTTAGGTTTTTTTTTTTTTTTTTTTTTTTTTTTTTTGCTTTTGGTTTTTGATTCTTGGACATATCCTGCTGTCATTTTTTCTTTTACTCATATCGAAAATTGTAGGATCTAGGCTGAAAACAAAAGTTGTAGTTGGTATTTGGATCTTTACCTCTATGTATTAGATATCATCGATATTATTTACGTTGTTTATCATCCGATACTCATCGGATAATTTCTGCCTAAAACGCAACCGTTGAAAAAAGACTAGAATACTAAAAAAGTCATAAAATCACTTAATTAAAAAGACACGATTTCTTCTCCTTTAAAAAAAAAATACTAACGCTATTTTCACACAATTAATTCTAAAAACCACCAGTATTAATTTTTTAGCTTGACGCTTTTAATTTTTTTCTGTGCCACCCACATGGGAGAAAATAGTGTAAACTGTTTTATGTAGCATTTTCTCACGTCTTGCACCTGATCTGCTTTTTCCAAGGTCTGCAGCACGTATATCAGTCAAGCCTTAGGTTGCTGTTGGTATGCGAGTGAAGACACGCTGTCTGAAAATATAATCTTCTTTCTTTCTTTCTTTCTTTCTTTTTTTTTTTTTAAACCTAAGAAAGAAAAAATTGTAAATGTATATCGAAGAACATACAACAGAAAAAAAAATTCTTTTCAGTGTGAGCCGAGAGAAAAAAGTAGCTTTCATATCCTTGTTTTTTTTAAATACAGCTTATTTTACAGAAACACGTTGAAGCTCAAATTAGTGAAACTCAATTGAATGATTTAATAAAAATTCCTTATTTCTTGTTTTTAATCTTTTGCGAATGTTGCTTAAGAAACTAGAACGCGATGAATCGTATAAAAGGAGCTTCGTCAATGCTGATTTTGATTGAGAATTGCACCAAATCAGTTACATATTTAACTTTGTTTGGATACAATAACGTAAAAAAACTATTTAATTAAATATTACTTTTGATATTGGATAGTGTGGTGCAAAAGATAAATCAATTTATTAAGTTGAATATATTTCAGTGCATGTCAAAGATCTTTAGTGGGGATAGCAGACTTTTTTTTATTATTTTTATTATTATTATTTTTTTTTTTACCTTTGGCTACCCATTCTTTCCAGGATTAACTGAATGTGTTCTTCAGGATTAACTGAAAGTATATGAAGGAGGAAAATTTATTCCGGTTTTAATTTTCCTCGGAACAATAAAAAAAGACTGTTAAGTAATGAAGTTTGAATCATTCAGAAAAATATTTTAATAAAGTCAATAAAAATTAGTTTATGTTCATTTCTGTGTTTTAATCCATCTAAAGTCAAAAGTACAAAATCATTATTGTTTTTATTTTGCGTTGATTTTCATTTTTACCTGTATGCATGCAACATTCGTTGGTTAAGTATAAAGAGGGGTAACGGGGGGACTAATCCACCTTTTAATTTAGATAATTGGATTTTCCAAGCAGAATTACTTGATTTACTTCAATTTTGGTGTTCGGTTTATTAAGTTAAGGAACTTCCTTGATTAAATTTAAAAGTTCATTAGTTACTCATAAAAGGGGGAAAGTTTCCCTTAATTTTGATAAATGAGTTCACGCAGAATTATTCAATTTGCTTCATTTTTTTCTAGGTTTATTCTGATATGATGCTTCCCTGATTAAATTTTGAGGTTCATTGATTAAGTACAAAGGAGGGTGTGTAAAACTACCCCCTTCCTTAATTTAGCTAAATGGGTTTTGCATTAAGAATTATCTGATTTCCTTCAAATTTAGTATATCGGTTTATTATTTCAAGGACGTTTCTTGATTAAATTAAATCTAAATAAATGAGTTTTTATGTAGAATTATACAATTTGCTTCATTTTTTTTTCTATGTTCATTCTGATTCAAGCTTCATTCAAGCTTCTCTGATTAGATTTTGAAATTCATCGATTAAGTATAAAGGAGGGTACAGAGAGCTAATTCGCACTTAATTTAGCTAAATGGGTTTTACATGAAGAATTATTGGATTTACTTCAATTTGATTTAGGCTTATTCTGATAAGACTTTTTTTATTAGATTTGGAGGTTCATTGGTTAAGTATAAAGGGGGAAACGGGAGCTAGTTCCCCTTAATTTATTTTCTGAGGAATACTGTTCTTTGAAGTAAGAGTATAACATACATTTAGCGTGTATAGTTTGTGAGATCAATGCTAACAATTTAACTGGATCCTTTTATTTTTAGTCTTCGTTTTACTCATAAATTTTGTTTTCTGTCCATGAAAAAGACTTTATCGTTATTATTAATTTTTAGGTGCGTTTGTAATTACGTAAATATGTAGCACCTATAATCGTCGGTCAGTCCGTCCGTCTGCCCGCATGTAAAGATCAAAAACTACACAACCGATTTGTATGAAAGTTAAAACATATAATTGCTGCATCATTTTGTCGAATCTTTTCAGATTTTGTGAAAATTGGATGTATAGTGTAATTATAGGGACAATTAAAAGTATTTCGTAATATGACGGACAATGCGAAAAAATAGTTTTAAGAGCATTTTAACTATGTTACACTCTTCCGAATATAAAATATCTATGAAGGATATTCTAAAATAAACATTTTGTACATGTAGTGTAAAGAACATTTGTTATTCATTTACAGAGCCACACAAAAGCATTCCATTACATAATGGTACAGGGCGAAACGTTGTTTGGGACGCGTTTTAATTATATTAAATTATTTAAATTGATGTACTTTGCTGGGCTGTACTACAAGTTATTCTGTTTATTAATAGAAAGCAGATAGTATTCACAGGGACACACAAAAGATTTCGGTCATTCTACTGTATCCGAAGTATTGTATACTATTACACCAACGTTTTTAAAACTTTGTCATAGTACGAACGCACCTTATTTGCTCCACTTGACCAGGGCCGAAACTAGAGGGTGGCATAGGGGCCACGTTTCCCGGGCGCCAACAGAGCAGAAGATGAAGGGGGCCCAAATTAAGGTTTTCTTTGGTGTGTTTGTTATAAAGAATGCATACATGTGAGGGATGGGGGGGGGGGGCCGCCAAAATCCATGTTAGCCCCGGGTGACAAAAAGGCTAGTTTCGACGCTGCACTTGACGTGTAAATTCCAACTCGTTTTTTTTTTAACCTTCATCTTAGTTGACAGCTTTTGCTTGTTCAAATCTAGTTCAACAAGTTTTTTTTCAGTTCTTTATTTTTATTTTCACATATATTAGAAGGCAAATATATACCTCGAGTAAGATTTGAATGCTAAAAAAGTCATAAAATCACTTGATTGAAAAGACGCGCGTTTTACTTTGTACCTTTTTTTTTAAATAATAATTTCCCACATTTAAAGATAAAAATCCCCAGCATTAAATCTTTCATTTTATATTCCTATGTTATCGAATCATATAATTCTCATTTCAAGTAATTATTATTGAGTAAGGTCTCTGTAATAGAGATCTCCATAGAGATTTTAAAAAAAATATATTTGTTATATCATCTCCTATAGTAAGTGAAAACTGTATTTAACTTACAGGCAATCAAAGCTTGCGAGTTTATGTGCCCGCCGTTCTGTATATGTTATGTATGTATGTAATTAATGCGATAACCCTTGATAGAAATATCCGATTTGCTTCAAAATTTTTTCTGACTTCATTCAGATAAGACGCTTCCCTGATTTGTTTTGAGCGTTCGTTGGTAAAATATAAAGGGAGGTAACGGAAGATTAATCCCCCTTTTAATTTAGATAAATGGGTTTTTCATGTAGAATTATTTGATTTGCTTCAATTTGGCGTGCTGGTTAAGGAGCTTACTTGATTAAATTTAAAATTAAAGTTCATTGGTTATGTACAAAAGGGGGATAATAGGAGCAAGTCCCCTTTAATTTAGATATTTTTTTTTCATACGGAATCATCCATCCAATCATGCAGAATTATTTTTAATTTTTAATTATTACATTAGACGTACATTCGAATGTAAATATAGTCCTTGAGTAAGACTTGAATGCTAAAAAAGTCATAAAATCACTTAAAAGACTCGAGTTTTTTTTCTTTTTAAAAATAATATTTTCCCACCATTAAATATAAAAACCACCAGCAATAATTTTACACTTTATTTACTTCTTTTCCTCTCACTATGTGTGTGACATATATGTGACTTTAACCGGTCAAGTCACGGCCAAACTTTAACTCGCATTTCAACTCTCAGTTGAGAAACTTTAGGTTGGCAAATCTAACCGCCAGTAAATATTTCGAATTCATCAATAACTTCGGAGCCGCGATTATTCAACCTTGGGATAATCGACCTGGGTTAAAAACTAGCTAGCGGATTGGCCATAGGAATCACATGACCTGGTAGTCGCCGCTATGAGTTCTCTACTGGTCTTCTTTATCTGTTTTTTCTCCCAAGAACGAAACTAAAGGAAGTATTCAAAATGCATACTTATCATGTTTAATTTTTAAGTAAAAAATTCTTTTAAATAAATTTCGAATGGTGGTTTTCGTTTACAAAACAAAATTTTGCGTTGCAGTGAAATTCTTAAAAAAAAAAAAAAAAAACATTTATTTCATTAAATATATATGTATGTATATATATTTCTTTAATATAAATTTAATACAAAGTTATCTGATCAAACTAAATTAGTTATTTATTATAAGCAAAAGTAATCATTTCACACTTACCAAACATATAATTAACAACAACAAAAAAAATCTGTATTATTATCTATTAGTAATAACTGACCACATGTACGCAATTTGGTAGAAATTTCATACTTTAAACAAATATAAAAAGTACTGCTCTACAACAGAAATAAAACTTCTTTTTTTCCCTTGTTATTATTATTTAAAGAGAGATAGAGAATTTCGATTCATAGAAATATGTTAACATCAATATAATTATAATTATATTGATGTTAACATATTTCTATTTAGATTCTTTGGAGGGCGCCACCAAACAAAATCCGTAAAATTGCAAGCCTCATTTTCGACACACAAATTTATCTAATTTTGCGTTCGTAGAGCAAAAATATATAAGAAAAAAGGAAAAAATTAGGTGACACATTCTGTTATAATAGCAACTTTCATAATAAACGCTTCGCTTTATTAATAAATCATAAACAGCATTGTTTTAGAAAAAGATGCATCAACGCTCTGTTTAAAACGACGGCCATCTTTCTTTCTAGTAGGCATGCGCGGTCCACTAACCTGGGATTTTAGCTTTGTTGAGTTCGTCAACTCCAGGTTGGGAAACTCGAATCTCGGCAGGTTGACTTAACGGCGAATTGGATTTCGCTTTCAACCGAGAGTTCAGCTCGAAATTCGAGGTTGAGGTTGACGGAGAATTACCGGGTAAGACGTAACAATAGTCACTGAAAAAGACCCGGATGATAATGTTAAGTGTATGGGGACGTTCTTTTCAAATATTTCACTCAAATTTTAATATTCTTACATGGATTTTTTTTTTTTTTTTTCACGGAATAGTTGTGGACGATCTACAAACGGGCTAGTTTTTACTTTTTCGATTTTGGTTTCGAATTTTTTATATTATGATAGTTTCAATTTCAGAACTGGTTCTAATCGGTTTCGAAAGTTAAAGTAATTGAAAACTAGTCGTTGAAGGCCCCGTCATGAATATGCATAACATAATTTATGAGAACATAACATAAGTAAACAATTTATAAAATGCATTACAATTCCAAGACAAAATATAAACGTATATTTAAGTATTTTTAACACATCATCACGCTCTATTAATGAATTTCTGATGAACCAATTTCGATAAATTGTATGAAACGCCAAACTATTTAAGTAAGCTCTGAATTGCATAAAAGAAACATCCTTATAACTCTAAAAATAATTATCATATTCACTAACGGTTTCTTGCATCAAATTAAGTGTCTCATTTGCAATTAAAAGATATCTTTGAATTGAAATTTGAATGAAATACAGGGTCATGAAAAATCAAAGAATGTAAAAAACAGGATTAGAAATACCTCGACAATTAATAATCCGATCGACTTCGTGTTTTATGCAAAATTTGTGTTAATTTATTGCCTTTTACGCCCACTCCTTAAAATAAAAAAATTCGAAAATTTTTATGTACATCAGAACGAATTTTTCGAGAGTCCGAAAAAAATAGTTCCGAATACTCGAGGTTACTGATATTAAATAGGCTTCGCGCCATTCTTACATACTAAGCACATACAAAATTTCAAGTCTCTATCTCAATTTGTTCGAGAGATAGAGCGGTTACAGACAGACACACAGACGGACGGACGTAATTTTTTTTTCTAAAAATATGTTTTTCGGAATCTCCAGTGTCCGAAACGTGCAAATCCGTCAAAAAAAAAAATTTCGATTTTCAAAACGATTGCAAGACTTACTCTATACTACGTATGATGGGTAAGCAAAAAGAAAAAAAAAGCAATCTGAAACCAAAATCGAAAAAGTGAAAACCAGCCCTGGGCAATATATATATATATATATATATATATATATATATATTTTAGCTCATTATTTTTATATTCACGTACATTAGAATGCAAATATATACATTGAGTAAGATTTAACTGTTAAAGAAGTGATAAAATCACTTTATTTAAAGGACACGTATTTTTTTTTCAACCTTTTTTAGAAATAACAATTTCCCACAATTGAATATAAAACCACCAGCATTAAATCTTACACTTTCTTTTTTGCATCTTATCCTCGCACCCACATATGTAACAGATATGTGACTGCTCTCAGTGACATTTTCTCACGTCTGATGCAACTCATCCTCTCCCCAAGGCCTTCAGGTATATCATGTCCATCATGACTCTGGCGGTATGAGAGTAAAGTCATGCAGTTTGCAAAGAAAAGGATTTTTTTTCAAGATATATAGAATACATAAAACGTTTGGAAGATGCACAATTTATCTATCTTAATTATAAAGGCCAAACGTATCTTTGCATAATGCATACGTCATTCTGCAAATGGCAAGACTTTGAAATTTAAAATACAAATTCGGTTTTGCAATTTTTGCTATTGCAAATTTTTAAAGTTCTAAACATTGCACATTTTTAATTTTAACAACGTCGTATAAATGATAAAATGTACTTTTAAATGCAATTTGTTTGAAACTTGTATCTTAATTTATTTTTGCGATTTGTTTGAAACTTGTATCTTAATTTATTTTTGCGATATTAATTTTTTTGTAGCTTTTAATATTGTTTTTATAATAAACAGAAGTACTTCATTTCTAAAAATCATTAAAAGTAGAGGGGGAAAGCAGATTACTGTATCCTTTGGTTGCCATTTTCGCATAAACACTGAAAAAAATAAATTGAAATTAAAATACGTGCTGTATCAAGAATATTGTTTCTCATAGAGCTCAGTGAATTTTTGTTTTATTTCGTTTTTATTTATCTACTAGCTGATCCACCTGGCGTTGCAAGGGTTCATGCATGTTTTCAAACAAATTGCAAATATTTAAAAATTTCATTCATACTAAAGTAAAAAAAAAAAAAAACTTTATCTGGTGAGTATTTTAAATTTTATCTGAATGAACAAAGGTAAGTATTTCTGTTCTACCTGCAAATAGCCTCTAAGCTGGCAGTTTCAGTGCGTGGATTGATTCAAAGCTGCAAATATCCTCTTAACCAGTAAGTTTTAATTAAAAAAAAATCTAAATTGAAATTTGAAAATATGGCTGTGAAGTGCATTTCCGATGTTAACATCCACATATGGCAAAAATTTCAGAGACCTAGGTGTTATAATTTCGGCATTATCCGGGGTCAGGCAGGCAGACATCTCTTATTTTATACATAAATACACTGGCGGAAAAAAAAAATCCCAACACCAAGAAAAACTTATTGTAGAGTAATGAAATTTGGACAGTGCATTTGTCTAGTTAATATGTTTAATTGATTAAATTTTCGCGATCACAGGTCAATTTAAGGTAAATAAAATGCATTTCAAATGTGAAATGCTGTTACATTAATAGTCGCTATAACCTCCAGAATTTTGAATGCAAGCCTGCATACGTGCATGCATTGTGTCATACAGGTGCCGAATGTCACTTTGTGGTATGGAGTTCCATGCTTGTTGTACTTGTTGTGTCAATACTGTGATGGTCAGTGCTGGGTGGGGATGACACCAGAGTTCTCATCCAATGATATCCCATGCGTGCTTAATAGGAGACAGATCTGGTGATCTCGCTGACCAAGGTAACATGTCAACACTCTGTAGAGCACGTTGCGTTGCAACAGCGGCATGAGGGCGAGTGTTATCCTGTTGAAAAACTCCCCTTGAATGCTTTTCTTGAATGGCAGCACTACAAGTTGAATTACTAAACTGACGTACACATTTGCAGTCAGTGTGTTTGGAAGAACCACGAGAGTGCTTTTGCTGTCATAAGAAATTGCTCCCCAGACCATGACCCCAGATTGTAGGTCCAGTGTGTTTAGACAGCAGACAGTTTGGTTGCAAGCCTTCCCTTGGTCTCCTTCTGATCAGCACATGGCCATCATTGGCACTAAGGAGAACTTAATTCATCAGGAAACACAACAAATCTCCACTCCATCCTCCAATGAGCTCTGGCTTGACACCACTGATTTCACAAACAGCAATGATTTGAAGTCAGTGGAATGCATGCAACAGGGCGCCTTGCTCGGAGCTGTTCTTGAAGTAATCGATTTCTAACAGTTCGTTGTGTCACTGTGGTACCAACTGCAGCTCGAATTTTTGTCGCAGACGCAGTACGATGAGCCACAGTCGTACGCCGAATACGACGGTCTTCAATCTCAGTAGTACCACGTGGTCACCCGGAACCTGGTCTTCTTGAGGCAGTACCATCCCTTGATTACTGCTCCCAATAATCATGCACAGTGGATACATTCTGTCCAAGTCTTTCTGCAAAATCGCAGAAAGAAAATCCACCTTCTCGTAGCCCTACTTTACGACCTCTTTCCAACTCGGGGAGCTGATAATAATGGCTTCTTCGTCTTCTTAAAGGCATTCATGATCGACCTCGATTCAATTCGTCAAATTTTGAAGATAAATAATGCTCACGAACTTTACAGCATGCATTTAAATCAAATCTGACTTGAAAGTTGTGAGTGGCGCTACTAGCGCCACACTTATGAGCGAAGTATGAAATTTAAATCAATGTCATCTTTCAGATGTATAAACACGCCTACAAAATTTCATTAAGCTAACACAAGTCTTTATTGGTGTTGGGATTTTTTTTCCCTTCAGTGTGTATAATAATATATAGGAGCATTCTAAATACTTCCTTTATTGCTGATTCATTAATTTTATGGTTTTTTCCTTTTTTCAAGGAATTTAAAAAAAGATAAGACCATAAAGCATACAATGATCTGTAATATTGACAAAAATGACGAAAAATCTATGCTAGCAAAAAACCGTATAAATCATTAAAAATCATATCGAAAATCGCAGTGAAAATCCAAAAGAAAATCTCTGAAATTTAAAAATCGTAGCAGGCAAAATTTAGTAAATTAGGTTGAAAATTTGAAACAATTTTTTTTATCAATGGGAAGAAAATAGCAGCAAATACTAAAAAATCGCATTAAAAATTTTTGTTAAAAATTCAAAAATTGCCGTACGAATTCCGAATAAACTTTATTGAAAAGAGAAATAATATTACTATATTGGGTTAAAAGAATTAAGCTGTATTCATTTTACTAATGTAAAAAACTCGCCTCAAAAAAAAAAAAAAAAAAAAAAAAAAAAAAAAAAAGCTAAAAATCGCCTAAAAATTAAATTAAAAGAACTCTAACAAAAAAAATCGAAAATCGGGCTTCGAGGTGCAAAACTTCATGTATAGAGGTAAAATTCCCCCGAATCTTGTAACTTTACATGCAGCGGAATCTTCAGAACAACGCTGACACACTCACAAACTTGTCTCTTTAGTATTATAGATTAAATGACGTTTGGTTTATTACAAGCTTACTTTGTACTCGATACAACACTTTCTCTTTACAAAACCGTATTTTAAAGAATAATTCTGTGACTTATTTTCTCCGCTTTCACTTAATTCGTATCAAATAGCGAAAGAATTCAAATTTTTTAATCCGTGTATAATATCATTTTCCGAATTTTGAGGAAATATAAAATAAAGATTCCCGATAAAACATGGAGCTATTTAAAAACAAACAAATAAAGGCATATGAATCATTAGATACCCACTATGCTTCTTGAAAGACGACATTGCTATTTTGCTGGGTTTGTGCATTGTTTCACGATAATGACGTCATATGTATACTTTTCTATAGATATTTAAAAATAGATCGTAAAACAGGAAACCTTCAGCGGATGCAAATGACATTATTTTATTAAGAAAGAGCGTATATTTTAATTCTTAAAACTGAAAGATGTTTCGCAGAAGTACATCCTTTTTACTCAAACTTTTCTGAAATACTTCAAAGGGGAAATTTTTCACTTTAAAAAATAACGTAATTGAAATAATCACTTAAATGCCTCACTTAAAGTAATTCCTTTTGTGTGAAACGGAATGTTTTATACAAAAATTTAAAGTGACGTTATAGAAGAGCCATGACATACAGTGTGCAAGGTGCGACTGGAAGTCTTTGCCAAAAAACAGCGATTTATGTTACAGAAATTGATGATTTTTGATTGGATGAATTCACTTTGTCCAGCTAGACAAGTAAATAAAGAAGATCTTGGCAATATTTCGAGTTCGTCACCATAAAATGGACATTTTATCTTATGTGATGTCACAGGAATATTGTCTATAGTATTTACTGCCTGCATATTAATTTCAGAAACTTACATTTTTACTTAAAAGAATATAAATAGTTTAGTACATATTTCCAGCTAGTAGCGGTAGAGATTTCAAGTTTTTAATTAAAGTAACTTTAAAATAATCAAATTAAAATACCAATTTTTTTAAGAAGGTGAACATGGATATGAGTGTAAATTTTGGCGAAAATGATATCGGGATTAGATTTCATAGGAAATTTTTTGTATATGATTGAATCAAAGTGGAATAAATATTACTGTTTTTCATTTTGAAATACCAAGCATAAGAATCTTAATTGCTAACTTTATTATAATAACAAATTTTTATTACATTTTACTGCTATACGAATAAAGTTTAATTTTAACAATTTCTACAACTGAGTTTTATAGAAATAGCATTTTATTAACTTTGAGTTAATTAAAGTAGCTTAGCTTAATAAATAACTTTTGAGCTAATTGTTGAAGAATTGGACTTACCAATATAGGGGGCATTTTTTATTGAAGCTAATCTTGAAGGCTTATGAACAGTTTCTTCTTAAATATTTTCTTTCGTCGAAATTCGACGGTTTAACTTTGTTTTCAATTAAAGTTTATAGTATTTGCTTTTTTGCCCCCCCCCCATGTACTTTATATATAAAAATATACTTACTTCAAAACTATTTGAATATATCCGTAAACATATTTGCATTACAGAAATAAACAGAAAAGCAATATATTTCTGGCATACACTTACATAATTGCTCCTCTTAATACTTTGTATATTAAATTTAACGTCTCTTCGATTTTTATTCAATATTAATTCGAAACTTATATTTATTCGATTTATTCGATATTAGTTCGAAATTCTATCAAACCTGTGTATTCGCTTGATTTACATAGATGTTTTAAGTAATATTTTTTCTTTTGCTTTTGTTAGTTGTTTTTTTTATAAGAAACGGAATTAATTTTAATCTAAAAATGTTTTTGACTTTCTGAATTCACAATGACTCACAATATCTATCAAATCACGATAGTAGAGCGTTTACAGACACACAGAAAGACGGACGGCATTTTTTTTTCTAAACAGAGACTTAACATAATCATCCAGGTTTTTTCAGCTATTCAAATTGCCTCTAAAGCAAGCCTGAAGCCAGCCAAACAAATTTTGTCAGCTTAAAATCTGTACCGAAAATGACACGCTTCAACCGAAAACTGAAAAATTCATCTTCAATCCGACCCAACCCGCGGTTTGGTTCGGTCCAGATCGTTTTAAAATCGGTTTGCCCGACCTGATGCGCCCCAACAGTGGCCGAGAGTTTTTGCCCTAGAAACTAGTAGACGGTAATTCGAACACAATCGCGAACGTCGGCATAACCGTTCGGAGTTCTTCGTGGTTTTCTTCAAAATATGGATTTTCTTGGGTAAATACGGGTTAGGTTTCCTTAGAAAGACCCCGCAGAGGACACCTCCTCCACTACAGCCTACATCTCTCGTGATGATAATTGGCCGTCATAAACACAAACAAACAAGTAAACAAGCCGACTCCTATGCAGGATTCTAGCCTATACATGATCTATTTCCGGTGAAATTTGTAGTTTGTCTTCTAGTCAGTAAATAACTCACGTTTTTAATTCTCCTATTTTATTTTCAACACCACTCTCTGAAACAAGAAGAGTTTTATTAATTTTTCACATCGCATCCCCCACCTACCTATCACACGCAACATATTACTTTGGGAGCTGACCAGCGGAGCTTTTCCCACGCTTCCAAGAAGTGTCAAGGTCTATCAAAGACAGACAGGTATTAAGAAGCGAAATGCTTTAGGCCCACAGGAGATGAGTTGAGTTATTGACATGCGGGCGCAGGGCGTGAGGAAGTGAGGTTATTTTCTGACAAATTATTTTTGTTATTTTTTTAATTAGTATTATTATTAGCGCAATTATAAATACTACTGGTAAAGTTCTTGTTTTGGGATCATAAATGGTTACATCGAAATTTATTTTGTCTCAGGTTTTCATAAGTTTCTTGTAACTTACCCATCCTACGTAGTATAGGGTAAATCTTGCAATCGTTTTGAAAATCGAAAAATTTTTTTTTGTCGTATTTACACGTTTCAGATACTAGAGACTCCGAAAAACATATGTTTAACCCCCCCCCCCCCCAAAAAAAAAAAAAAAATGCCGTGAGTCTGTATGTGTGTCTGTTTGTTTGTAAACGCTCTATCTCCCGAGCAAATTGAGATAGACACTTCAAATTTGGTAGTAATTAGTATGTGAGAATAGAAAAGAGTCTATTGAATATCAGTACCCTCGATGATCTTAAACTATTTTTTTTCGGACTCTCGAAATATTCGTTCTGATGAAAGACACATAAAAATTTTCATTTTTTTTTATTATTATTTATTTTAAGGAGTGAATATAAACGACAATGAAAATCATAAATTTTGAGTAAAGAATGAAGTCGACCAGGTGATAAGTTGTTGAGATATTTGAAATCCTGTTTTCCATATATTTTCCACACTCTTCGATTTTTCATGACGCTGTATATCAATCAAACTTCAGTTCAAAGATGTATTTTAATTGGAGATCAGATGCTTAATCGAACGTAGTAAACTATTAGATAATACAATTATCACTTTTAGAGCGATAACGATGCTTCTTTTACGCAATTCGCTATTAAGGTGTTCTGGTGTAATAACGCCAAATGCTAATATTACGCATAATTATGAAATAATCTGGTAAATGACACCCATGTGCTCTGCGCAGAAGGGTTTTGAATCATATAAATCGCAAAAAACAGCTTCACGTTAATTTGTTTTACAAGCAACTAAAATTAACGCTTGATCTAAAATTTGCGAGATACGTTTTGTGATGTGAAGACTGTTTTTATTATCCGGAAATACTTTGTTTATTAGATAAATTTGTAGTGCATTTCATGTACTTTCAAAATATTGTAGAAGATTTTGGATATCTTCTCGAGATCATAGGTAGTTTAAAATGTACTGAGCAATAATTATATCGGGGTAATAACGCCACCCTTGGCATTAATACCCCGGTTGATTCTCAATAGTGGCCGAACTGCATCCAAAATACTGATTCAAATACTGATTTCGATGGATTTGTACTTTTTAGATGATCCTGAACGCGATTTGATGATTTTTGGATGTCTGTCTGTATGTGACAAAATTTTTGTAGGTGCTCTATCTCAAAAACAAATGCGCGAAATTTCACAAAATTTTGATTGAGTTAGACCTTGATATAAATTGGTGCTTATTAGTTTTTAGTGTATACCTCAAGAAGTGACGGTGCTATGCTAGATTTTTCTTGTTATAACTTTATCTCAAAAAACGATGCACGGATTTTCATCAAACTTCAGATTCTGTTAGAGGTTGATGTAAGTTGCAGCTAATTAGGTTTTGTTGTAAATCACCAACAGGTGGCACTGCTATGCTGTTTTCTACATCATTTACATAATTTTAGTTATAATCACACCTCAAGAACTAATGTACGGCATTTCACATCTTTAGAATCCCCATAATGGGCATAGATTGCCATTTAATTTTGATATAGTGCTGGCAAATTTTGAAGTATTAACATGTTGAAGTTTTGGGATTGTCACATTCGACAAGCTCCATTTTAAGAATTACCGTAAAAAGTTTTATTGCGTCGCATTTTAGTATCCAACAGAAAGAACATTTTGAAAATCAAAATCTTTTTTTTTAGCTGCATATATAACTTATTGTTTAAAAGTAAAAAATCTTGAAATATTTACATTTTTTAACCATTGTCATTTTTGTTCCATAAGTGCTCTCCAAAATTTTTTAACCCTTTCGGGTCTGGTGTACTATTAAAAGTACATGTCTTTTAATAGGATATTATTTTGTTTTAAGAAATAATTTTGCTACTATTTGTGACTAGTCATGTTGATATATGTCTATGCATTTATTATAGGACTTCATTTATGTTTAAACATTTAGTAATAATAAAAATAATTAATATTTGCTTCATTTTCTTTGCGCATTTATTTTAAACATCTATTTCACTCTTTAAATCCTTACTAATATTATAAATCGGAAAGTGAGTTTGTTTGTTTGTTTGTTTGTTTGTTCCGCTTTCACGCCGTAACTACTGAGCCGATTGCTTTGAAATTTTGCAGACGTAAAGTTAGAAGTCCGGATTAAATAATAGGGTATTTTTTATTTATTTTATTCAAATATTTTCCTTACTAATTCAAAATTTAATTATTTTTCATACAAAATCAATAGGCATTTTTCAGATAAAATTTAACCATTATCCTTTCCTGTTGTCAAAAAAATAAAAAATTGGAATAATAATTTTTCAGCGGCAATGAATTTTTAATTCGCGTTTGTAATGATCGAAAGGTGGCGTTGTATAGACCTGATAATCATTTGTTTACGTAGCGCTGTTTGTTCCATGCTGTTGCATAGCGAAACCCGTTTAAAGAGCTATTTAAAGTGCAGTTTTTTATCTTTTTTATTTAATTATGGGAGATAAGTTACAAATATCGACAATTTTAGAATTTCTAGATGCTGGAAAATCTTGTAATTGCTTTAGAGAAGCTGAAGCAATTATTGATTCAAAGAGATTAGTAATGTGTGGCATTAAAGAATGCAAAGAAGAAGAAATAGAGATTGTAGGCTCGTCTTTACAAACAAGCCAAACAAAAGGAAATCCCCATATTATTTCAGGTTTGCTAGTAAAGGAAAACAAAATTTTTTTCTTGCTCTTTCAAATCTAGAGCAAGCGAATCATGCAAGCATTGTGTTGCTGTCATGTTATTTTGCCATGAGTAAGTCAAATGTACTTTTTTATAATATAGATCTAAACTTTGTGTATAAAATTTTGATTTTAGATAATTTTAATACAAAGAACCCAACGTTGCATGCGTTATAGAACTGTTTATTTATTTGTTTATTATAGAACTGTTTATTTATTTATCGGCCTTTTAAACACTGATTTCAGCGGAAGATGCTCACGGTATCAGTTCTATTTCGTTTCAGACTTTGTCCGCGAGAGGGCGTCTATTTCATTTCAAACGCGAATAGAAAACTTCCACGCGAAAAACTATAATAAAATAATTTAAAAGAAAATAAATATGACGTCATGTTTGAAATAAAAATAAAAGGTGTATTTTTTATAATACATTTAACAAGGATATTTGTTTAACCCATTAACGCCCAGCGTCCTCGTTTGAGGACGGTTACAAAAACATCAAGAAAGCGGTTTTCCCACCAGTAAAGAGGAAGAAAAATGTATACCTTATTTCACGAGGCAGAATCCTTGATAAATTTAGATAAAAGTTAATTTGCTTTTAAAAGTGGTGGGAAACAGAAAATTTAAATTTTAGCGAAGAAAATAATTCGGGCATTAATGGGTTAATTAATGGGAATTTTTGTGTAAAATATGGTGACATAAATTAAAAGTAAAATGAATGAAAAAGAATTATATTTTTAATAAAATGGTTCACTCATGAAAATGTGACGTCATAGTTCAAATAAAGCAGGTACTTTATAGCAGTCGTTAAAAATACATGGGGTATGAATATTAGTAGCTAATGGAGCAAGATAAATAATGACGTCATATTTAAAATGAATCAGAAATAATTTTTACTTATACTAATTAATAAGTTATAAGTTACATACAAATGAATATTTTTATTCAAAACTCATAATTATCAATGGAAGAAATTTTTTGTGGGGAAAAGGTGGAAAATAAAATCACTGATTAATATATTTTTGGCTCGATTTTTTAACACTTTCGGACAAAGTTGAAAAGTTATTATGCTTTCGGTTTGTCTGTCTGTCTGGTCGCTTTCCAACTTTCGTAAATATACTCCGATTTCCATGAAATTTTTGGACATTATTAACGTTTACCTAGCACGAATACCTATTGAAAATGAAGTTTCTACCATGATTAGTTTATTTACAGGGATAGTCAAAAAATTTCCTTATATTACGGCATTATGGGGAAAAATCGTTTTAATTAAATTTAACGATGTTACAGCCTGTAGAACATATTCAAATTTATATGCATTTGCAAAGTGCACTAAAATATGCATTTTGTAAAGTATATAGTGAAAAGGGCACTTGCTATTCATTTACAGAGTCAGACAGAATTCCATTGCATAGGAATAAAGGGAGGAACAGTTTCCGACATATTTTAATTATGGTAAACGATTTCATGTATAATCAAATTGATATATGTTGCTTAGGCTTAATGTAAGTTATTTCATGCATAATACGAAGTGCATAGCATTTACAGAGACACACAAAAGATTTCAAATATTATATATTCTATCCGAAGTACTGTATATCATGGATGATGACTGTTGCATGGATGAAATGCATTTTGAATTATGATATGTGCTTTTAAGTTTCGCTAAATGTATGCATATTAGATGGAGAGTATAAATGGTAATAGTATAAATAGTTAAATTTAGATATACATAGTTACACAAAAGATCTCGGAAAGGTTACTGAATATGAGCGTAATTTACTTAAAGGTGGTTTTTAAATAAAATATGCATTTTTATTTTGAACTGCATTTAGTAAACTAAGAAATGTTTGTAGTATATATATATATAATGATAAACAAAATCCCGCAAAGAACATGATACAAGGTTGTCTTCGGATGATAATTTCTGAAAATGTAATTTAGGTAGTAATAAGAAATATTTTTGTTTGAAATAAATTTTAGAAAGATACTTTCGTGTATTAAAGGCACTTGGAAAACTACAGGGCTGAACAAAAGAATTCAAGAATGTTTCTATCTATTAGTATTAATCGCTGAAAGGAAAATTTTGACCAGCAAACAAATTAGCAACTAGGGATTATCAGAAGTTTTTTTACCATAAATTCGCGATAAAAAGTTAATTACACATGCTTTTCATCATCGAAATTTTTTGCTTGATTGATCAATTATTTCTTCTTTAAATGTTATGTGAACGAAGTCACGGGTAACTGTTAGTTTAACATAAAGATACTTTCCTGATATAATCGTGTGTCATAAAGCACAACAAGTTGGAAATTGCACGAGAATCGTAGCAAATGAGGGGCGTTCGTATGGTAACGAAGTTTTAAAATATTCAGATCTTGCAGATATAGTAGAGCGTACTTAGGATACAGTATAGTGGTCGAAATCTTTGTGTTCCTATAAATATGCAGGGAGTAAATTTTATTGTACTTCATTAACGTATAATCTTATTCATACAATATGAAGTAGTTTAATATAATTAAAACACGCCCCAAACAATGTTTCCCCGTATAAAAACATTTCATATTTATTTACTTAAAACAGGTGTCACAAATAAAAAATTAAAAAGTTGACATGTTTCGGTTCATTCATAAGAACCGTATTCATAACACATATTGCGTTATGAATACGGTTCTTATGAATGAACCGAAACATGTCAACTTTTTAATTTTTTATTTGTGACACCTGTTTTAAGTAAATAAATATGAAATGTTTTTATACGTAAATGAAAAAGGTGATGTGATTTTGTTTTAGTTTTTAGTTTTTGAAAAAAAAAAAAAATGAAAGCTAACAACAGTTTTAACATTGAATGTTTCCACGTATAACATTATTTAGTGGAATACATTTGTGTGGCCCTGTAATTTAATAATAAATATTCTTTGCATCACAGATTGTACAGAATGTATATTTTAGTACATACTTCATAGACTCATGTCAATTCTATTATGTTCGAATGAGTGTAACACCATTAAAATGCATTTGAAACTTTTTCCCATTGATCGTAATGTAACGGAATACTTTTGATTGTCCCTGTAATTGATCTATGCATCCGCTTTTCATAACATTTGAAATTACTCCCCAAAATTATGTAATAAATATACGTTTTAAATATCAAACGATAACTTTTTTCCCCATTGACCGTAATGTAACGGAATGCTTTTGACTGTCCCTGTAATTGATGTATCCATCCGTTTTTCATAAAACTTGAAATGACTCTACAAAATTATGTAATAATTATGTATTTTAAATTTCAAACGATTCGGTTGGGTAGTTTTTGCGTTGTTATATGCGGACAGACAGACGGACTGAGCGACAACAATAGGTGCTACGTTTTTACATAATTACAAACGCACCTAAAAAGTATTAGAAAGTTGTAATATCAGTTAAATCTTTTTGTAATACAACAATTTCTAAACATCTCCGAAAACTCCTCGTTATCCTACTGTCATATAAATATGAATTGAATACCACGCAAAACAACAACATTCGTTATCGTTCAGACAATAAAATATTCGTTAAACATTAATTAATCTATTTGGATAGCTAGTGTTAATATTATTAACGTAAAAGTATTTTTTCTATAAGTAAAAAAAAAAAAAGAAAAAAAAAGAAAAGAAAAAAATCCAGTCCGGAAAGGTTTAAATATTTTTTTAAACGTGTTTATCTAGAACATTTAACCCTTAAATGCTCAGGATAGAACGCGTTCCAAAAAATGCGCAATTCAAAGAATCAGAATTTATCCCTGAAAATCTAAATAGCAAATTTTTCTTTACTTAATTACGAATGGTCTGTCATTAAGTGAAGTGAAAATTGCTATTTTAAATTTCTGGGGAGAATACGGAATATGTGAATAAAACCCCCCAATAAATCGGGAACACTTATAGTATCGAAAATGATACAATATGCATTTAAGGGTTAAAGCACTGTATCGATGCATACACCGCCACAATTGTTTTTTCCAATTTTTCATTTAACGTTGAATATATCTCCCGTTCCGTTTAGATAAAATTTTAATTTGAAGTTTTATCACATTCGTACGTTCACTAGATTGACTTATTTATTTTATTACTTACCCATCATACGTAGTATAGGGTAAGTCTTACAATCGTTTTGAAAATCGAAAAAAAAAATTGACGGATTTACACGTTTTAGATAGTGGAGATTCCGAAAAACATATTTTTAGAAAAAAAAATTTGCCGTCCGTCTGTCTGTCTGTCAGTCTGTCTGTCTGTCTGTAAACGCTCTATCTCCCGAACAAATTGAGATAGAGACTTGAAATTTTGTATGTAGTTAGTATGTAAGAATGGGACGAAGCCTATTTAATATCAGCAACCTCGATTATCCGGAACCATTTTTTCTGGACTCTCGAAAAATTCGTTCTGATGAAAGGTATATAAAAAATTTCGAATTTTTTTGTTCTAAGGAATGAACGTAAAAGGCAATAAAATAACACATTTTGCATATAGAACGAAGTCGATTGGATTATTAGTTGCCGAGATATTTGTAATCCTGTTTTCCACATTCTTCGATTTTTCATGACCTTGTATTTCATTCAAATTTCAATTCAGAGGTATATTTTAATTGGAAATGAGACGCTTAATCCGACGCAGTTAATTGTTAGTTAATAGAATTATTATTTTTGGAGTTATAAGGATGTTTCTTTTACGGAGTTCGGTACTACTTGAATAGTTTGGCGTTTTATATAATTTGTTGAAATTGGTACATCAGCAGTTCTTTAATATAGCATTACTATATATATTAACAATATATAAAATTTTGTTTATGAATTGCAATGCATTGTATAAATAGTTTCCACATGTTTTATTTTCATATACATATCCATGATGGGTAAGTATAACGACTAGTTTTCTATTGTATTTAATGCTTTTATAGGCATTCTAGCATTAAAAAAAATTATTTAATGGATTTTTTTGTGTGAGATACTTTATATTTTTTGATTTGTCAGTTTCAGATTTAAAAAAAATATGTATCTCCAACCCATATTTGTTTATATTTAGTATATTATATTGTTTAGTTTATATGTAGAATTTTTATATTTTTGCACCTTTTTTTAATTTTTTTATTAAAATTTTATTTTTGAATATCAAAATAAATGAATGTTTGCTTGTTAATAAGCCTTACCTATCTCTCGTTTGAAGATAATTCTTATCTTTATTTTGACCGTTTACTAATTTTTTTCATATTTATAAAAAAAAAAAAAAAACCCTTAAAATTTATGTATCGGTTTAATAACATGAAAAATGGTAAAAATAATTGAATTTCAAATTCCAAAAGAATACACAACTGCTATTTCTAATATTCCTATAAATTTAAATCAATCTTCCGTTCCATTTAAATAAAATTTTAATTTAAAGATTTAATATGTTCACTAGATTGAGTTGTGTATTTTATTTTCTATTATATTTTAAAATGCTTTTATTGGCATTCTAGCATAAAAAAGTAAAAGAATTTATTTAATAAAGGAAATGTTTTTGACATTCTGTGTTAATAGTGTTATACGAATATTAAATTGCGTGGGTTTTTGCTAGATTAAGTATGAATAGGATAAACTGATGACTTTTATTTTAGTTTATAAAGGTTTTTCAATGTAAGACACTTTGCTCTTTTTGATTTGTCAGCTTTACATTCAAACAAGTTGTAAATTGCACGTCAAGCGTAGCAAATGAGGTGCGATCGTACAATAAGAAAGTTTTGAAAATTCTAAGATACTGATGTAATAGTATACAGTGTAACGGTTGGGTGCTCGTACTAGGTGTTAAATGCAGACATAACTCAGTACATAAGATAAAAAAACAGTTTATTAAAAACGATAAGGGCTCAAGGGGAGTGGAGCAAGTCTGTAAATTTCACAACTGAGAATACTACTAAAAGATTAAACTCATACTCACAGCTCCGGAACTAGCTCAATCGGGGCACCTCTGATTACTTCTCAGCTATCTTTCGGCTAAGCTGCTAGATAAAATCTTATTAGACAGCCCGTGGCTGTATTTATTTCTTTATTAACTTTGAGATGATCAACGAAATCACTATTAAATTTCTTACCACCGGCCAACTTTTCGAGTCAAATTGCAAAATTCCTTAGCAACTCACTGGAGGCTCACTAACACTCGATATCGCTTGCTCTGGATGAATCAACGCAGCTAGACACACTCTGCTAGACACCAGCGGGAAATCGCCGCTAGAGACACACTTCGCTGGCTAATATTGCTAGACACGCTCTGCTGGCAAATGTCGCCAGAGACACTCTCAGTCGGCCAACGCCGCCAGAGACACTCCACACACACTCAAACTCCAAGCTTTTATATGCTGCAAACTGAGATACTTCAAATTTACATATTACTACCAACCGCGACCTAACTGCAGAATCCGAAAGAGACACACATGCTCTAGAAAGTTAAAGTAAAAGAGAGGATAGATGTCCCTTTCACGCTTACACATGTTAAATTATTGACGTCACGATCTCAGAAATACTAGAGTGCCTTTATGACAAAGGTCACTCCCTCACAACAGTACTTCAGGAGAATACTTATACAGGAGAGTAATCGAAATCTTTTTTTATATCCCTGTAAATACTATCTGCTTTCCTTAATATAACTTTCCTTTATAAACCTTCCATTCCATTTCGAAGAAATTTTAATTTGATGTTTTATCATTTTCATATGTTCACTAGATTGATTATGTGTTTTATTTTCTATGATATTTGACGCTTTTATTGGCCTTCTAGCCAAAAAATATAACAAGTTAAATGTAGATACTGCCACTGCAGAATTCAGTTTTGCCTCCGATTAGAAAATAAATAAATAAATAAATAAATAAATAAATAAATAAAAATCGATAGAGGTTTTTTAGAAGGGCGACCCCGTTTAGAATGCAATGAACTAACTTCATTTTCCTTGTGTTTATCAATATAATAGCAAACAGAACGGCGTGAAATATCCAGTTGATTAGCAATTTCTCTCCGAGACTTTGGAATTGCGGAATAATAAAGAGATACAATTTGACGTGCTACTTCTTCATTGACTAGATTCACCAAAAACCGATTTTTAGGTGCGTTCGTAATTATGTAAATACGTAGCACCTATTGTTGTCGCTCAGTCCGTCCGTCTGTCTGTCTGTCCGTCTGTCTGTCTGTCCGTCTGTCTGTCTGTCTGTCCGTCTGTCTGTCTGTCTGTCCGTCCGCATATAACAACGCAAAAACTACCCAACCGAATCGTTTGAAATTTAAAATACATAATTATAACATAATTTTGTCGAGTCATTTCAAATTTTATGAAAATCGGATGGATAGATCAATTACAGGGTCAATCAAAAGGATTCCGTTACATTACGGTCAATGGGGAAAAAAGTTTCAAATGCATTTTATTTGTTTGAAATTTAAAACATATAATTATTGCGTAATTTTGTTGAGTCATTTCAAATGTTACGAAAATCGGATGCATAGATCAATTACAGGGACAATCAAAAGGATTCCGTTACATTACGGTCAATGGGGAAAAAAGTTTCAAATGCATTTTAATCGTTTGAAACTTAAAACATATAATTATTACGTAATTTTGTCGAGTCATTTCAAATGTTATGAAAGTCGGATGCATAGATCATTTACAGGGACAATCAAAAGTATTCCGTTAGATTATGGTCAATGGGGAAAAAAGTTTCAAATGCATTTTAATGGTGTTACACTCATTTGAATATAACAGAATTGGCATGAATCTATGAAATATGTACTAAAAATACATTTTGTACAATCTGTGATGCAAAGAATATGTATTATTAAATTACAGGGCCACACAAAAGTATTCCACTAAATAATGTTATACGGGGAAACATTGTTTGGGGGGTGTTTTAATTATATTAAACTACTTCACATTTTATGAATAAGATATACGTTAATGAAGTATAATAAAAATTACTCCCTGCATATTTACAGGAACACAAAGATTTCGACTACTATACTGCATCCAAAGTAATCTCTACTATATCAGCAAGATCTGAATATTTTAAAACTTCGATATCAACGAACGCACCTCATTTGCTACGCTTTACGTGCAATTTCCAACTTGTTTCTTTAGTTTAAACGCTTTTTTATAGACTCTGGGTAAAAGGAAATGCATTTTAACAATAAAACGAGTGGAATCCCGTCGAATTCGACGAATGAAATGTTTAAAAGACCCGATCGATTTGGCTTTAAAAAAAAAGCAAAAGTACGAGTAATTACATTATTGAATCAATATATAATAAATATATTTCCAAACTTAATGTCAAGTTTTCCAGTTACAATTTTGCATGCAAATATTTGCACATCTTCAGTTAAAATTGTAATCTGAGTGCAGAAATCCAGAAATTTTATTTTATATGCACTACAGAAAAATAGATTTATTAAAAAAATAAAAATAAAAAATTTTATTTTTACTATGACATTATTTTCACTAACTGAAGTCATCTGAAAGTAAAATCTCAATCTCAGTGTCCATAATGAAAAGAAATATTGAAATGTAATATCGTTATGAGTAAAAATGCGATGTTTTAAATAGTGACGTCATTTTCTCTTCAAATGTTTTTTAAAAGTTATTGTTATTAGTAATATGAAAAAGGCGTCCGTAATAATATTGTAAATTCATTTTATCTGGCTGCTGAATGCCATCATTTTCCTCATTTGAAATATTTCTTACTTTGCTTTAGACATTAATTTTTATCATAAATTATTTTCTGTTATTTTATTTACATTTTTAATATTATTTCTCAGGAAATATATTTTTTTACGTATTTTTTATTAGTGCATAATTATATGAAATCATTTTATTTAGGTTAAATTTTACGAAAACAATTAACTTTTCTTTTAAATGCGAGGACATGTTCATTGATGAAATAAAGTTTCTGACTTGTGGAAAGTAATAATGGAAAATAAATTTTAATTATCGAGAGAAAAGCTAAACTAAGTTGCCACCATTTTGAAGAAATATCGTAAAAAAGCATTTAAAATTAAAAATAAAATATAAAAATGGAAATAAATTAAAAAATAGCTAAAATGGGCATAACTACAAATAAATAGCTTTCATTTTAAAAAATAATTATTAAAATCGGTTCAGTAGAAAATTCAGGGCTGATGACACGACATTTTTAGCTTGTCTGAAAGAAATAGCATCGGAGGCTAATAAAGGAAATGTTTTTTTTACATTCTAAGTTAATAGTGTTATGCATATTCATTTGCGAGGGATTTGGCAAGATTAAGTATGAAAAGGTTAAATTGATGAGTTCATATACTAGTTTATAAAAGTTTAATTACGTAAGCTACTTTATCGTTTTTGACTTGTCCATTTCACATTCAAACAAGTAAAAAAAATCATGCGTTAAGCATAGGTTATGAAACACTTTCCAACACCTCCTGCAATCTAACAAAACTTCATTGCTTAAAGAAATTGGGTTACTGTCTATAGCCAAACGTGTATTCCAATAACTTTTGAACAGCCCTGTATTTCATCTGTCGGTTGATACATAGACTATATAATGGGAAAATTTAGTCTGGCAAGAAAAAGCCTCGCAGGTTGAAATTTCTCTTTCGGCATTTTTGTTCCATACACACACTCCAGAATTATGTAAATATATTTTTAAACGTGTTTATCTAGAAAATTTAAAGCATTATATTCCTGCATAAATGTTTTTCCAATATTCCTATAATGTTAAATGAACCTTGAGGTTTTATCATGTTCACATGTTCACTAGATTGATGTATTTTATTTTCAATGATATTTATTGCTCTTATAGGTATTCTAGCATTAAAAAAAAAATCCCTTTCGGCATGGCCTATAGGCGGAGGTAGATTTCGAAAAGTTTTCATCTCAAAAAAAAAAAAAAAAAAAAAAAAAAAAAAAAAAAAAAGATTAGAGATAAACCCAGTTTAACTCGCTTTTAAAAATTTTTTAATTTTATTTTTCTGTAAGAACTGGTTTTATCAAAATCATATTAAAAGAAATTCTACTCAAATGCCCATTTTGGCAACATATTTTGAATTATATTCTTACTTTATTTAAAAATAATTGACCAATATGCTCATTATATAGTTCCTAAATAACAAACAACTGTTAATTAAATTCGTTTGACAGCAAAATTGAATTTAAAAATGAGTCATAAAATAACCGATTTATTATTTTAATACATCCACAATTCTTTAATCAAGATCGCTTTGACAAATTTTGTGCGAAGTGCCCACTTTGACAGATTTTTTTAAATATATATTTAGCCTTTATCAAAAATCTGACCAATACACAGTAATTACACAGTTCCTAAATAACAAATAACTGTCAATTGCATGCGTTTGAGAGGAAAATTGAATTTAAAAATGAGTCATAAAATAAACAATTTGTTATTTGAATACAGCCTCAATTCTTTTATCATGATCGCTTTGGGAAATTTTTTTGCGAAGTGCTTACTTTGACAGCTTTTAAAAAATATATATTCACCTTTTATCAAAAAATCGACGAATACGCACATTATATAGTTCCTAAGTAACAAAAAACTGTCATTTGAATGCGTTTCAGAGTAAAATTGGATTTAAAAATGAGTCATAAAATAACCAATTTGTTATTTGAATACCCACAGTTCATTAATCATGATCGCTTTGGGAAATTTTGTGCAAAGTGCCCATTTTTGCAGACTTTTTAAAAATATATTCTGCCTTTATCAAAAAACTGACCACTCCGTCACATTATATAGTTCCTAAATAAAAGAACCTGTAAATTGGATGCGTTTGAGAACAAAAAAAGATTTAAAAATGACTCGGTAAAAACGCAATTTCTTAAATTTCCTCAAATTTCAATTTCAATCACGATAACTTAGTGAAATTCTGTTCAAAATACCCTTTTTGGCAGCCTTTTTAAAAATATATTCTGCCTTTATCAAAAAACTGGCCAATCCGTCACATTACATAGTTCCTAAATAAGAGGACCTGTAAATTGGAAGGGTTTGAGAACAAAAATGAATTTAAAAATCACTCAGAAAAAACGCAATTTGTTATACTTAAAGATTTCATGAAGCGTTGGAAAATGTTTCACAAACTATGCATAACGCATGATTTTTCTTTCTTGCTTATTTCATTTTTTTTTTAGGTGTATTTGAATTTCTAATGGGTATATATGCTTCACAAAATCAACTACATTAGTCTTGTATAATTATGTCCTATCAATCTCTTATCCATAGCAATTTGTCCGAAACGTAAACAGAAATATTGATTGATCTTTCTGAAGAGGTATATGGAGTTAAATCTCGCGAACACCCCCGCTTAAACTTAAGATTTTGCGTAGGCGAGGTAAAATCAAGAACATCCTTAGGGAATCCAGTAAACCTCTCTGACTAATATCGTGTTTTTGTGCATTTTGCTTAACAAGGTTTTTGGCCTTATGAAAACATTATGTAATTGTTTTATCTCATTGTGAATTCTTTTAGGCCCCGTAATCCAGTTATATTTAATACTAGCTGTTCTGCCCGGCGTTGCCCGGGTTCATCAAAAAATAGCAAGAATTGCGAAAAAACTTTAAAAATCATAATAAAAACCCCGAAAAATTTAAACAATGCTGCACGAATTTCGTCTAAACTTCGTTGAAAAGAGATGGGCTAGAAAATTGAAGTTGGGTTATTTTTACTAATGTGGAAAAATCTTACAAATCGCAAAAAAACATTAAAAATCTCATAAAAATATAAAACAAAATTCAAAAATTGTGTTTCGAAATTCGAATAAACTTTAAAGAAAAGAGATCAGAATTTAATAAATTCGGCCAAAAATTGAACCTCTAAAAAATCGAAGCGGGTCGCGAAGAAACGTAAACATCACTTTAAAAATGGCAAAATTTTCAAAAATCACGGAACTCAAAATTTACTCTACTTGGATAAATGTTTTGAATCTAATTAATTTGATAATTTAAAAAGCATTGAAATACGAAAAAAACTGCTAAAAAATCGCAATAAAAACCTTTAATCGCACAAGAGAAAATTTATCATATTAGCGAAGAAATTAAAAACCGAATTCCTTTTCCGTATCTGAAAAAAATCGCCGTGAACCCCCCTCTCCCAAAAAAAAAGCATACTGCATTAAAAATTGCTGTAGATCAAAATAAGAGAGCAAAACAATTACCGTAAAGGATAAACGTTAACTCTTATTAGTCTAGAAATTTAAAATCGAATTCCTTTGAAAATTGTTAAAGAAAAAAAAACTGAGAAAGCCCAAAAATTGCATTGAAAATTGTAATGAAAGTCGTAAAACATTAAAAAATCCCTAGGGTAAAAATTCACTGTTATAATATAAAATATTGTAATCAAGAAATTAACCATATTAACCAAAAAGTTTGAAATCGAAATCGATTTCCGTATGTAAAAAAATCGCCACTGAACTTGAAGAATGGCTAAAAATTACATTGAAAATTGCATTAAAAATAGCTAAATATTTGGAAGTCAATGCTTAAAAAAATAACATTAAGGCAGGGCGGGGGGGGGGGGGGATTATGATCGAAATCATTCATAATTTACAAAATGTAGGCATGGAACGCCAAAATCATATTAAGAGATAAAACATTGCATTCGAAACATAACTACATTAAACAAAATGTTTGATATCAAAATTGGTTTCTGAATGGCAGAAAATCGCCAAGGAACTTAAAAAAAATGGCTAAAAATCGTATCGAAAACTATATTAAAAATCGCTGAATATTTAAAAGTCATGGCTGTAAAAATTTAATAATCAGTCGAAAATATTGTAATCGGAAATCGTTCATGAATAAGGAAAAGTCAACACGGAACACCTAAAATCCCCCAAACTAACTAAAAATTACATTGAATATCGCATTAGAAATTGGCAAAATTCATAAAAGCGTGGAGAACAAATTGTACTATTTATGCTAAAAGTTAGAAACCGAAATTCTTTTACCGATGTCAACAACTGTCACAGAACTTGAAAAATCACTATAAAACAGATAAAAAATCAGTAAAATTCAAAAATCCGGACAAAATTTGCCATAGTAAGATAAACATTTATATTAAATTCCTGCGGACATAATTTAACATAATGGGACAAAACATTGAAATCTGAACTCTTTAATTAGTTAAAAAAATATCGACACAAAACTTGCTAAACCTTTTATGAAAATACACAAAAAATCTGAATCATTGATGTCAAAATTTACTACATTAAGCTACAAATTATTTAAAAATTTCTTTTCCAATTGTGAAAAAATCGCCGTGGACTCGAAAACATCTAAAAATTGTATTCAAAAATTCATTACAAATCGTTTCAAATTTAAAAATAGCGGAGCACAACATTTACATTAATAGAGTAAAATAGTGTAATCTGAATTATTTCTTAAATACGAATGAAAAAATCGGCGCAAAGCGTGAGAAATAATGAAAACACTGCTAAAAATTGCATTAAAAAATCACTAAATTTCAAAATTCGTAAATGAAGTGTAAATGTTTGAAATTAATTTCCTTTTCGAAATTTCAAAAAATAGCCGTGAGATTCAAAAAACCAATACAAAACCATTGAAAAGGTCATTAAAAAACGCTAAATGTAAATACATCCCGTGAATTAAAAATATTCTAGTCGTGTAAAACGTAGCAACCATTCTTTTTTACATGAATTACAAAAAAATCGACGCAGAACACAAAATATATCAAAAATCACATTGAAAATCGACAAAATTAAAAAAAGGTAAATGGTGAAATGTACTATATTAGGCTAAAAGTTTGAAACCAAAATAATTTTTTAATTGTTAAAACACCACTGTGGTGGGGATCGAAAAAAATAGTACTAAATCGCATTAAAAAGTTCATTAAAAACGCATTGAAAAATGCACTAAATATTGCTAGTTATTTTTTAAATCGCAGTAATCAGAATTTCATCAAACGGATAAAACATTCTAATTGGAAATCTGAACTATTTGATTATCCGGTTGACCAAGAAACTATCTGGGTCAAACCATAAGATTAAACTACAATAATGGCGGATCTAAATTCCATATTCATTTGACATTAAACATGCTACATATGTTTGTTACGTCATCAAGTGGTTTTTATTTCTTATTTTCATATGTATTTGTATTAATGTTTTTCTAAATTATCTCTTCTTTCATTATTTAACATAAAAATTACATCTATTTGCATAATTTGGCTTGTTTCACGATTGATATAATTTGGCGAAATTGGTCGACAGGATAATCACGTAGTAAAAGGAAATCCTTTATAGATAATAAAAAATCGACACGGAAAACAACAATTCTTGAAAAATCGCGTTAAAAATCTCTAAAATTATATCAGATTAAAAGTTTGAAATCAATTTTTACTTCCGAATATCAAAAAATCACCATAAAACTCGAAAATTTTCTAAAAATTGCATTGAAAAGTGCATTAAAAATCACTAATATTGAAAAATCGCAGGGGTCAGAATTTACTCTAATAGGGTAAAACGTTGTAATTGGAAATATCTCATGAATGACAAAAACCGACATCAAACGCAAAAAATCTCGAAAAATCGCATTAAAATTAGCTGAAATTCATAAATCTTAACAGCTAAAATTTAATACATCAGCCTGGAAGTTTTAAGCAAAATTCCTTTTACTAATGTCGAATAATAGAGGCAAAATTTGCATTAAATAATTCACTAAAAATTCAAACATCGTTGCACGAAATCCAAATAAAATATATTGAAAAGAGAACAAAATTCACTAATTTAGGTCGAAAGAATGAAACCGCTTTCCTTTTCGCTAATGTGGAAAAATCGCCTCGAAACCCACTAAAATTCGCATATGAATTAAATTTAAAAAACTGAAAATCGGCCTTCAAGGTGTAAAATTTCATACATAACTTCGTACAGCGGTCTCTCCAAAGCATCGCCAGTACTTTAAAAATTTTAACATGCGTTATAAACTACCTTAAAGTGTAAAACAGATCTCCTTATTACATTTCCTAATTTTGTTCGCGCCCCTCCTTTCACGCACCCTGAAATGTGTCACACCATTCTTTGTTTACATTTTTTATCATGTATTATAAACCATTTTAAAATTTAAAATAAATCACATTGTTATATTTCCAAATTTTAACAAAATCGCGTTCTGTTAGTTCCATTTTTCACCACCAGCTAGCGCACTCTATTCTTCAAAAACTTTATCAAAACGATACTCTGTTAAACAACCTATCAGGTGATATATTACTTGAGGGGATAGCGGTCTTAAGCAAGAATTTAAGATAGTTTATGAAATTGCTATTCAGAAATAGTGGTAACTAAATTTTTGACATTTTAGGTAGATTTCACAAAAAAATACTACTTATTGCATTCTCAACAGCTCAAGTTTTTGATAGAACAACTATGAAAAAAATAGATGCTAAACGCAAAAATCTTTAAAAAACGTTAAAAATCGCATTGAAAATCGCATTGAAAATCGCATTAAAAATCGTTAAAATCTAAAAATCGTAACAAACACAAAATTTGGGGCATTAGGCTAAAAGTTTAAAGCGATTTTCTTTTTATCAATCTCAAAAAATAGCTGCAAAATGAGAAAAAACACTAAAAATCGCATTAAAAATTCGTTAAAAATTCAAAAATCGCTGTACAAATTCCAAATAAACTATGTTGAAAAGAGAAAAAAATTACTATTTTGGGTTAAAAGAATGAAACCGTATTCCTTTCACTAATGGGATAAAACAGCAAAAATAACTCTAAAAATCGCCTAAAAAATATTTTAAAAAATCTAAACAAAAAATCGAAAATCGGGCTTCGAGGTGCAAAACTACATGTAAAAAAGTACCTTCCCTCCAAATTTTGTAACTCTACGTGCAGCAGTCTCTTCAGAACAGCGATCACAGACAAACATCCTTCTCTCTTTATTATTATAGATTGCATAAGATTAATAATTAAATAAAGGCTGTGAGATTATTATTATTATTTTTTTTTTTTAGTATCTCGTAAGCATACATAGTTTAAGAAGACTTAAAACTTGAATTTTCAAAAAATTCCATTTATAAAAAAATATATATACCAGAGTATCGCAATAGTGGCCAATAGCTGATTTCTAAACCATTAGCCATAAACATTTAGTTCTAATTACAAAAAAAAAAAAAAAAAAAAAAATGTTTTATATGAGGTAAAGAATTATTTTAAAAGCGATTTGGGCCAATAAAAACATTTCTTTAAAAAAAGGAAAAAAAATAGAAAGAAAGGAAAAAAATGTTTTTTTGGATTTATCAGTGATATTTAGAAAAACAATCCTATTACACTAAAAAAAAGTAAGATAAAAAGAAGTTTAAAAAAAAAAAGTATACGATTAAAACTGGCCGATTAATAACTGTTTAAATTTGGAAATTCTCTCTTGCGTCGAAATAAGGGTAGTTTGCAAATTTACTAATAGCTACACTTAAATTCACTATACATAAAAAATAATAATATATATTTTGCCTTTAAATCTCTTATTCTTAGTTTCTATCGCACATTATTTACTAGGGGTGTGCGTATTAGAGGTTGTTGACTTGTCGAGAGGGAAAATCATGTGGTTCAGATTCATTGATTCTTGTTTTAAGAAAACAAAAATATGCTTAAAAAATAATTAAGTTCACCGAGGCTGGGTTTATTTGTGCCTCATGTTACGCCTTAAGATTGTGTGCTCATGAAGACTCTTCCACCTTGTTCTGTAGTGAAGCCTTACCAGCAGATGAGAGACAGAAATGCCAAGCTGGGCATCGTCCTCGTAGCTTAAATGGTAGGGCTATTCCAAAGGTTCCGGGTTCGATCCTCAGCTTGGACGTTTATCACACAATTGGCTCTGCACTTAGTTAGCAATGTGATAGTCACTTATTAGATATTGAAAAATTTTATTTGAACATTTTTAATTTGATCAAAATAAATAATTTCCATTTATAATTATTTTAGAATTAAATTTGTTGCTGCTACTATCTATGAAAGTATTTTATAGTTAGAAAATAATAGAAATAATTTAATAATTAGAAATTACCTATTTGTTTAACTGTTTTTTTCCCTTTAAACATATTGAATCTTTTCAACATTTGGTGAATTAACCAATTTTATTGATTTATTTATTGCCCTTAATAGCATTTTCTAACTTAGGTACATTTTTATTATAAAATAAATACCTATACTTCCGTCTAAACCGGTATTTAATGGGAGATTTACAGGTTATAAACACCCCCTATAACGCAAAAAATAATTTATTTTTCCCTCTTAAATGAGTCAAATCTTGACACACACGTTTTCTCAATTATACTGAAATGCTGAAGTTGATCGCCCTTTCTTAAATCAATACGTTTTACAAGGAAGGTCTCCATACTGGGCATACTCAGAATTTTATGAAAAAAATACTAATTAAAGTACTTATGTATGTAATAAAGGATCAGTCGAAATTAGAGACGGAATCACATTAGAAAAAATGTAAAAAAATAAAATAGTTTCAAATATTTGGCGTGAAAAGACGAAAGAGTCACTCGATTTGGCGAGCAGCCCTATTCCTCGCCAAAAGCAAACGATTATAATGCATTTAAACATAAACAATGAGAGATTTTAATATATTATACACATATATATACATATTGTATCACATATATATATTATTTGTTGAAGTAATTATTTAATTAATCACTGGAAAAAATATTTTTATAGATAAAAAAAATAATATTGAGAAAAGTTATCTTCATAAATTTAAGCGTATACAAAAGTTAAAGATAGATGTTTCTATAGCAACAAAATCTAATCTACTATTCTCAATAGGACTTTGAGCTTGAAACAAATTTAATTATTTTAAATTATGAGTTTCGTTTTAAATCTTAAATTTTGATGATTAAATTTAAATATAAATACATATAAATATCGATATAACAAAATTATACTTAAAACAAACTAAAGCTTACAAAACTAAAGTTATTAACATTAAATTTCTCAAAACAAGTTCAACATAAAACCTTTTTTTTTCTTTTTGAAGTGTATTTGACATAAAGTATTTTTTGAAATTACATTCCTTCGCCAGCCGGCGATAAATCGCCAAATAATGAAATTTTCATTATTTTTTTTACGGTTACTGAATGAAGTTTCCGCCGAAAATTCTTTTATAAACGTATATATCCACACGAGAAGAACATTCTGTAATTTTTTCAGATTTTTCGGGGTATGCCCGTATGGAGACCTTCCTTGTTAGTTTGTATGGTATGTTATTTACAAGGATGTGCGTATAGAGGTTGTTTGACTTGTCTTGGCTTTGTTGATTGGGAAAATCATACTGCATAAATTCATTGATTCTTGTTTCAAGAAAAGAAAAAAAAAATCTGAACTACTACTACTACTACTACTAGGTACTACTTAGTTATCCCGTCAACCCATTTCGCCAAATTATAGAAAATGCTAAGCTATTAGCCAAGTTATACAAATTGAGATAAATTTCATTTTAAATAATGATAGAGCACTTAACAAACAAATTAATTAGTAAAACATTAATAGAAATGCAAAAAAAGATAGAATTTAAAATCACATGATGACGTAATAAACGCTTGCTTCGTATTTAATATCAAGTGAATGTGATATATACGATCATCCATTATTGGCATTTAATCTTAGAGTTTGGCGATAGCTTTTCAGTTGACGGGATAGCCAAGTTGTACCGTTTTATAATACTAAATCTATTGTATTGAAATCTGTCTCATTATATGACACAGCTACTTCTAAAAAATTAATACTAAGGTAAACCCATCAGTAGTGGGGAATTTAAGGAAATCTTTCTAAGTATTATTAAAATGATAACCAATTCCAAAACATAATACATTTTAGCCTAGTCCTAACCTTTATCTATCAGAATAGACATTCAAAGTTTTAAAATATATGCTTTCGAATGAATGAAAAATAAAAACATTATCTTCCTCTATGCTCCAGCAATGCGCCTAGTCAATTTCGGCTAATTAACAACAACAAAAAAAAGCCTTAAAATTACTGTATCATTATTATTATTATTATTACTTGATTATTCCATCGATCAAAAAACAATCGCCAAATTACAAATGTCAGCAATGTACTAATCGTAAATATCACATTATTTTTTTATTTATCTATTTATTGACATCAATAGCATTTTCTAACTTGGGTACATTTTTATTATAAAATAAATACCTATACTTCTGTCTAAATCGGTTTTTAATGGGAGATCTATAGGTTGTAAACACCCCATAACGCCAAAAAAAAAAAAAAAAAGTTTTTTTTTTTTTTTTTTTTTTTTTTTTTTTTTTACAAATGAGTCAAATTTTGACACTGGTGACACTTTCGACTCTATTTCATGGTGAAGTTTATCGGCCCTACCTTAAAATAATACCTCTTAGTTTCTATTGTAACGTTATTTATGAGGGGTGTGCGTATTAGAGGTTGTTGACTAGTTTTAGTTTTGTCGATAGATAAAATCGTACGGCATAAATTCATTGATCCTTGTTTTAATTACTTACCATCATACGTAGTATAGGGTAAGTCTTGCAATCGTTTTGAAAATCGAAAAAAATTTTTTGACGGATTTACACGTTTTAGATAGTGAAGATTCCGAAAAACATATTTTTAGAAAAAAAAATTTGCCGTCCGTCTGTCTATCTGTCTGTAAACGCTCTATCTCCCAAAAAAATTGAGATAGAGACTTGAAATTTTGTATGTAGTTAGTATGTAAGAATGGGACGAACCCTATTTAATATCAGCAACCTCGATTATCCGGAACTATTTTTTTCGGATTCTCGAAAAATTCGTTCTGATGAAAGGTATATAAAATTTTTCGAATTTCTTTGTTCTAAGGAATGGACGTAAAAGGCAATAAAATAACACACATTTTGCATATAGAACGAAGTCGATAGGATTATTAGTTGCCGAGATATTTGTAATCCTGTTTTCCCCATTCTTCAATTTTTCATGACCCTGTATTTCATTCAAATTTCAACTCAGAAGTATATTTTGATTGGAAATGAGACGCTTAATCCGACGCAGTTAATTGTTAGTTAATAGAATTATTATTTTTGGAGTTATAAGGATGTTTCTTTTACGCAGTTCGGTACTACTTGAGTAGTTTGGCGTTTTGTATAATTTGTCGAAATTGGTACATCAGCAGTTCTTTAATATAGCATTTCTATGTATATTAACAATATTTAAGTTTTGTTTTTGAATTGCAATGCATTGTATAAATAGTTTCACATGTTTTATTTTCATATACATATCCATGATGGGTAAGTATTACGGTGGCCCCCAACGACTAGTTTTTACAAAATCTGAACTTTTATAATGTACCACAACTAAATCTTATAAATACTTTTGGCAGAACATAAGTTCAGTTTATTGACTTATTTTCTCCTTAATAATGATAGGTCTGTGTTTGATTCTTCTTGGGAAGTTTTGCATGCTGTCTTTATTAGTTCATACCCTCGATAAATCGTCAGATCATTATCAGAACATCTTCATTAGTTTCGCCGTAATAGCTGAAGAAATTGAGAACTTAAGGAATCAAATGACCATGTTATGTCGTTCTTCAATATTTTTTTTCCGAATGAATACTTTTATTCATTATTGCGGTTTATTCCCGTAATTTTAGGTAATTAGTTTACATAATTGTTGAGCCAGGTGTTGAAACTGTAAAGCAGATTTGTGCATCTGATCAACAGTGTATAAGAGAAAATATAGTTACAAACTTAACCCATTTGCATTAGAAACTTCCATTCTTGGAATTTCTTTTCTACTCAGAAATTCTGAGCAATAAATGTAATTTATTTATTCAACCCAATAAATTATAATACTGTTGTAATGAAAAGTACAATATGCAATGCAATCCGTAATGTACAATGTACAGCGTAAACTACAATGTGCAGTGTTTAATGCAAAAGTTTTTGCTTTTTTAAATTGTATATGGAGATATACTATTGCATCCGATTGAGTCCGATTTATCGCTATATAGTAATAATTTCGATAACTTTAATGATTTTTTATAGTTATTATTTCTTACGATTCGGAATACCGCAGTAGATGGGTGTAACAGCATATTCAATCAGACTAATAACCTAACATTACAACTCGGGTTGAAAATTTGACACCCACATTTTTTTTTCACCAACACCTTTTTTATCGACCTTTCCCTGCAATAATATACCACAGCTGAATCTTATAAATACTTGTAAGGGGTATATTGACTTATTCTGTCGTTAATAATGATAGGTCTCCTTGGAAATTTTTACATATTGTTTTTATCAGTTCATACCATCGACAAATTGTCAGATCATTATTAAAACATCTCCATTAGTTTCGCCGTAATAGCTGAAGAAATTGAGGACTTGCGGAATCAAATGATCATTTGTTATGTCTTTTTTTGGTGATTATTTTTTCGAATGAGTACTTTTATTCATTATCGTGGCTCTTTCCTGTAATTTTAGGTAATTAGTTTACACAATTGCCGAGCCTGGTGTTGAAATTTGTTTTACAAACAATAAAAGTGATGCAGAAGATTTGTATATGCACTCCACAATCTGTAACAGGTAATATATCTATAAACTTAAGATGTGCAAGGTTTGAAAAGATGAAAAAATGTAATTATTATTATTATTATTATTTATAAAGTTTGGACCTTTATGAATGTCGCATAGCTGGTTCTATAGGAAAATTATGCTTGTACGAGGTTAGTTGTAAATGTTAACATTAAAATTAGTATTATTTTCTTACTCGTCAATACTTGAAATAGCAAATAAAGCCTTTGTGCAAAAATGTTAAAAGATAGAAAACCAACGATTATAAATGCACAAATAAAGTATGAAAAGGGAGCAAACAGCTGTTTCGAATCTACTATCGAGATTCTTCTTCAGTGCGAAAACTCAGCGAGCTAGACAAAGCAAAACTGAGCTTAGTTTTGCTTTAGGCTCAGTTTTGCTTTGCCAAGCTCGCTGAGTTTTCGCACTGAAGAAGAATCTCGATAGTAGATTCGAAACAGCTGTTTGCTCCCTTTTCATACTTTATTTGTGCATTTATAATCGTTGGTTTTCTACCTTTCGTCAGTACTTCTTTCTTCTCACGAATAAGCTCAGTTACGCAGCTGAAAGGTTTTAACTCTTTCAGGGGCAAACAATTGTGTCTCTACCAAATTGAAATCGCCCCCGAATAATAATAATAAAAAATATTTTAAAATAAAGAAAAGCTATTTTCCAGAATTTTCCCTCCAAAGTTAAAAATCTAAATTTTAATTATAAGTTTCTGGTTCAAATCTTGATTAAAATCAGGTGTGATATAATGTATTCCATCTCCCCTTTAGGGGTTAAAAATTTATAGCATCCTAAATTCATTTTTTCTTTGATAAAACTTATTTTATTATTAAAATTACTCCGAATCATTTCACAAAATCAAGGGCAGCAACAAAAACCTTGTTGTTTTAAATTATTCTTTAAATCTCGAAAGTACATAAGTTTCTGGTGTTTCTAAAGATAAAGAGCGATTTTCGGGATCATGGGTTAAATTGCAAGAGATTATAATATATTGTCCTTCGTGGTTATATCATGTTTCCGTAGATTATGAAAAAGTTGTCTGTATTTTACTGTGTGGGTATTTCCAAAAAGAAACGCGAATGCTGTATATTTAAACTATATTTAAAATTAAAACTTAAAATCTACGTTTTAATTCTATCGTCTCAAGCAGTGTAGTGACATTTTGAATTGATGTATTTTTTAAATCTCTCCTGATTTTCATAACGTCAACAAACCATATTTAAAATACCATAAAGCACTTATTATATAATTAAATGATTAAAGAAATGATATCCCCAGCTTTTATATTTTTTCATGAAAATTACTTCTCCGATTGCAGACTAAAGAATGCAGTATAACCTCGAAAATTCGGCATCGTCAAAACCGAGAGTTTTAAAAATCCGGATTCCTGAAAAAACATCAAAAGTACTTTCGATATTAGGGTGCTTTTATACATATTTTAATTCATAGCCGTGAGATATTGATACAAGAAAAATAGAGAATTAAATATTTAAAAAAAATTACTTTAATTGATATTTTCTGCGTTATATAAAACAGAATCTAATAAACAGTGAAGTCATTTCTTCTCGCATAATTTCTGAAACAATGGCGTCAATTGTATTTTTTTCATTTTCTCGGGTGTTTTTTAACAAGTTAAAATAAACCGTATCCCTTTCAGAAATACAAACTAAAGTAGATATTAATTTTCTTGACAAATTTATATTTTTTTTTTCCAGTGACACTTTTTCTTAGGCCGCGGTGGTTTTCGTCCTCGTTCCTTTCAGCGTTATCGGCGTTCAGCTATCTTGCTCCCCCATCGACCCATCGCTACTTTTCTCACCCGTAATTTGGAAGTGTAAAAAAAAAAAACTAGTTGGATGTGCCAATCCCAAAACTTTCTTCTATCTCATATGTGCATTTAATGTATCAAAAATTAGTTACACATGTTAATGCTTTAATAATTTTAATTCAATGCTATACCAACTTTGATTTTCATCTTAAATTTCTGCTTCTGTCATTGAATCGGAGTAAAAGCGAGTTAATTGTAGATCATGATGATCATTGAAATCAATAGTTTTTCCTTATTCTTTATCATCACCTGTTCGATGATGATCGCGGCTTATCAGGAAGCGATTTCCAGTCTCTGCGCGAGCCGATGGACAATAGAACGACGAAGAATCGAAAAAATGATGCAAAAAACGCTATTACAATGCACTTTTCCCACATAATATTTCCAAATTCAAGGAAAATCTGCTGGCCGTAGCCAAAAAATATGGTTCAATTCTAAGCATAACTTCATACACTTTCAGGTGGCACAATATTGAAAATGGCACAAAAATCGCTATTACAGCGCCCCCTTCCGGCGGATTTTTTTCAAATTAAGGGCAGAATTACTAGCCATAGCCAAACACTTACACAAAAAAATTGTTCAGTTCTATGCCTATTTTCATACATTTTTTGACGGCAGAATGGCAACATACAGACAGACAGTTTGTAAAAATATGTTTTTTGGAATCGCTGACCCTAAAATACGTAAATCCGTCGAAAATCGGAAGTTGAAAAAAATTCGATTACAGTACTTTCTTCTATTGAAAACAAAAGAGAGTAAAAAGAGAATGAGAGGAGAGGACTTTGATGCCGGATTTCCGAATGCTGAATATTTGAGGTCACACAGTTGTTCAAAAAAGCAGGTGTAACAAATGTATCAACAAATGTATCTATTATTTTTCGCTGCACATGAAAAATCTTAAATGGTCATCATAACATGCCGCGGCTGCTTCTTAATTATAATTAAGCCGCACGTGCGTCTTCCTCTTTCAGAAATATAAAATGATATTGTTTTTTCATTTATCATGAAACATTGTTATTTGGCAACATCTACAAATGAAAAAAATACATAGGACATATTCTGAAGAATAATATATATAAATAGTTAAAAACTTGTGAATTAAACAAACATGTTTCGCCACATGTAAGATAACGAGAAAAGTCATGCCTCATGCACAAATTATAGAAAACTTTTCGACGTAGCTGGGACATTCTTTTTTACTTTCTTGAATTTTTACAAGATTGTATTGGATTCCTGAAAATTTTCGAAATCCGGTTTTTGACGAATTGACACATTTTAGAGGTCAGCGATACAAAAAAAAAAAAAAGAGCGGTTTTACAAAATGTTTGTTTGTGAGTCTGTGACTGTCTGTTTGTCGGTATGTGACATAAATTTTGTGGGCGATCTATCTCATGAACTAATGCACGAAATTTGATAAAAAATTTATATTCAGATAGTCCTTGGTATATATTGATCCTGATTAGTTTTTTGTGTAAATCTCTTAACAGGAAGCACTGTTATACTGCCTCTTTCACGATTTACGCAATAGCTCTGTCTCAAGAATTAATTCACGGATTTTCATCAAACTTCAGTTTTAGTAAATCCGTGATGTTAACTAGTTTTGTTTACATTTTGGTGTCAATCCCCCATCAGGTGGCACTGCTATGCTGATTTTTTCCCGATTCCTGCAATAGCTGTATCTCAAGAACTAATTCACGAATTGTTATCAAACTTCAGATTCAGGTATAGCTTGATAAATGTTACTGATGTTTATGTTTTGCTATAAATCGTCCGACAGGTGACTCTTTTATGTTGCACTTTTCCCGATATCCGCAATAACCCTATTTCAAGCACTTATGCCCGGAATTTCATGCCTTTAGAATCCGCGCAATGAGCATTGATTGTTATTTAATTTTGGCACTGTGGTAGCGGCTTTTGAAAAAATAACATCCATGAGATAAAAGAATGTTTTGGGATTGCAACATCCGACTAGTTTTGGGGGTAAATTGCTCTACAGGTGGCGCTGCTATACATATTTTTAATGATTCCGTAATAGCTGTATCTCATGAACTAATGTATGGATTTAGATTAAACTTCAGATTCGTCCCTGATTGTTTTTTTTATACATTGCTCAACAGGTGGAGCTATTATGCAGGTTCTTTTTTACATTTCCGCAATAGCTCTATCTCAGAAAGCAGTGTATGAGTTTTCATCAAACTTCAGATTCAGTTAGAAGTTGGCATAAGTTGTTGCTGATTAGGTTTTGGTGTAAATCACCCAGAATGTGGCGCTGCTATGTTTCATTTTTCAGGAAGTATCAACATGCATGTGATAGAAGAAGAAAATTTCGTTATTGTCACATCCGACTAGTTTAATATTATTTGATGTCTATAAATTCCATAGCTACTATGCGATGCTGCAATAAAAGAATTCGAGTACATTTCTGTTTACTGATAGAAATTGTTGGAGAGGAATTTTCGACTCTGTTATGCATTTCCTAAAAGTTTGCCAACTATTTAGTACACCTATGGTAATGTGTAAATCATACACAAGACTGCACAAAAGAATTCTGATGTACAATTTTAATTAATTTTTCAATTGATTTTCAGCAATGAAATTACGCTATTGAATTCAGCAACTGAATATTTAACACTTAATTTATCACTTGCTATCTAAGCGTATAAACCAACGGGGTGGTTCCAAGCCAAGGGTTCCGGATTCGGGAGAAACGGGCTTTTGCATTTTTCACTCCGTTAGTTAGCAAACGATAAATCACCTATTATATATAGAATTCTGATATTTATTTGACTATTTATGGTAATTTCTGAAATACAGTTTTCAAACATATAATGCATTTCCTAATTTTCATCTACATAAAAGCCATCCTATTTCACCTCATTAAAGGAAGACGGTTTGTTGCACTATTTTGAATGTATTGGAAAGTGTTTCATAATTTAAACTTTGGTGCATGGTTGTTCTTTCTTACTTGTATACATATAATGTATTTATTAAACAAAAAGCAAAATCTTATATCCTTATATCCTTCCTTAAATATATTATAAATGTGAAAGTGTGTCCTAAAAATTGGAATGAAATTGGCTTCAAAACAGATGGATTAAAGTCTTTGAATTTTTGTATATAGATAGATTATTGGTCTGAAATGAACATAGGCTAATTTTTAATTGATTCATTCAAATATTTTCCTTAATAATTAAAAATTTCATTATTTTTCATACTGAATAAATAGGCATTTTTTAGAAAAAAAATTTATTAATTTCCTTTCCCGTTTCAAGAAAATTAAAATAGGGAATAATAATTTCTCAGCGGCAATAAATTTTCAATTGAGCTACTTCCATACGAAAAATGAAAAGAAAAAGAATTTACAAGAAAATAAATATGATGCCATAAGTGAAATAAAAAATAAAGGGAGTATTGGAATTTTTCTGTCAAAAAATTTTGTCGAATTTTTCTGTCAATTTTTCTGTCATGATTAGAAATTTTAAAAAAAGTCGAAAAGAATTTTATTTTTAACAAAATATTTCACTTCGAAAAATATGACGTCATAGTTGAAGTAACACAGATATTTTATAGTAGTCTTTAAAAATACTAGAGACATGGATATCAGTAATTATTGTTGCTAGATAAATAATGACGTCATATTTAACTCCTTGAGGGGCGGTGGTTTCATAGACATACCACTTAATTTTAATTCCCAAACGCCACATTAGCACCGGAATTTTGTTAAAGAAAATTACGGTTTATTGAATGCGTGAAGTATAGCGTTTTCTTATTTACAAATAAAGTTGTTTTCAAATTCCGGTGTCAGTCATTAATTCCAATACTTAAGCAATGAATTTGTCCTGCCCCGCAAAGGGTTAAAATGAATGAGAAATATTTTTTACTTATTCTAATTAATAAGTTATAAGTTACATACCAATGAAAATTTTCATTCAAAATTCTTAATTATTAGTGGAAGAAATTTTTGGTTGGGAAAATAAAACTGATTAATATACATTTTTGGCGCTATTTTCTTTCTTTAAAATTAAAAAGAATTTAATTTCAATTCGTATAGATCAACGCTGTCCAACACGGCTCCCTGTGCCAGATTTTTGCTGCCCTTTTGAATATTTCCTATTATGAATATTTTTTAAATGAAATTCCATTTAAAAAATGGTTTATTTTAAATCCTTGATATTTGCTTGAGAAATATTTTTGAAACCTTTGCAAGTGTATTACAGATATAAATAATGAGAATGTGTTTTATTAATTTAACTATGCGTTATTGGGTTTCTTCAATAATTCACATAATTCTTTATTCAAAATGCTATGGAAATTATGGCGATGGAAATTTGTAAAAGTTCGCAATAACTTAATATGTTAAGATGTGAAATGCCGAAAAAATCGCACCCCTTTTCCCTACTTCATGCAGGAATGTTAGCATTTTTTTATGTTATTAGACTGACTCATTGCTGTTTCATAACAAGAGTAAAGAAGTGTCATTTTACCACTCAGATTTTAAAATTTTAGGTATTTTTCTGAAATTGATTTAAAAAATCTATAAAATCGCACGAAATGATTTGCATCAATTTAAATTCTTTCAAGACATTTCTTTGAAATCATTCATGGATTAGTCACTAATATCTTTTTTGTCTTTGTGCTTTTTATAGTGCCATATTTTCTCCTCCAAAATAAATTAAGGAGTAACTATTCATCCTAAAAAAACCCTACAATGTCTCTGATTACCATTTTAGTTCAATTAAAAATCCGATTAAAATTACTGGCTCCTTGCAATTCAAAAATCTGTGAGATAACACCTCATCGAAAAACGTATGTTTCGAACTTGCTTCGATTTTTCACTTTTTTTACATGAAGCTCCAGATCCACATAGGGGCCTTGTATCTTCTACAACGATATGCATTTGTATGTGTCCCTCACTATTAATACTGCGAGATAATTTGTTTTGTATTTTTTAAGCTCTGTTAATGATGGCGCCGTTTTTTGTTTGTCCTTAGCTGAAATACACCCTTGCTTAGTGAAAGGTTGGACAGGCCTGGTATAGATGATATAAAAACACAATTAAAGTAAATTTTTCTAAAACTAAAAACATATTTTTACATTTTGAAGCTTCATTAATGAACTTCTTTCACAGAAGCTTTTATCAACATGTTGAAATTTACAACAAAGGATGTAAATTTAACTTCCGTACGTATAAATGGATAGTTACTGCTCTTCATTAACTGGATTTTTTAAAAACTGTAGGTCATTTTTTTTTAAAGATCGATTTTTTTAAACGATGAAAGGCGTTTTTAGTTAAAGGATTTATCATTTAAAAATTATGTAATATTTTTTCGTGTAAAGCATTCATTTTAATATGAAAACATTACTATACATTTAGTATATTAAATTCGCAAAATGATGTTACCTGCTTTGAAAAAAGAATTATCCTAAAATAAAAATGTTCATTTCAGAAATAACATTTTGCATTAATCTTAACTTACATTTTAAATACATTTTCCTACTTGAAATTTAGCTTTTAATAAAAGTAATGTTTCATGTAATATTTGATTTCATTAAGCGATTTCCTGTTTTAATTAAATTGAAATGCTTAATTTTACATGACGGGAAAGATTTTTTTTCTCTTGACAAGTATTATTTTGTATAAAAAATTAACCTGGTGGTCATATTTTTAATCATTAGTCAGATTCATTCATAAAGATTTTGCATTTTAGAGCGGTTATAGAAAATAGCGTGATTTTCACAGAATTTATTCTTCGTAAATACATGTTTAACACCGTTTTACCTTACAATCTAGCAGCAAGCAACAAGCAACTTTATTGCTTAAATAATAAGCATCTAAGATTCGAGAGTTTTCTTAGCCTGATGAACATTTCGATGTTAGTGTTAGATCTACAGCTGTTAAAAGTGTGATGCCGTGAAATTAGAATTTTGTAAACATTTGAAAGTTAAAGATTTTACTTTTTTATTTATTTTTGAGCCATGCTGTTTCACTATGTTTGATTTTTTTTAATGTCATTTATCTTCAGGGTTCGCATAATTTTACCACTAAATTTTTACAGTATTTTTAAAGTAATTAACTGCAGAGAAATATTGCGAAATTTGAGAATAAAGTTGGTAGCTGCCGATTCTGTTTCTTAGAATGCAAATATAAATTCTCTTATCAGTAATAGTGGTGTCAGAGTCCTTAAATATATAAGGAGTGTGCGAACCCAGATCTTTTCCTTTCCCGAAAAAGGAATTTTTTGGAATAAAAACAATGTCGTATGCCAATTTTTTAATCAATTCAAAGACATGTCTGTAGTTTTTTGTTAATAATAGCTGTAGTTTAAAAATATTTACTAATATATCCCTTGAAATAATATATTTTAACACAAAAACGTAAATCCATAACCCCCATGAACAGATTAAATATAAAATTGAATAAATATAAATAATGAAATTAGAATAACGGAAATGTAAATTTATTCTACATTTTATCTTAGAAAACAGGTATGAAATTTCAAGCTCACAAAAGAAATTTAAATGATTTCCTATATATATAAACATAAGCAAATTGTGATCATCAGAAATGTTTTTATTATAAAACACGATAAAAGGTTAATTAAACATGCTTTTAATCATTGAAATCTTTTGCTTGATGAATTTATTCTTCTTTAAATGTTATGTGAACGAAGTTACGGGTAACAGCTAGTATTTTCTAAGTCCATTGTTTATTTTATGTTCACTATATTAAGTGTCATGTCAGTCACTGGTGTCTGACACTCAACTTTCCGTTTATGGACACGTCAGTCACCGGTGACGAATAGTCTAAAATATGATATAAAACTAAAATATTTATACTGTTTTAAGTAATTAAGAAAATTTTAATTAAAATTTATATGATATCATATTTTACACTGCCTGTCACCGGTGACTGACGTGGCCAAAAACGGAAAGTTGAGTGTCAGACACCATGGTACTCAATGTATTTATAATGATTTAAAACCCTTTGTAGTTGTAGATGCTGGATAAAAATATCCGTATTGGTTCCTAACTTTCTATACGCATTTTTGTTAAAATTGTTCAAATAGAGGCATGAAAATATGGAAAATAAAGTATATGAACAAAAATACAAAATGTTAATATTTATAGATTTTGAATGCTTGCTTTTTACACTTAAAATAAATAGTAGCAACACTCCATTCTCGAAATACCAGTTTGTAAAAGAGGCCATAGAAGTTTTAAAATTCATCTACGTCATCTCTGAAACCTTATTTTGCAATAGTATTTTGATATCTGTAGGTTGTCTTTATGCATTTTTGAATACTCGTCTTTCAATTTTTTTTTTTCAAAAACTACGAAATGACCCAGTTTCAGGATATAGGAAAAACAAATCGGGACAGACTCCCACTGATCCGTATTTGAATAGCAGCATTTCTGAAGAAATATTTTCGCGATGTATTTTTGCAACAATTCGACAAAAATAATCTTCAATATAGGTTTCGACAAAATTTGTTAGAGAAATCTAAAAATATTTTATTCTAAAAGAATCACTTTCAATCAAGGACGAAAAAGTCGCATGTCCAACATTGATTAAGCATACATTAGTTATACACAAAGTGTAAAATATTTTTAAGACGCAACACTAGTCACTGAAAAGACCCGAATGATAATGTCTATGAAGGCGTTCTTTTCAAATATCTCGCTCAAATTTCAATATATATATATATATATTTTACATGGAATAGCTGAAGACGATCTACAACCGGTTGGTTTTTTACGTTTTCGATCTTGGTTTAAGATTTAAAAAAAAAAAAAAAAACTTTAACTTTCAGAACCGGTTTGGGCCGGTTGTGAAATTCAAACTATCCCAATATAAAAAATAAAATAACCAAAATCGAAAAAGTAAAAACTAGCCCAGTTGTAAATCGTCCTCAACTATTGGGGGAAAAAAAGTAAAATTATTAAAATTTGAGCGAAATATTCGAAAATAACGCTCCTATAGACTTAACATTATCATCCGGGTCGTTTTCAGTGAATAGTGTGGCGTATTAAAAGAAGTCACATTCAAATAAGGACGAAAAAGTCATATGTCCAGCATAGATTAGGCATACAGCATATACCAAATGTAAAATATTGTTAACTGTGAATTTGTTATTGCGGCGGTCAGGGGAGGGCAGGTCGGCCGACCGCTTCAGAATTTGCAGAGAACGACGCGCGCGTTCCGTCCGCGGTTCTTTTGCCTTTCTTTTTTTTTATTCCGAATATATAGCGAACGCCAGAATGAAAGGTCCGAATCCACGAGGCGAATAACTGAGTCTCTAGAGGAAGCCCTATAGGGGAAAAAAAATTCTGAAAGTTAAAAACGAACAAATTTAAGAGGAAATTTGATAAAATTATACACCAAAAATTAAGTAGGAGGGGGCTTAAGGCTCTAAAGCTACCGAACGACTGTTGTTACAACAAGCCTATTGTTCATCTCGGTCGGGGGAAAGTGAGTAAGCCAACCGCTGCATAATTCACGGAACGCGACTCGCCCGTTCCGTCCGTTAACCTTTAGCTCATCCCATTTTATACCGAAACTCTAGCGGAATCCAGGTTGAAAGGCCCGACTCACAATCCAAATAGCGAAAACTCTAGTGGAAGCCAGGTTGAAAAAAAATCAAAGAAATAAAACCAGACGGATTTAACCCCTTGAAGGGCACCGGTATATTATATATACCACTTAATTTTAATTCCCTTAAGCCACATTGGCACCGGAATTTTAGTATTAATTTTTGTTTTTTACAATGTTCCTGAAAAACAGCTTTTACTTAGTATCATGTAAATTTGTTTATGAATCCCGGTGTCAATTAATCGTCACTTGAACATTTTAGGAACAGAAGTGCTTTGCCCCTCAAGGGGTTATAGTGAAAAGTTATTAGTTTAAACAAGTCGAAAAGCAGGAAGGGTAGACCATCTGTGGCCATCTAACGACCGCTGATACATCGAGCTTATTATTATTCTCGGTCGGCGATGATCAGGTGGGCCGACCGCCTCAGAATTCAAGGCGTGCGGGCGCGTACGTTCCGTCCGCGGTCCTTTCGCTCTTCTACTCTTATTCCGAGTCTCTAGCGGAAGCCAGGAAGACTGATCCCGAATCATGTCCCAAGTGCCGAGACTTTAGCGGAAGCCAATTAAAAAAGAAAAAAAATATTCGGCTAAATTAATCTCTAAATCACTCTTCTATACATGAACTTAACTTTCTTGAAGCATTTCATGATGAAAAATTCTTAAAATATTTTTAATTGTGGATTCGTGTTTGACGGCGATCGTGTATAGTTTATGCAAATCTCTACCACACATTCAGTATACCGTAGGACAATTTCACAGTTTATTTAGTGTGAAATGGGATGCTTGAATAAACAATATCAAAAACTCAAAACGCATTTAACAATTTAAAATCTCATGATAGAACACGTTCTAGAAATTATGTAGTTCAGAAAATCTTATTTTACACCAGAAAAAATGACTAGCTAATTTCGTTTTATTTAAATACGGATTTTTCTATTATTAGTCAAAGCAATTATTGTTGTTTTAATTTTCATTTGGGAATTAAGGTATACGAATTAAAAATCTTAAAATATCTCGGACGATTTGGGATCCCGATGGTTAATTCTTTGTTATTTAAATTTTCTAAGCTGTTTTGCATAATCGTACTTAATTTTTAAAGCAATGTATGTTGCTGAAAACTCTTTTTTTTTCATTGTGTTTTGAACCCTTTAATTCCCATGATAGAACACGTTCTAGAAATTATGTAGTTCAGAAAATCTAATTTTACGCCAGAAAAATTCAATGGCTAATTTCGTTTTATTTAAATACAGAATGTCCTGCTATTAATTAAAGCACATATTGCTGTTTTAATTTTCTGGTGGGAATTAAGGTATACAAATTAAAACATCTCAAAATATATCGGGCGATTTGGAATCCAGAGGGTTAATAAAAATAAACATATTAAAGAAATTAAAATTACAAAAAGAAAGCTATATACGCAACGTATACAAATATTAACTGAATCTAAAGAGGGGTTTATTAGATTTACATAGATTATGAAACACTTTCTAACACTTCCTGAAATCATTAACAAAACTTCGTTATCTAGCGAAAAATGGTGTTACTTTCCATAGCCAAATATGTATTCCAATACTCTGAACAGCCATGTATTTGATATGTCGGTTGATATATATATATATATATATATATATGCTATGTAATGAGTAAATTTAGTCTAGCAAGAAAATGCCTATCTAGTTGAAAATTTTCTTTCAGCAATTTATACTAATCGATAGAAACATACTTGAATACTTTTGTTCAGCTCTGTGCTTTATGTAGCACCTTTATCACATGAATGTATTTTGCTAAAAATTACTTCATATAAAAATACTCTTTAAACTACTGAAATCACATTTACAGAAATTATCATCCACGGGCGACTCTCTATCCAGTTCTCTGCGTGACTCTGTACATAATTTATCTGCATTCCACCTACATTTCTTAGTAAATTGTATGCATTTCAACATAAAAATGCATCATTTATTTAAAAAACACATTTAAATAATATATATTTAGTAATCTTTCCGAGCTCTTTTGTGTAACCCTGTATTTATAAACTGTGTAGCTATTAGCATTTTTATATACACCATATAATGTACATATATTTTGTGAAACTTAAAAGCGCATACCATAATTGAACATGCATTTCATCCATCCAACAGCAAACATCTATAATATACAGTATTTCTGATAGAATGCACTGTTTGAAATATTTTGTATGTCCCTATAAATACTATGCATTTCGTATTATGCATGAAATAACTCATATTAAGCCTCAGCAAAGTATATAAATTTGATTACATATGAAATCGTTTATCATAATTAAACTATTTCGAAAAGAATTTCCCTCTTTATTAATACAAGGTAGAACCCGTCAAATTTTGACGAAAGAAAATGTTTAAGAAGGAACTGTTTCATTAACTTATAATAAACCTACAAAATTAGTTATAGTGAAAAATGCATTTTATATTAACTCTTAAACAAACGACATTTATCCTCAAATTAACAAAATACTATTTCTATAAAACGCGGTTGTAGAAATTGTTAAAATTAAACTTTAATCGTATATGTAAGCAATAAAAAATAATGAAGATATGTTATTATGATAAAGTTATCAATTAAGGTTCTTATGCTAGTATTCCAAACTGATAAAAAGCGAAATTTATTCAACTTTGACTCAATCATAGAATTTTTTTTTTTTTTTTTTTTTTTTTTTTTGGGCCGTGACATCTAAACCTGGCATCATTTTCAACCTTATCAAAATTTACAAATGTACATTTCACAACTGTATTCACGTTTTAAAAAAATGGCATTTTAATTTGATCATTTTGATTCAAAACTTGAAGTCTCAATGCTGTTAGCTGAAATAGATGTTAAACTGATGATATTCTTTTACATGTAAATCAAATTTTGTAAATGAGGTCAAAATTCACCGGGTTTTATAACAGAAGATATTTAATTTTCTATTTTTTCCCTTTTAATGAGAAAATGACAACATAAACATACAACACTCAATTTTTCCCTTTTTTTTCCTTTGCTTTAAATAGAAATGGAGTATTCCTGTTGCCACGATTTGAAAAAAAGGTATTAAAAGCTACAAAAAAAATTAATATTTCAAAAACAAATTAAGATACAGCTTTCAAACAAATTTCATTAAAAAGTAATTTTTCTTTCTATACGATGGTGTAAAAATTGAAAATGTGCGACATTAAGAAGTTTAAAATCTTTTAGTAGCAAAAATTGCAATACCGAAACTCATGTAAAATTTGAAAGTATTGGCATGTGCAAAATGACGTAATCGTTACGCACAGATACGTTTGGCCTTTGTAATATAGGTGTAATGGAAGTAATCCTGTAAATGAATAATAACTATTCATTTCACTGCATACTTTACAGAATACCTATTTCAGTGCAATTAGTTGATGCTTATAAATTTGAATTTGTTTTATCGGGTGAAACATCTTTAAAATTCATTTGAAAGGATTTTTCCTCACAGATTGTCATGTAACGGAAAACTTTTGACTGATCTTGTAAATAAACTAATCATGGTAGAAACTTCATTTTCAATAGGGTTCATGAGGCAATAACATTCAAAAATTTCTTGGCAATCCGAACATATTTTCGAGAGTTAGAGCGCGAACAGACAAATTGAAAGCATAAGCATTTTGCAACTTTGTTGGAAAGTGTTAAAAAAGAAGCGTTTTAATGGACAACCATTGTTTTACTGTAAAAAAAGCAGCATAGGATATTTAAATATACAAACAGCATAAACAGATTAAAGAAATTAAAATTATTTATATACAAAAAAAAAAAAAAAAAAAAAAAAAAAAAAATTATACACACAATATACCGAAATGTAAAATAAATCGAATGTAGTCTTTAAATAATATAAGATGATATTAAAAAGATGTTTTAAATGACAAACATTGTTCTACTATAAAAAACAGTATAGAAAATTTGAATAATTAAAAAAAAAATAATACAAATAACATAAGCAGTTTAAATAGAGAAAATTATAAAAAATAAAAAGAAATAGACACTTTAAATGATACAAGATGTTGTAAAATAGAACTTTTAAGAGACCATTTTAAATCTAATATTAAAAAAAAAAAAAAAAAAACATTAAATGTAGAAACATACAATATAGTAGTTTAAACCAAAAATATTATTAAAAAACGAAAAGAATGAAAATTTTTATATGATTTAACAGACACATTGAAGTAATTTTTAACCTACAACCAAAAAAAAAAAAAAAAAAAAAAATGATTAAAACTACAAAACATGTTTTATTGAATATATTTTGGTTATTTTAAGGGAATTTTTTAGTTAAAGAAAAAAATCGGTTTTGTTGCTCAGAGTAAAAAATATTGTTAACACCCTTATAAAATTTTAACAAAATTTCATCAATCTTATTTGAGTCTTACTAATGTCTTGTATTTTTGATTTGTAATTCCAACAAACTTTTGTTGTTTTTGCAAAATTTAAATAGGTGTGCAGTAGTCATAACTCCCTCACGTAATTTTGTTTAATTGACTTATATAGCTACAAAGGATTTATATAATTTTTGGATTGTAAAAAGTTTTCAAATTGAGACGGATTAATGACGTTATTGTGCATTTCGGATAAAAATTGTGGACAAAAAACAGAAAAAAAATTAATCTTTTTTTTTGTAGTTGTTTATTTAAGGGTGTTTGTTCTCAACTGCTCCGCACAACAAGCGGAAAACGTTTTGACACATTTACGAACTCATTTTTAAACGGAAAGGTATAAAATTGAAATGGCTGACTATGGAAACGATTTCGAATCGAACTTATTTTTCCATTTTATTATAATTAAATTACCTATCGATTTATAAGCTATTTCGATCACGTGATCACCCGTTTTTCTCCTGTTTTTCGACCGTTTTTTCTGCTTTCGTCAAGAAAACTGCTTAAAAACGTCAACTTTGAAAGCTTGTCATAAAAGATCTATTGTGTTAAAAAAAAAAAAAAAAAAAAAAAAAAAAAACAGAAAAATGAGTGCAATTAGACATTTTCTGAATAACAACATCTGCTATTTTCATGCATTTCTGAACAATATTTAATTAAAGCATATGTCACAAAGTTGTCCTTCCTGATTTAAGAACACCCTTAAGCAAAATTTCCTTTGGCCTATATTTGAACGAAAAGATTTGTTGGACCAAACAAAGTTTTGTTTATTCAACAAAACTTTTATCTGGGTGCAATGATAGGTGTATTTATTTTTGACACACACACAAATATCCAGATACTTTCGAAATATTTTTCTTTTGCAATATGATAATTATTTTCATGTTTTGTTTATTTTCGTGGAACGTCGCGGAGCCCCTGAAAAGTATAGGTGGAGCCCCAAGGACCCACACTTTACGAATGATTGCCTAAGACAATCCTTGTGACGCAGACGAATCTTCCTACACAATCCTGACCTGCGTGTGTGAAGTCAACGAAAATGTCCAACCCCTGAATTAAATAAAAATAAAAATAAAATTATTTTTTTATAATTTAAAAACTAAGCCACCCGTTATTAGGAATTAACTCAAGCTATTCTCAAGACTTGTCGTTCGGGGCCACCGTAATACTTACCTATCGTGGATATACATACTATAAAATTGGAAAGTAAAACATATGAAAACTGCTTATAAAATGCATCGCAATTCCAAAACAAAATTTAAACGTATATTTACCATATTTTTAATATACATAGTAATGCTCTATTAATGAATTCCTGATGAACGCATTTCCACAAATTATATAAAACGCCAAACTACTCAAGTAGTACCGAATAGCGTAGAAGAAACATCCTTATAACTCCAAAAATAATAATCATATCAACTAACAGTTTACTGCGATGGATTAAGCGTCTCATTTTCAATTAAAATATATCTCTGAATTGAAATTTGAATGAAATAAAGGGTCATAAAAAATCGAAGAATTTGGAAAACGGTATTAAAGATATCTGAACAACTAATTATCCAATCGACTTCGTTCTTTATGCAAAATTGTCGTTATTTTCTTCTTTTTTTTACGGCTTTTCCTTAAAATAAAAAAATTCGAAAATTTTTATATACCTTTCATCACAATGAATTTTTCGAGAGTCCGAAAAAAATAATTTCGGATAATCGAGGTTATTGATATTAAATAAGCTTCTTCCCATTCTTACATGCTAAGCACATTTCAAGTCTCTATCTCAATTTGTTCGGGAGATAAAGTATTTACAGACACACAGACAGACGACAATTTTTTTTTCTAAAAATACGTTTTTCGGAACCCTCAGTATCTGAAACGTGTAAATCCGTCAAAAAAATTTTTCGATGTTTCAAAACGATTGCAAAACTTACCCTATACTACATATGATGGGTAAGTAATTATACTGCAATCTACATTCAGAAAAAAGTTTTGTTTAATCAAGAAAAAATAGTTTGGTCCAACGGATCTTTTCGTTTCAATATGGTTCAATGGAAATTTTGTTTGAATAAAGAAAAATATATATTTGATTTTTATTATTTTATTCTATCTATTTATTGCAATTTTTCGTACACAATTTTCACCTGATAATGCTTAATAACATAATAATGACGTCATTAATCCGTCTCAATTTGAAAAGTTTTTATTATCCAAAAATTGTGTTAATTCTTTATAGCTAAGTCAATTAAACAAAATTAGTGAGAGAGTTACGACTACTGCACACCAATTTAAATTTTCAAAAACAACAAGATTTTGTTGGAATTACAAATTGAAAATACAAGACATTAGTAAGACTCAAATAAAATTTATGAAATGTTGATATAATGGTATTTTTTGTCTGAGTAACAAAATGGATTTTTTACTTTAACTAAAAAATTCTCTTAGAACAATGGTGTTGGTCGGTGAAGATACTTATCTCGTTTTCATGCAGCTAAGGTAGAATTAGCTGCTTTATGTACATGAAGACCATGTGAAAGTGTAACATGTAATAAAATCACTTGTAATTATTAATATAAAATTATTATTTTTTTTTTTCTGCATTGAGTGAAATAAAAATAAAAATAAAATTCGATATTTTTATTTTTTTTGTAACAATAAATAATTTATTCCAAAGAACAGTTAAAAATACAGCTAAGGATCTTTCCACACAATTTCAACAAATTGTTCTGAAACCAAATCATTTAAAGTTTGTTCAAAGTTTATATGGAGACACTTATATTGAAAAGGGGTTAAAACCGGTTTCCAAAATCTTTTTTTGGCTAAAATGACTTTATAAACGGGGTGTATCAAAAACAGCGATTTTGGACATATTTACAAAATTTTAAGGCGTTCAAAATCATGCATTGTCTTTTTAAAACTTTTAGAGATGAGCTAAAAATGTAAATATCTTATAATCGACTCTCGATTATTTGTCCTTGACAAAGATCGAATCGTGTAGTACCGAATTTTTTGCACTCCAATTTTGTATCGCTATTTCTTTAATATTATTTAAATGTATAGTTTTCAGAAGTATGTAATTAATTTTAAAAACATATAAAGCCCAGAACTGGTAGAGAAAAGTAGGTTTACTTTGTAGAAAATATTCTTTATGAAGCAAAATTTGCGAATAAACAAGTTTACAAATGTTGAAATATTCCGTATTTTTTATTTCGCAAATAATCAAAATTTTTTAATGTTAAGAAATTGCTGTATTTAAAAAAAAAAAAAAAAAAAAAAAAAAAAAAAAAAAAAAAAAAAAGCATTTTAAACTTATACTTGTTTACATAATAAACAATTATTAGGATGAGTTACTTCCTAAACTCGTTCGAGATCATGGGTGCATGCCTGCTTAAAGCAAAAGATGCTTAAAGCACTTGTTTTCTATCTATATTATAAAGGAAAACGTATCTGTGCGTAACGCATACGTCATTTTGCGAATGGCAACAGTTTCCCATGCAATTTCGGTTTTGCAATTTTTGGTACTGCGAATTTTACGTTTCTAAACATCGTACATTTTAAAATTTGACACCGTCGTATAAAGGAAAAAATGTACTTTTAAATGCAATTTCTTTCAATGCTGTACCTCAATTTGTTTTTGATATGTTAATGTTTTATAATTTTTAGTAACAATTTTGTAATTGTGGCAATAAAATCACTCCAATTTTCTCTAAAAATTGTAAAATAAATAAACAAATAAATAAATAAAAAATAAATAAAATGCGTCTGTTATATATAATCCGTCGAAATTCGGTTTTATTTTTTTATAACTTCAATAATTGAGTTTTATAGTATTTTGTTAATTATAGTTTATAATAATATTTGCTTGAGTATTAGACTGACCAATATAAGATGTATTTTTTACTGTAACTAATTTTGTAGATTTATTATAATTAAATAAAACAGTTTTTTTTTTTTTTCAGAAATTTTCATTCGTTGAATTTCGACGGATGCCACCTCGCATTATTAAAAAAAGAAATGGTTAATTTGCCTTACTTAATTAAAGCATTTTCTTGGTGGATAAGCTAAATTTAATCATTTGACACAAAGTAGTGAGAACCGAATAAAATTCATGTGAAAGATCTTTTTCCGAACTGGTTAAACATTCAACTAGGTATTACTTTTACTTTTTACCCTAAATCACCAATGCTCAAAATGGCGCAGACTGTGTTCAACTTCATTTCAGAGGTGGGCGGAGTTTGCCTGAAGTAGGCGTGAGAAATTGAAAGAGAAATGAAGAAAATTTCCTGGAATAGAAATAAAGATTTTAGCTTCACATTTTTGTATGTTAATTTTTATGGTATCATGTAGTATTCGTACAAAAAATGCAACCATTTTTTTCTCTGTGTACCATTAGAAAAAGAAGCGTTTAATTTTCTTTACTTAATTAAAGAAATTGCTTGACTGATAAGCTAAATTTAATTATTTGACTAAAAGTGGTGTAAACCGAATGGAATTCATGTAGAAGATGTTTTTCCCGAATGGGTTAAACATTCAACTATTACTTTGATTTTTCCCCCATAGCCTAAATCACCAATGCTCAAATGTCGCAGACTTTGCTCAAGTTCCCTTTAGAGGTGGGCGGAGTTTGCGCGGAGAAGGCGGAAAAGGGGAAAGAGAAATGAAAATTTACTGGAATAGAAACAGTAACATAGATAGAAGTTAATATTAGGGGTGGGGCTCAAGAAAATGTAGGAGGGGCTTATATTTTCTCTAGCTCTCTCTCTGACGCAGAAAGATAAATGATTTCTTATTCACACTGTAGGTACTATGTTTCTTATTGAGCTGTTGTAATAATTTCATTTTAGGCTAAGAAAATAATACTGTGGTGTGAAATTCGAGCGTATAACGAGTGTCATATTAAAAATCATGTTAGCTTCCTAGGCGCAAAGAGGATGAAATAAAAAGAAATTAAAAATAATTACTAGTAATTAATGAATAAGGACAATAATTATGAAAATCTAATCTTGAGGATGCAATACAAATCATGATATTCTACAAAACCCATACTTACTTATTTTATAATATTTTCTTATATATTTTAAGATGAATAATATAAATATATATATATCTATCGTTCCCTCCTTATAAATTACCCACCCTCCCCAAGAATAAAAATCGATTATCTTACGTTAAAAGAACACAGCTGTTCACTGTATTTAATAGATATTAAAATAAGTCGTCGCGCATCAACTTCCGTAAGACAGGTGTTGGTTATACTGTTTACCACGAAAAAAGAGTAAACAATCTCTGTGAAGCGGACGAATTCTCCAAGGCAGACAGACAGCAGACCTGCACGCGATAAACTTGGCGTTGATGAAGATGCTTGACTTATTTATATGCAGCTAAGGGATAATTAGCTGCTTAAAGAAGAGGCTAAAATTATAGAAAAAATATGACGACAGTTTTACTGATTAGAATTCATATAAAATCATTTTAATTTTTTTCCGCTCTAAGAGTCATAAAAATGAAGTTAAATTTCGAATTTTGGTTAAGAGCTCCATATCCTGTTCCGTTTTTCTGCCTAGCTTTTTTTCGCGATAATGGTTTCAGAGGGATTACTGCGATCATTAGCATTTGAGGCTATATAGCTTTTATATACATATGTACCGTTTATATACATATATATCGTTTATAACATAAAAATATGCGTTTATTAAAATTTAAGAATCATGTTTTTCTGCCATTTTGAAAAATCTGGTAAGATACTAAAATGACTGTATGGCACTATTTTCGATTCCTTCGCCAATCACGCCAACCAGAACAGATTCTTTTCCGATATTTTTATAGTTTTAACAATAAATAATTTATTATAAAAGAAAAAACGATTAAAAAATACAGCTAAGGATCTTTCCACACAATTTCAAAATTTTTTTTAATACCAAATTATTTAAATTTTGTTCAATATTTGTACATAGACATTTATATAGAAAAAAACTTAAAGACTATTTCCAAAATCTTTTTCGCTAAATAGACTTTACAATCGGAGTGTATCAAAGCACACATTTATAAGGTTAGATTCTTAGGTCTTCAAAATCAAGCATTTTTTCCCCCGAACTTTAAGAAATAAGCTAAAAATTTAAATATCTAACAATCGACTCTCAGTTGTTAGTTCTTGACAAAGATCGAATCGTGTAGTATCGTATTTTTTGCACTCCAATTTTATATCACTATTTCTTTAATATTATTTAAATGTATAGTTTGCAGAAGTCTGTTCTACACTTAAAAAAACATACAATCCACAGAACTGGTAAAGAAAAGTAGGTTTACTTGGTAAAAAAAAAAAAAAAAAAAAAAAAAAAAATATTGTTTATGAAGTAAAATTCGCGAATAACCATGTTTAGTATTCGCGAATGTTGAAATATTCCGTATTTTTTATTTCGCAAATCGTCAAAACTCGCGAATGCTAAGAGGTTACTGTATTTGAAAAACACATAATTCTATACTTATAAACAACATCCATTTACATAATAAATAATTATTAGGATGCGTTACTTTCTTAATCCCTTCGAGATCATGGATACAAACATGCATCTACGAAACACGCTTAAAGCAGTAGTTTTTTATATAATTAAAAAAAGAAACGTTTAATTTGCCTGACTTAATTAAAGCATTTTCTTGATTAGTAAGAAAAAAAAGCTTAGATGTCGTATCGTCCCGCGAGTCGCCATTTTGTTTCCCCATTATTTCTCATGCATTATTATTTAACCTTAAACTGCAAAATGCAACAGAAATGATTATTTCATGATTGAATCATACATTTCAAAAAATGATCTGAAATTAAACACGACAATCTACTGTCGAAACTCAAAGATTGGAAGAGCAAATTTTTAATAGTAAAAATCATTTGATTTACTTATTCATTTATTTTGCAAAGCATTCAGGTAACGTGAAAATAATTTTTTTACTATGCATGAGCCTTAAAAATTTTTATTTTATGTTTCCTCAAAAAAATAATTGAGAAATAATAATAATAATAATAACAATTTGTGAGAAATGATAGGGAAACAAAATGGCGTATCGCGGGAAGATACGGCATCTGTTCCGATGCTTTTACCGATCGGGTTAAAGATTCAACTATTACTTTTATTTTGTACTCTAAAGGACCGGGCACGTAGCACTAACTTCTTGTGGTCAGGCGTCGCTATTTTTGATCTTTCGTGTCGGCGCTTTGATGTAAAATTGCTTTTCCAGTGAACTGAATCCGCACTTCAAGAGAGAAATCAAACTCGAAATCAGTTGACACCTTTACGACTGAAGATGAGAGAGATAAACTTTCTCTTCCTTTGTCATTTCGGTAAGGTTCTTTTCTCAAAAATCATTTAAAGAGTTTCGAAAACTAGCATCCTTCTGTTCTCCTGCCAACGATAGTCGGAAACTGGATCTTCAAAGATAGATTTATTGCTCTTTTAGTGTAATTGAAAGTAGTGCTGTTTGCCTGCAGCCTAAATCAGCAATTGTCCCAGTCTCAACTTGCCTTTAGGAGTGGGCGGGTTTTTATGGAGAGGCCGGGAAAAAGGTAAATAAATAAAAAAAAAATATTCTGGAATTGAAATGAAGATTTAAAACTTCACTTTTTTGCATGTTATTCTTTATGGCTATCATGTAGTATTCACACAAAAATGGCAGCCATTTTATCTATTTATTTATTTATTTTATTTATTATTTATTTGTTTTATTTATTATTTGTTTATTTACTTTTTTTTGCGGTTTTTAAATATTTGTATTCGGATTTTTTTCATTTATCTTTGAGTGTATAATCTCTGAAACTTTTTTTAGTGCAATTACGGGATATATATATTTTTTAAATGACTATTTGCTTTATTTATTTGTTTTAAAATTTATATTTTTACAGTTTGTTAATTATGAATTTCTCCTTTTTCTTTCCCTATTTGTTTTTTTCTTTTTTACGAATAGTATCTGGAGTTCCGATTTTCAATAAAAAAAAAAAATAAATAAATAAATAAAAAAAAATTGTTGTTTATAATTTAAGTTCTGAATTGTTAAAAAATATTTTTTATAAAAATGGATCAAAGTGGTCCAAACTCCAATAAATTATATCATATTTGGAACAGACATAGTATTTGACTGGAATCCGCCATCTTGTTTCTTTGTTGGTCGCTTATGACCACTTTATACTTAATTTATGAACAATTCAGATGTTAAACGTAAACAACAACAATTTTTTAAACTGAAAAAGAGAAATCCACACATTATTTGTAAAAAAGAAAACACAAATAGGGGAAAGTAGAGGAATTCATAGTTAGTAAACGGTATATAAATTTTAAATTAGTTAAATAAAACAAATATTTATTTTTGAAAATGTACATTCTGAAAGCTATCATGTAGTATTTGCTCGGAGATGACGGCCATTTTTTGCCGATTTTAAATTTCTGTATTTGGATCTTTTCATTTATTTTTGTAGTTATATTTTTGAAAGAATAATTCCGAAACATTTTTGACTGTAATTTCGGAATGTTTATATTTTGAAAATGATGTTTTTTTATTATTATTATAATCTCTGAAACTTTTTTACTATAATTTCGGATCTCGGCAACCCTGTACAATTTTTCTAGTAGAGAGAATTTCAATCACAAACGCGTTATTTTTGCTATATCGTTTAGGAACGGCGAAAATGTATCCGAGACTTCTACTCTAGGCACTGTATGTACTTCTACTCCGAGTTCCAAACTGAGTTAAAGTTCGACTCTTTTGAGTCGAGGCAGTTCACACTAGCCTCATTTCTAGATGATTCCCTATGAAAGAGAGAAAATTGGCAAAGTTCACTTTTTAATTGGGGTGATGCAGAGGTATTTGAAAGAATTGATAATTTATGCATGTTTCAATTTTAAAAAGAAGTTTTAATTTTAGAAAATTTTAATTGAGGAAACTTTTAATAAAAAATTTAGAAATTATTATAAAAAAAACTTATTAAATTTCTTTTTTTAAAGCCATATTAAAACCAAACTGTTTATATATATATATATATATATATATATATATATATATAATGTTCTTTTAATATTTTTTTCTTTAATTTTAAATTACTACATAACAACTAAGAATATATTTATTAAAAATAAATTAATAATTAATTTATTATTATTTTATTTTAATTGTACAAGTTCATATTAAAGTTCTTGTTTTGTGCACCATTGAGCAATGTGTTGTATTTTATTACTAATGGTGCAAATGTCCAGTATCTGTTTACACTACATAACAATTTGCCTGTTCATTATTCCTGAAGTACCTTTATTTGAAAAACAAAAATTATACATTTCATTTGTATTTTTTCAAATCACTACAAAACATTTTGGCTTTAGTGTAAACATCACAACACATATTTCTTTTCATTGTAAACAAAGTTTCAGAGATAGAAAATATGCATTAAATCATTTCGTTTTTTAAAACGGAATTGACAATAAGTTATAAACAACATTTTGATTCTTATTTCTACTAAAAGAGGGGTGCGCTCTTTTTACAAAATATCCGATCGCACTGCTAAAAGCTATTCAATATTTCAGCGCGCAATGATTTAAAAAATTTGAATAAATAAATGATTAAAATTATTTTTTAAAACTTAATGGAATTTTTAAAAATAGAAAGTTTGTATGTTTTTGTTCAAACAATTTTTTTACAATTTAAATAAATGATTCATGAATAATTATTATAAATGTTCAATGATTTAAAAATAAAAATTTTGTTTAAGTTAAATAAATTTTTAAAAATAGAAAATTTGAACTTTTTCTTTCAAACATTCATTTATTTATAAGAATTTAAATAAATATGGAAAAGAGAAAAATGTCGATTTTTTTCAAACGGAAAAAAACGATATAGATAGGAGCAAGTGATAGTCAGACGAAATATCTTAGAAAAAAAAATTGAAACAAATATGAGTTCTGTCAATACGAAACTCTACACCACTCCGAAATAAAAAGTGGACTTTCCCACTTTTCGTTCTTATATAGGGAACCATCTAGAAATGAGACGCGGGTGCATTTCACTACCAAGGAGTCGTTAGTTCAAGACAATTGGGAGGACACTTGGGACCTTGAGAGTCACTTGAAATCACTTTTTCACAAACTCTAGACGAAGTGCGAAATTCGAGGCTGCCATATGAAATTACTCAGCCAACGTCAGAATTAGCTGCTTGTGAAATTATTTATACATTTTAGATTTTTCAGAAGATGTCGCTGTTAGCTACTGAATATTACTTAAATGTAATATCTATCATTTTTTCCGTACTCAGTGCAATAAAAGGAAAGTTAAATTTATTTATTTTATTTTAATTGCTAAAGATAATAATATAGTACCGAAAACAAATAATTAAACGTACAACCGAAGAATATTTCACAGAATTGACAAATGCTTTTTGTTCTTAAGCCAGATCATTTAATTTTTCTTCAAGCTTTATATGTAGATACTTACATTGAAAAGATTTAAAAAATCCATTAGAAAAAATTTTTTGGCAAAAAACCTTTTTTTAATCAGAGTGCATAGAAAACACTGATTTTGTATATATATATATATATATATATATATATATATATATATATATATATATATATATATATATATATATACATATATTTAATTCTAAGGTGTTTCAAAGCATGCATTTTTTTTTTTTTTTTTTTTTTTTTTTTCGAACTTGGAGAAATAAATAAAAATTCAAAAATCTGAATTTACTCTCAATCATTTGTCCTTGACAAAGATGCAATGCCGTATTTTCCGCAATCCAATTTTATATCACAATTTCTATGATATAACATAAATTTTTATTGTGCAGAAGCATGTTCTGCATTTTGAAAATATGCATACTGATTATTTATATTAATATCATAAATTGAAATTTAAAAAGTGTCACTTTTTTTTTTTTTTTTTTTTTTTTTAGAAATATTGAATTATACATGAGACTGAAAATTTAAGTTAAAAATTTTAAAATGCTTGATTATCTATCTAATAATTTTTTTAATTGAAAAATAATTTTTTAAATTATTGTTTCTACTGACGTAAAACATGCATTATTAAATTTATGCATGTTTGTTTGACGCATTAAGCAAGAATTTACAGCCAGATTAAAGAGTCTCTACTAAATACACCTAAATGTATTAATTAAAACACGACAGTCTACATCTAAACATACAGCTAGAATATAATTGCTTGTACAAAGAAATAATTTTACGCTCGAATTATTACCTTATATATTATACACAATTAATTTTATTCAAGTTTTAAATTCTTTAATTCCTGAACCAATGAACCAATGCAGGATAATCAGAAGTGCCTACTGGAGTCGTCTTGCTCCAGCTTACCTTCCATCGGATTCGATGAGTCGGATTGCTGAATGCATAGATGTTTTGCAAGAATGAAGGTGGAATTTTCAAAAATTCCGTAGCATTGGGTTGGTAGGTTGGTTAGTTCCTAAGGAACTATTTCACTGTTTTTAATCTAAATAGGACATCTTTCATTTCTTTCCGGGTTGAATGTCATAAAAAGAAATTTAAATTTCTTTCTTTTTAAAAATCTTTTTGTAATAAGGAACATTAATAATCTATTGCAGATAGCGTACTAAGACAACTGGCATAAGACAACTAAAGCATATTTCACAGAATTTCCCCAAATATTTTTTTTCTGTCGAGGCCATAGCATTTAAATTTTATTCAAAGTTTATATGTAAACACTTTATAGAAAATGTATTAAAATCCATTTGCAAAATTTTTCTGAGAAAAAAGTCTTTTTCATTAGAGTGTATCAAAAATATTGATTTTGAATACCATATATATATTTAATTCTAAAGTGTTTCAAAAAATGTTCTTTCTCTCTCTCTCTCTGAAATTATAGAGGGAAATAAAAAATTTAATTATCTGAAATATACTCTCTCTCTTTTTAGGTGCGTTCGTAATTATGTAAATACGTAGCACCTATTGTTGTCGCTCAGTCCGTCCGTCTGTCTGTCCGTCTGTCTCTCCGTCTGTCTGTCCGTCTGTCTGTCCGTCTGTCTGTCCGCATATAACAACGCAAAAACTACCCAACCGAATTGTTTGAAATTTAAAACACATAATTATAACATAATTTTGTCGAGTCATTTCAAATTTTATGAAAAGCGGATGCATAGATCAATTACAGGGACAATCAAAAGGATTCCGTTACATTACGGTCAATGGAGAAAAAAGTTTCAAATGCATTTTAATCGTTTGAAATTTAAAACATATAATTATTGCGTATTTTTATCGAGTCATTTCAAATGTTATGACAACCGGATATATAGATCAATTACAGGTACAATCAAAAGGATTCCGTTACATTACGATCAATGGGGAAATTTTTTTTCAAATGCATTTTAGTCGTTTGGAATTTAAAACATATAATTATTACGTAATTTTGTCGAGTCATTTCAAATTTTATGAAAGTCGGATACATAGATCATTTACAGGGACAAACAAAAGTATTCCATTACACTACGATCAATGGGAAAAAAGTTTCAAATGCATTTTAATGATGTTACACTCATTCGAACATAATAGAATTGGCATGAATCTATGAAATACATACTAAAATATGCATTCTGTACAATCTGTGATGCAAAGAATTTTTATTATTAAATTACAGGGCCACACAAAAGTATTCCACTACATAATGCTATACGGGAAACATTGTTTGGGTCGTGTTTTAATTATATTCAACTATTTCACATTTTATGAATAAGATATACGTTGCTGAGGTGTTATAAAAATTACTTCCTGCATATTTACAGAAACACAAAGATTTCGACTACTATACTGTCTCCGAAGTGCGCTCTACTACATCACCAAGATCTGAATATTTTTAAAACTTCGTTATCGTACGAACACACCTCATTTGCTACGCTTCACGTGCAATTTCCAACTTGTTTTTTTTCCCCTTGACAAAGATTGAATTCTGCAATGCTGTGTTTTTCGCATTTCAGTTTTGTATCCCTATTTCTATAATATAACACAAATTTATATTTTACAGAAGCATGTTCGCCTTTTTGAAATTATATGAACTGATTATTTGTATTCATGTCATAAATTGCAATTTGAAGCTTTTTTCTTTTCTTTTCTTTCATTTATTTTTTTCTTTTCTTTTATTTTATTTTTGTATGGAAAATTTCTATTACTTTCATTTATATAGTTCATAAGGAAGAATTTCTCCAAATTTCATGCATTATGGTAAAACAAAATACAAAATTACACAGATTTAATGATAGATATTAGCAATAAAAGAATTCGCAGAGAACTGATTCTGTATATAATACACACACAAACACAAACGGGGTTTTGGTACAAACTAGTCTGTTAATCACAGTATGGAATTACATAGGACTACAGTGCTCCAAAATCATACCTTAGAAAAATCCTCTTTTATTTTTATTATTATTTTATTTTTTATTTGAATATGAATAGAACTAGAAAAAAACGCAGGCATAAAATCCGATTAAAAAAAAATAAGATGTCTCACTCTTTTTAGAAATGTAATTTAAAAATTAAGATACTATTAAACATAATTTAAGTGCCATTTACAAAACAAATAATAATAATAATAATAATAATAATAATAATAATAATAATAATAATAATAATAATAATAGTATATCTATATTTAAAAAAAAATTCAGGAATTTCTAAACTTATGAACAATTCCCGCTTACATAGTAAAAAGTTATCAGGATGAATTATTTTCTTAAATATTCAACTATTTATAGTCCAAGAGCCGACAGCACAGAAACCTATGTTATCGAGTACAAGGGAAAAAAACCCTTCATTTTAAGGAAGAGTAGTCATAGATCCATGATGAATCTGATGAATCGAATGATCCATGTGTGTCGGAAGGGAAGATGTGCATAAGCCAAAAATGAATACCATTAGTGGTTGCCTCATAGGTTTATCACTGTGTTTTCCTGCTCCCAGTTTTCCATGTTTACACCTTTGATTGTTCGGCAAAGACAATTGTTAGACCTACGAGTCAGCCACTAGGGGTATTCATTTTTAGCTCACAGGCTATCAAAGCCTGAGAGCTTATGTGCCCGTTTCGTTCTGTATGTGCGTATGTGCGTAACGCGATAACTCATGATAAAAATATTCCATCCGCTTGAAATTTTGGATATATGTATATTCTGATAAGGCACTTCCCTGATTAGTTTTTGGAGTTCATTCGATATGTATAAGAGGGGGAACGGGTGGCTGATGCCCCTCCCCTTAGTTGATATAAATAGGATTTTGATGCAGAATTATCAGTTTTCAAAATTTAGATATAGGATTTTTCTGATAAGGCACCTCCGGGATTAGTATTAGGTATTCGTTGGATAAGTATAAAAAGGGAGAATGGGGGGGCTAATGCCCCTCCCCTTAATTGATATAGATGGGTTTTTTATGCAGATTTGTTAGATTTTTTATATGATAAAGCATATCCGTGATTAGTTTAAGGGGTTCAAGGATTAAGTATAAAACGGGGAAATGGAGGGAGCTGTTTCCTCCCGCACCCCTTTAATTTGCTTTTCGAACGGAATTAACCTTTGAAAATACAAAGCTGTCATGTACAATTAGCATGTGTAGCCTGTGAGCTGAATGCCTTCAGTTTAACTGGGCAATATTCATTTTATTGGCTTATGCACCCCTTCGCTTCCGACAGACTTGGATCACTTTATTCCCTTGTAACTACTCTTCCATAAAAAAGTGGTTTTTCGTGCTTGATAACACAGGTTTTTATACTGTCGCCTCTTGGGCTATAATGGAAGGCGGTATTCGAAAAAAAAAATCTATCACGTCACATTTTTTACTTTCTTCTATACAGTAGTGATCCACAACCTTTTTGCCAGAAAATTGTTTGCCACCAGAATATTTGAAATGTGGCGTTTGTTTTATTTTACAGCAAAGTTTCTGTCATTATTATAAGCAAAATTACTTCGAATGAAAATAGTGGTAGCTTTGTGGCCCGCGGGCCACAGATTGTGCACCCTTAATATACACGATGTCCACTCTCAACGGTATCCAATGACTAACTCCTAAACCATTGTTCGTAGACGTGTAGTTCCATTTAGAAAATGTTTTTAATAAGTTAAAGAAATATTTTTAAAACTGTTTCGGTAAATAAAGACATAAAAAAAATTACGAAATTTAAATTTCTATACTATTTCTATAAGTGGTAGTAAAATTTTCCTGTTATACTGACGTAAGACAAAAATTTCTCGTTTTTCTACGATTAAAATTGACCGAATAATAGCTGTTTAAAGTTAGACTATATTTTTAAACTTAGTAGAAAAATAATTTTGTGTGATATATTTATAAAAAATGGTTGAGAATAATATTGTTTCAATACAAATTTGAAATCTTTTATCATTTTGACATATTAACCAGGGCTTGAAATTCAATTTTTCGAAGGAGGGGAGTCTCCCTACCAACATTTATAAATGGAGGGGAGTTTGGCTGTTTGGGAGGGAGAAAAAATGTTTAAAATGTGCCATTATTTTATGTGCTATTTAAAGAATTGCCAGAATACAGACATAAAAAATATCACTGAAGCAATTTTTATCAACAATTCAGAATAATTATGCGAAATGTGTAAAAAAAACGTTTATACTGTCTAGTTTTTACTGGTGGTAAATTCCCTCCCGGTACTAATTATTTTTGTCACAGGTCTAATTATTATTTTAATAATAATTAATAAAACTTCTAATTAATTTAATAAATTTATATTTATAATTAATGATTAATAATTATAATTAATAATGTTATTTTTCTGTATTTTAAATGTGGAAGATACAAATTTAATCATAAAATAATACTTATTTAAGTGTAGACGATAACAAGTATCATTATTGTTTGTATTTCTTGAAAAAAGGGGCAAGTCAAATTCATTGAAATTGATTTTCTTAAAAAATGAATACTTTGTTGAGTAAAGGGATACTTTTTGTTTAATATATGGCTGCTTTCAGGAATTGCACTCACTCAGAAAGATTTGGAGCTGTCAGAAACTGATTTTAGAGCAGCAGAGAAAAAAATATATTGAAGCAGGAAAATTAGTTTGTTGAACAGAAAAATTAACTTCCGTTATATTATTTTTGGGGGGAGGAAGGAGAGAGAGGTTCCCTTCGACGAAAGTTGCATTTTTTTGCTATCTTTTGATGAAATCTGTCTTTTTTTACGATCTTTTCACGAAATCTGCCGTTTTTTCGGGATTTTTTGACAAATTTTGCCGTTTTTTCGTGAATTTTCTGAGAAAAATTGCCGTTTTTTCGCGATCTTTTGATGAAATCTGATGTTTTATCGCGATTTTTTGTACGAAAATTGCCGTTTTTCGTGATATTTTGGGGAAATTTGTCATTTATAGTGAATCTTTTGTCTAAATTTGTCGTTTTTCGCGATTTTTGGACGAAATTTGACGTTTTTTCGTGACCTTTTCGACGAAAACTGCCGTTTTACAGAATTCTGTGACGAAATTAGGCATTCTTTCGTGAATCTTTTGACGAAATATGCCGGAAATTAGTTGTTTTTTCGCGATCTTTTCACAATATTTGCCGTTTTTTAGCAAACGTTTACGAAATCAAGCCGCGTCTTGTGAAACGTGTAAGACCTGTTTCTTTTGTGTGTCATCTCCGATCTTTTGAGTAATTTATGCGCAATAGCGCGTCCGCGGCATAACTGTTCCATAATTTTTGGAATTGAATGCGTTAAATTTTTTGCGTGTGTGTGTGGAAGGGGGGTGGAAATTCCAAACAGAATCACCTCTATTTCACCGCGGAAAATACAGCGAAACTCGTCAATTGATTGCAGGAAAAAAATAGCAAAATTTGTCAATCAGTCGCGGAAAAAATCGTGATTTTCAGTGATTTTTCGCTGTAAAAAAACTCGCAAAATGTGTCGATTACTTGCACGAAAATATCATAAAATTCGCAAAAAGGTCGTGGGAGTTGATCATAGTTTCAAAATGCATATGCTTAATAATAAGCATCGATTAGTTCGATTTAAATCGATTGCAATCCCATAGAAATATTGCCTATCCTTCCCACCTGTTTTTGAAATGGACTTAACCCCTATCCATCGCTCCCGTATGGAATAGAGTGGGAAAGAGACGCTAATTGCAAAAACTATCTTATGTCATGTTTTTCAGTTTTTGATAATTGATTATTTTGTATTCTGTACTGCTGAATCAGAAATTGACGTTTATTTTTTACCAACGCGTAAAAAGTTTTTCTAATCGTAAATTTAAAGTTAAAAAAGAAAAAAAAACAGCGAAATTTATGTAGGGGAGAAAGGGGCAGATTAAGATAAAGTTTTTCTCTCACAAAATCCATGGGCGAAAAACAGGTGGATTTTTAGGTAATGATAAAAGAGATAATTATGAAATAAAATATTGCATTTTATTTTAAAACCTATTATGCAACGGATATGAAGGACGAGCGTTTTCACGAAGACCTTAATTTTTTTTAAGACAGACACAGTGATTTTTGGAACAAAATTATGTTAAAGGACTACTGCTGCTCTTTTTTAAAGAAAATTATAATAAGTTGACTAATGACCTAATGACCTAATTCCTAATGACCGTAATAAGGGAATACTTTTGATTGTCCCTGTAATCAAACTATACATCCGATTTTCATAAAATTTTAATTGACGCGACAAAATTATGCAACAATTATATATTTTAAATCTGAAACGATTGGGTTGGATTGCTTTTACTCTATTATATGTGGACAGACAGACGGATGGACGGAGAGACAGAACGATGACTATAACTTGGTGTAATCCTGATCAACGCATATCAATTTCATAAAATATTAAATAGTTTGATACCTATAAAATGCATACCAAACAAGGCCTCAATATATAATTATGCAATGGAATGCTTTTGTGTGGTCCTGTAAATCAATGAGAAGTATTATTTACACCGCAGATTGTACAGAATGATTATTATAGTATATATTTCATAGATGCATATCAACTTTATTATATTTGAAAGAGTGTAAGATCATTAAAATGCATTTGAAAAAATTTTCCCCATTGACCGTAACGTGTCGGAAACCTTTTGGTTGTCCCTGTCATTGTCATCCGATTTTCATAAAATTTGAAATGACTTGACAAAATTGTCTAATAATTTTATATTTTAAGATTCAAACGATTCGGTCGGGTAGTTTTTCAGTTGTTATATGCGTACAGACGACCGGACAGACGGGCGGGCGGACGGACAAAGAGACGGATGGACAGACAGACGGAAACTATAGGTGCTACCTATTTACATAATTACGAACGCACCTATATATATGAGTAAAATCAATCATTCCTATTTTTTTCTTTTTTCAATTCATGTTATCATTCTTTTAAATATTTAATAAATATTTTTTAACACTTAACTGCTGTGACAAAAACTGTCGCACAACTACTGTGAGCGGTCTGCCAAGCTGCTTAATCTAAAGATGAATAAAATGTTAAATTAACTCTCAGAATATTATTTTTATATTAAACTTTATATACTGGACTATTATATATAAAATTCAGCTATTCAAAAAAATCTAGAGATAGTAATAGGACTCCAAACGATACAAAATTTGACCAGTATCTATATTTAAATTAAAAATTGCGAGTTAAACTCTGAAATTTAATAAACTCAGCTGTCTGTTAGACCTAACAGCAGTTAAGGGTTAAACTAGACGTGACAGATTTTTTCTAATAATTTTCCCGTACTCAGGGCAGTAGAATCTATGAAATAACACACATTTCAATGAAAGTACATCAACCATGTAAACCAGTGTAATTAATTCATAATCATGTTTGATGTCAAAATTTAACGTTTTAAAAATTTATAATTTCACACCGGAAAATTACGACAAGAAAATTTATATCTAAAAGGTACAACTTTTCACCATTGGAGTTTTGATTTCATACTTGATTATAAAAGGGCTAAGAGCTAGCAGCTAGTAGCCTTTTATAACTAAATAAAATGCAATTAAACGTTACTGCGCAAACGTTTGGGGAGAGAACGGCTGCTAATGGTACGACTGAAAATTTCAGCTTCTGATTAGGGTTGGGCATTCCGATTCATCTTGATGAGTCGACTCTGACTCGATTCACTTAGTTAATGAGTCGATATAGTGAGTCGACTCCCAACTCACTTACGATTGGTTGGTTGATTGTAAAAATGACGCAATTTTATGTCTTCTATCACGTATATCGCACGTAAGAGAATTTTTAAATGTATGCTCGAATTATTTTGTTTTAGTTTTTAGAAAAAAGATATATTTTTGTGGTAAGAGCCGAAATTTTCAGTCCTGTACCGGCCCAGAACGTATAAAAAATAATGACCTGGTTGGTAAAAAACATAAATGTTCGGCCAACTTGCTTCGTACCGAACAGTTATTAACCCGACAAGAAAAAAGTTAAAATCTTCTTAGCCTGATCCGGCATAGTTAAACTTTTAAAAAATATGGATTTTTCCGTTTGAGAAGTTCTAATCAAAAATTAATATTTTAGATTTTTTCTTATGTTTATAATCTTTATTTTTAAAGAAGAACCCTATGCTATGATATTCATTTTTTAATTAATGTTAATTTGTATGTAAATGTTTCATTTGATATTAATATTGTTAATCCACATATGTGCTATTCTACGCATTAGAGGCTTAAAAATCTGAAAAATGCTACGAAGTAAAATCCTCCAAGATGGAATAACATTAAATAAAAATTCGCTATAGACGAGTTCCCTTCCGATAGCTACGAGGAAAAAAAGGTTAGACCCGAACCAGTCTTTTAGTAAAAAGTAAGTCGCGAGCTCGGCTTGGGAGAATGCAATGACAAGGCCCAATCCGAGGCTTGTAAAATAAAGTAAGGTCCGACCCGAGTGCCGCTAAAAATAGGCCGGAGCTTCGAGCCAGGATCCGACAATCACAGCGTTTAAAATTATTAGACTGTTTTCTTTCCTTTTTTTCCTTTCTTTTTTTTGAGGGGGGGGGGGGGGGGTTCTTTACTTAAAAATTTAAAACGGATACTTTAAGTTCATTATGTTCTTATATTTATAAATTATTAGTTATTCACAAATATCCCTCCCCCCCCCCAAAAAAAAAGAGAAATATTAGTACAAATTAAGTTAATTGATTTTTTAATTTTTTTTAATGTGTGCGTTTACATATATGTCGTGTTGGTTATGTTGGATTGGTTTGGTTTGGTTTATTTTTGCCGTCCGATTATCTACGCTAGGGATATAGGACCAGGAGGGGGAGTGCCCTTCGTGGGGATCTTTCTAAAAGGACCTAACCCGTATTTACGCAAGGTTCGAAGAAAACCACGAAAACTCCGAACGGTTAGGCCGACAGCCGTGATTGGGTTCGAACCCAGCACCTGCCGTCTACCAGTTGAGAAGTCCGTACCTCTCGGCCACTGGTGGGGCCTGGGTATGTTGGAAAGATATCGTATCATCGAATTAAAAAGAAATTAATTACTTTACGTTTAGATTCTGTAGAAAATATAATGCAAAAAATATATCTCCCCCCTCCCCGGTCTAGTCTATTTCTGAATTTATCAAAACTAAAATTATGGAAAAAAGGGGACAACAGTAGTTTGCTGGAAAATAATAGCGATTATCCTGAGTCTCATTGTTTTGTAGAAAATTGCATTTTTCGTTTCACATAAGCTTAATATTGCAGGGCTCAATGTCAGCATGTTTTAAATGTACAATTATAAAATTGATAGCCTAACTATTGAGGGGATTTCGAATCAAATAACGTTTTCCATTTGTTTAATAAATGAACTGCTAATCAAACTAAATACGAAAAAGAAAAAACGGAGCTGCTGTAGTGTGTTTGAAGAGGTGAAGAGATATTAGAAAATTTAAGATTCAATTCTAGAAAAAAAACTCAGCATTGACATAATTTCTGATACATTTTTATTTAGAACTTTAAAAATTGACAGGCAGCTATAGAGGAGATGAAAAATCAAACAGCATTTCCATTTTTTAATAAATACATTACATATGAAGAAAAAATGTATTCTTGTCATGAAACAACAGGTTTGTCTCTTTTCCCTTGCAATATAAACTTCAATTTTAAGAGTAATTTTCTAATGTACTTTGCTAAAAATTGGAAAGCGCCAATCAATTACATAATTTCTGAATAAGAAAACTTTTCAATTTTACGAGTTTTTCTTTCAACTGAAAATGAATTCAGAAATGTATGAGAAAGTAGCTTTTTTGCATTTAAGAACAGATTTAATAAATTCAGAGAAATATTTTCAGAAATCTACTTTATATTATACAGCTTTAAAAGCTACGACATTTTTAACCCTCTTTTTTTTCTTTTATTCCAAATTAGATTACTTTTTTTAACGAATGTTGAAGAGTCTAAAAATCTAAGTAAACGATAACATTGCTGTTGCTATTGTGTATTTTCTGTCTTGCGAGTACATACTAAACTAAAATATTGCTCATGAATGTGCATAAAATATTCTTAAGAAAATTATTGTATTCTAAGAAAAATCGGATTTTTTTTTTTTTTTTTTTTTTTTTTTTTTTTTTTTTTTTTTTTGATAGAAATTGAACCGGGCCGGGTAAGTTTATTAATTTATTTATTTGTACGGGTCGGAACCGGATAGAACTTTTTATTTTACATTAGCCTGGAGTAGCTTTCGCTTGTACCGGACCTGGTTAGACCTGTGAGCTCCTCTAAATAAATTATGAATATTTGCAAGTTTTCTGTAATTTTAATAAATGTCATTTTACAAATCTATCAAAATGTTCAGTGTCTGGGACATAATTTACCCTTTATGCGATCATAAAAAAGCGGCGGGGAGGCTAATTTTTTAATTTTTCCCCGGATATTTACAGTTTTTATAATTGACTTCCTTTTGAAATTCTATTTATAAAATCATGATAATGTACTGAATAACTGCCAGGTTTTATGTTTTTATCCTACCACTATTTAAAAAAAAATAATAATAATAAATAAAAAAAATGTATTTTAAAATTATCGGAAATTTAGGAAAACAAGCAAATTCCCTTCATAAAAAATAACTGTAAAAAATAAGCGTAAAATTTGGCAGCTATGACATTGTGATCCCCTCTCCTCCCGATTGACACTCAGAACTTACTTGCGCTACCCCCCACCCCCCCCCCGAAAAAAAAAATAAATAAATAAAATAAAATAAACAGGAAATATTATCCGAATCTGGTTTGAAAAAAGGAATATTTTAAAAAAATCGGCCATCTAAACTGAAAAAAATTATATGAAATTTATATCCATTTTTACATTATCTGCAAAAATTTATAATTTATATAAAAAAAAAAATACATATTAAAAGAATATATTCGTAATCAAATGAAGGACAACACTTTATCTAAAATACATCAATCATAAAATAAACTCATAAAACTTTTTAGCAGTGGTGAATTCGGAAAGTGGCCTGGGGGTCAGGCATTCCCTACGGAGCAATGAGATCCCCCTCCCCTGAAATATCAGGCATTTTGTGTTTTAAATGATAAAAGAGTGCAGTCTTTACACCACCCAAAATTCTTTATAACATCTACCTACACCCACAGAAATCGCCTCTCGAAAAAAATGTGTCTTAATTTATCCCTGTTTTTTAAACAATTTGCTATTAAAGTAAAAAAAAAAATTCTCTCTCTTCAACTTTTTTTTTCTATATTGCATCAGATAAAGGCAGTTGAAAATATTTCCCTAACCAGTTCTACTTTCTTTTGGCAAAAGATACAAACATAATATCTGCTTTGTTTGATCGTTCGATCTTTCCTTAATACGGAAATCGGCTCAAGCTTATCATAAATTCAATTAATCTTCCCAGAAATATCCTGCTGAACGCCCCTTTTTCCATAAATTCAATTAATCTTTCCAGAAATAACCAGCAGAACGCCCCTTTTTCTCTGTCCCTCCCACTCTTTTCATTCATTCGGTATCTTCCTAATTACACGTGAAATGCACATCTACACTGCCTCCGCTTTTCCCAAAATCCCCAACCGCAATATAAAATCAAACCAAGACATTTGTTTTTTGCTAAAAAGCCCAGCGCGGATTCGAAGAGTCGAAATCTGATACCGAGTCGAAAGAGTGGTTTTCTAGGAGTCGAAGAGTCGACCACCCAATCTTCAACTCTCGACTCTCCAAGTCCGACACTCTGTTAAACTGGTCCAACCACTCTTTGAGTGAGTGAGTTGACTTTTCGACTCTTCGACTCCGAATCCCAAACTGAGTTGAAATGAAAGTTCGACTCTTTTGAGTCGACTCCGTTAGCCAGATAGAAGTCGATAGTTCGATTCACTTGTAAGGAGTCGAGATTTAGAGTCGACTCCTCGACTCCTCGGCCAACTCTACTTCTGATTAAACTCGTTTCTGCGCGTGCGTCAGCAGAGGCGAAAAGGGAAAAAAGGTTGTAATTTCTTCCTTCTAGTATACCGCACTGAGAAATGGATTTTCCCTTTTCCTTGTGGATTTATTCATGAAGTGCTTCAGAAAGAACTAAGTACATTTCTAAGCATACAATGAGATTTAAACTTTAAGCTTTATATGATATAAACTCATTATCAAACTATTTATTTGAAACTTTTTCATTTATCCGAAATTATTTAAAGCAATGCAAAAGTTGCAAATGGTTTTAAAACTTCATCTTTAGTGCAAATTGAAAACAAAAACAATGCTAAACATAAACAAGATTAGAATAGAAAATAGTAAACAGTTATTTGTGCTTTTTTTAATTTGCTTTATTTACATAGCTCTTTTGAATTATTATTAAATTCAAAATTCTCAATGTTATAAATGACCAAATCTGTAAAAATAAATAAATAAATAAATATGTGTGTTGAGGTATTTATAACTTATTTAGAGAATTTAAATATTTTAAAAAGGAGATATTTTCCATTAACATCAATTAAGTAATAAAACGTTACCATTAATCAGAAATTATATATATATATGATTCATATAGTTATTGCTCTTTTATACAAAGGATAAATAAAAACAATACTAAACATAAACAAGATAGGAAGACAAATAGTAAACAGTTTTTTTTATGTTTATTTTTTAATTTAATTTAATCGTAATTTACTTTATTTATGTAGGTTTTTTGAATTATTATTAAATTTGCAATTTTCAGTGTTATAAATGACTGAATTTGTAAATAAATAAATACATAAATAAATAAATATGTGTGTTGAGCTATTGATAACTTATCTAGAGTTAAATGTTTTTTAAAAAGAGGCATTTTCCATTAACATCAATTAAGTAATAAAACATTACCAGTAATCAGAAATAAAAGGGATTCTGTGGTTAAAGGCTTTCTCAAAATTTCTAAAAACTGATTAAGTTTATACCAAATTCATTGTGATAAAATTAAAATATGATGTGTAAAAACAAGGGTGAGCAAAATCTTAGCAAATACAAAATGTTTACCATTCATCTGTTACAAGTCCTCATAATAAGAACCTCTATTTCAACATAAAATTAAAGAAAAAATCAGAAGCAATAGTACAAAATAATACATTTTATTACTGCTATTGTTCCTTCTTTTTTTTTTTTTTTTTTTTTTTTTTTCAAAATTTTAAAAGGTTTTTATTTATGAACTTTTTAACACCTAAATGCTTAATTTATAATTGCCATATGTACCTTTTATTATATTGGTCTTATATGTTGCATATTTACTAAATGCTACTTTATGGGCATGTAATACTATAAAACTGTTCACTTTATAAATAACAATCACTAAACCTCCCAGATGAGATTCTCGCTCCACTACTGACTCAGACATATAAAAAAACTTGTTGGATATTTTAATTGAATTTAAAGTAATTTCTTTCTGTTATGATAACTAGTTCACCTTTTCTTCTTTTTAAATAATATAGTTTTAGAGGGGATTAAAAAGAAATTTCATTGTTAAATTAATCTGTATGAAAGGATCATATAAGGCCCTAAAAAACAACAAAAACAAAAATGCCTGTTACTAATACAAATTTACATATATGTTTTCTTGTCTATAAAACATTTATTTGTAACTTTTGTGTTTTAATAGATACATTAATGTCTTTAAAAATCTAAATTGATGTTTTAATTGTAATGTAACTATTAAAGCATATTCTAATCAGAGCCGTAGCTAAAGAGGGTTCAGCCAGCGACGTGCGAAGAGAAAATTGCGCCCGAGGTGAAGTTCCAATTTGGTGTCCCCCCCCCCCAATCACTATTTCTCTTTGTGACAGGTGTCACAAATTTTTTTTAAACATTTAACTCTAGATAAGTTATCAATAGCTCAACATACATATTTATTATTATTATTATTATTATTATTATTATTATTATTATTATTATTATTATTATTATTATTATTATTATTATTATTATTATTTTACAAATTCAGTCATTTATAACACTGAAAATTGTAAATTTAATAATAATTCAAAAGAGCTACATAAATAAAGCAAATTAAAAAAAAAAAAAAAAAAAAAAAAACTGTTTACTATTTGTCTTCCAATCTTGTTTATGTTTAGTATTGTTTTTATTTATCATTTGTGTAAAAGAGCAATAACTATATGAATCATATATATATATATATAATTTCTGATTAATGGTAACGTTTTATTACTTAATTGATGTTAATGGAAAAATATCTCCTTTTTAAAACATTTAAATTCTCTTGAATAAGCTATAAATAGCTCAACACACATATTTATTTATTTATTTTTACAGATTCGGTCATTTATAACACTGGAAATTTTGAATTTAATAATAATTCAAAAGAGCTATGTAAATAAAGCAAATTTAAAAAAGCACAAATAACTGTTTAATATTTGTATTCTAATCTTGTTTATATTTAGCATTGTTTTTATTTGTAATTTGTGTAAAAGATGAACTTTTAAAACCGTTTGAAACTTTTGCATTGCTTTAAATAATTTCGAATAAATAAAAAAAATTCAATTAGATAGTTTGATTATGAGTTTATATCATACAGAGCTTAAAATTTAAATCGCATTATACGCTTAGAAATGTATTTGGTTCTTTCTGAAACGCTTCATAAATAAATCCACAACGAAGAGGGAAATCCATTTCTCAGTTCGGTATACTGGAAGGAAGAAATTACAACCTTTTTCCCTTTTCACCCCTGCTGACGCACGCGCAGAAACGAGTTAATCAGAAGCTGAAATTTTCTAAGTCGTACCATTAGCAGCCGTTCTCTCCCCAGACGCTTGTCTTTACTGCACGGGTCATCTCGCATATACCTGAAATTGCTACTATATTTATCATTATGTGCCATTTATATGGTCATAACCATACTTTTCGGGGAATCTGTGTTTCGTTCGGAGGAATATTGAAGTATCGTTTCTGCCAACTGTATTTAATGAAGAATTTGCTTTGCACATTTGTGTTTTTTTTTAGATATAATTCAGCCCATTCTGGGATATCTAATTTTAATCCCAAAATTGCAAACGGCACCAAACATATTATAATAAAATTTTGTTTTTACAATGAAAGCTTGAATTTGGCAATTAATAATACCTAAAAAAGTCGATTGTAAATTCCGGTGAGAGTCAATATTTTCTTTTTTACAAACAGAATTTGCCTGTGCCGAAAAGGGTTAGCTAAAACTGCGATTTTTGATTTTTGATTTTTTTTAAATATGAAAACCGCTTTTTACTGTATTCCATTCTAAACATACGATTCACTAAAAAAATGAATTGATTTTATTTGTCTTGAATTTATATAAAATTTGACATACAAATAGTTGAAAAAATTAAAACTAATAAAGAGTTGTCGAAAAAATGTTCATTGTTCTTTAAAACAATGAAACCTGAAACAAAAAAGTTATTAATATTTATGTATTACTATTATTAATAGTTTTTTTTTCTCCCGTACTTCATGATCAGTACCTACAATATTTAAATTTACACAGAAGATTTTTTTTCCTAAATAATTAAAAATAGTAATCCATAATTATATATATTGGGTTAGGGAAAAAGTATTTTCGTTTTTTCCCAATACATAGATTTAAATTCGTATATCTCCAGTACTACTTACTCAATTAAGCCATACTATACAGCATTTGAAAGGTAACAGTCTCTAGCAAATTTTAAAAATAAAGTTAGCATCATCTGTTTAATCAGTCAAAAATTATTGCGTTTTAAAAATAGAATTTCCAGAAGATCATTTTCGTCAGATTTTAGTTTTTTACTTCTGAAAAGTGAAAAATGAGGCTCGGGTTCATCCAAATTGTGTGGCTTTTATGGTGATCGGTGCTTAAGTAAAACGCTAAAGTCAGAATTGGTTTGCTCGTTTTCGTTCCGAAAATTTCGATGTTAAAGATGAATCTTTCACTGGCCGGCCTATCGTTGAAAAAGTCGATGAAACTGAAAAAAAAATAGAGGTAGACTCACATATTTCTTCCCGCGACAGTGCTACGGAACTGAACATCGACCATAAAACACTTTTGAACGATTTACAAAAAATTGGATACCAAAAGAAACTCGATACTTGGGTTCCCCATGAACTTACATTGAAAAATTTAATGGACAGAGTTTCCATTTGTGAATTGCTACAGATACAAAACAACATCAAGCCATTTTTGAAACAAATGAATGTAAGTCATGAAAAGTGAATCACGAAAACAATGTGTGAAAAAGATCGTGGTCGAAGCTTCACAAACGATGGCAAAGCCCGGATTGAAGCCAAGGAAGGTGATGCTGAGTGTTTAGTGCGAATGAAATAGAATTGTCCATCATGAGCTGTTCGAACCTGGCTAAACTATTAATTCAACTATCTACTGTGAACAAATAATGCGAATGAAGCTGGCGATTAAAAAAACCTGTCCGAAGTTGATCAATAGGAAAAGCGTTGTCTTCCATCACGACATCGATAAACCACACACATCTTTAGTCACTCGGCAAAAACTGAGAGAGCTTGGCTGGGAGGTTTTGATGTACCCACCGTATAGTCCGGACCTGGATCGGACGGATTACCATTTGTTCCGCCCTCTGCGGAACTCTCTTCGTGGTGTGAAGCTGACTTCAAAAAAGGCTTGTGAAAATCACCTTGTTCAGTTTTTTGCCCAGAACTCGCAAAAGTTCTACAATGACGGAATTATGGTTTTACCACAAAAATGACAAAATGTCATCGAACAAAACAGCACATATATTATTGATTAGTTCTTTTTAATGTATATAAATAAATTCAGTTTGAAGAATATGAAAAAAAGCGAAATTACTTTTTCCCCAACCCAATATATATATAATATGTATATATATATATATATATATATACAGGGTGTCCGAAAAGTCTGGAAACGGCCGAATAACTCGAGAAATACATATGAGATTGAAAAACGCAAATATACGTGTTAAATATTTTTAAATAAGCTACTCAGTAATACCAAATTTGACCTTCGCAACCGACCCCCTGGGGGTCAGAGGGGGTCCAACTTTGAAATCTTAAATTATAACCTCCATTTTTTATTGCAGATTCGGATTCTACGGGCAAAAATACGTAACTTTTGTATTTGATATTTATTTCAAATCCTCGTTTATCACGGTGTATTCGAGCAGATTAAATCGATATATATTTCGGCTTTTCGAACGGGATTTTCCCTAATCGAAACTGATTGGGCAGAATTTTTGACGTTAAATTCCCCGTCTTTTGCAGAAATAGCGTTTCCTGAAAATCACCCGTGGCGATTATTTCAATAGTGCTACACTGTTAAAAATTTTACCCATTTGCTGCAGCGTCACTCCACAGCTATTATAGAATATCTCTTTTGTGACCAATGAGAGTGCTCCATAACACAGTAAAGTAATCGTTTTCAATAAAAGTGGTGGAGTGACGATGCAGAAAAGTGTCAATTTTTTACAGTGTACTTTACTGTGTTATGGAACATTCTCATTGGTCATGAAACAGATATTCTATAAAAGCTGTGGAGTGACGCTACAGCAAATGGGTCAAATTTTTAACTGTGTGTAGTACTATCGAAATAATCGGCACGGGTGATTTTCAGGAAACGCTATTCTTGCAAAAGACGAGGAATTTGATGTCATAAATTCTCCCCAATTAGTTTCGATTAGGGAAAATCCCGTTGGAAAAACCGAAAAATGTATCGATTTAATATGCTCGAATACACCGTAATAAACGAGGATTCGAAATGAACATCAAATACAAAAGTTGCGTATTTTTGCCCGTAGAATCCGAATATGCAATAAAAAATGGGGGTTATAATTTAAGATTTCAAAGTTGGACCCCCTCTGACCCCCATGGGGTCGGTTACGAAGGTCAAATTTGGTATCACTGAGTAGCTTATTTAAAAATATTTAACACGTATATTTACGTTTTTCAATCTCATGTGTATTTCTTGAGTTATTCAATTCAACCGTTTCCAGACTTTTCGGACACCCTGTATATATATATATATATATATATATATATATATATATATATTCAATCTAATATTTTTTGAAAAGTAGTTAATATTTATTTGATTTTTTTAAATATTATTGTACTTAATCTAAATATAAGTCCATTAAGGGCAGACCTGACACGGATGCCACGCCCATTCACATTAATTTTAATCTTACACTTTATACCCATTTATTATATGTAACTGAATTTCATCCAAGCGTTAACCCCTTGAAGGCGATGGGATAAAATGTATCCCACTCAATTTTAATTGCGAAATGCCATATTCACACCATAATTTTGTAATGATTTTTTTTTAATTTCATCAAGTACGCAAAGAAAAGCATTTATTCAATTTGAAATGAATTTGTTTTTTATGTTCTGGTGCCATTCGTTCTTTTCAGAATTTTATGAATACGAGTGCTTTGCCCTTTAAAGGGTTAAGACGCCACAATAGTCACTGAAAAGACCCGGACGGTTATGTTAATTCTATGGGGGCGTTATTTTCAAATATCTCGCTCAAATTTTAAGAATTTCACGTGATTTTTTTTTGGGGGGGGGGGGAGGGATAGTTGAGAACCATTTTCAACAGGACTAGTTTTTATTATTTCGATTTTGCTTACATTTTTATTGTATTAGGATAGTTTCTATTTCAGAACCGGTTCAAACCAGCTCCGAAAGTTAAAGTATTTTTTCTAAAAAAAATCTGAAACCAAAATTGAAAAAGTAAAAACTAGGCCGGTGTTAGATCATCCTCAGCTATCCAATGCAAAAAAAAAAAAAAAAAAAAAAAAAAAAAAAAAAATTAAAATTTGAGCGAAATATTTGAAAAGAACGCGCCCATAGACATAACATTATCATCCGGGTCTTTTTTCAGTGACTAGTGTGGCGCCTTAATGTATACTTTAATTCGTGTGTTTCAGAGAACTATGCAAAAACTTCAAAAATTGAGAAATGTCTCAGTTTTTTAGTTTCCGAAAAAAATGTACTTTTCAGCAAAAAACCCATTGACACCTAAAGTACGCAAGCGATTTCGTTAAAAAAGGATTTGGTAGAAGAGTATAAATTTAAGATTATATGTGAGGCACAGTTTTAAATAATTTTAACTAGTTAAAAAAAAAAAAAAAAAAAAAAAAAAACTAGTTGTTGGGCGCCACTGTAGTTCTACATTGTATTATTAATAATATATATTCCACAACGAAAAAGTAGAATCTATATTATAAATAAATATTTTGCTTATGGGATGTTGTTGTATTAATAAAAGCATTTAAAATGCATTAAAAATTTTTATTTTCATGTTTCAACTCTTTTTAATCGAGTCATCTTCAGAATGTAAATTATATATATAAAACCCCTCCGTGTATGACGACTCCGGGGTCAATCCATCCACGAGAAAAAGAAACTTATTGCAACTGCGTCCACGTTAGACTTAACTATTCCGAGCCGTTCACAAATATTCTAATTGTTCAACTTATGAAAATATACATGTGAAAGATTTATTCATTACTCATTTTTTGTTAAACCTACAAAAACTATTTAATTATAATGTTTAAGTTCTAAATAAAACAACCAGCAATTACGGAAAAAACAAACAATGTAAGCAAATTAATACTGTTGCCATTCAAGAATGACAAATTCCGTGAATGAATCTTTAGAATGACTCCATTGTAACATCACGACTCAGGAATGATTGGGTGCGTTCGGGAGCTATGCCCGCTAAGCGCGCGCGCTCAGGTGACAGGTACATGGAGTGGATCTTACAGCAGATTTAGTACTCAGAAGCAAAAACTCGCGCGCAGCGCGTGTGTCTCCCGAACACGCTTATTGTTTACTCTTTATTGTTGACATTTGTTTCCGATCTTATAGAGAGTTTTCTTTTAAGTATTAACTAAAAAATGGTCCAAAATAGGACATTTTTTTTTATACATTTTAGATATTTTTATTATTTTCTCTCAGTATTTATATATATTTTTTTGGCTGTAGTTTCAGAATATAATCTTTTATAATTGATTTTTTGCCTTACTTTATTCTTTAAAAATTTATGTATTTACGATTTGTTCATTACAATCCCCCATCCACCAGATAGTTTTGTTATAGTTTTAAATGCAAATTTCTCTTAAAATTTTCTTTTTTTTTATAGATTTTTTCGCTATGTTTAATCGTTGTATTTTTAAAAATTGTTTAAGCCTAAAGTGGCTGATTGACCACAGTTATAATTTGTTAGCATCCTTTTAAAAATGCAAACACGTCATTTTGATGGGCTGTCTTCTAGCAGAAAATACTATTACAAACATAATCAAAACCTACTACTAATTATTTTTCACACTGACACTGTAGTACTTACCAGGGCTCCCAAATGGTCCGCGAAATGAACACCAATATTTTTATTTTATATTAGCTGTCTAAAACATTTGCACTAAAGCTAACATTCGAGGGTGATTTTTGTGCAATTTGCAGGAAAAATCTAAAAGGAAAAATTTTTAAAGAAAATATTGATGTTCAGTTGGCGGACCATTTGGGAGCCCTGTACTTACCCACTTGCGTAACAAAGATTTGTTGTGCAGAGATTTTTTTTTTCTTTTTCTTTCTTTTTTTCTTTCTTTTTTGATATTTAGAACATCACAGGAGTATGAGTGGCTAAAATATATATCATGTGAGTAAGGATCGTAAGCCATTCCGAATGCAGCACTCAAAGTAGAGGACAAATATGAAGACTTTTATTAAGGCCCCACACTAGTCTCTGAAAAAGAACCGGATGATAATGTTAAGTCAACGAGGGCGTTCTTTTCAAATATCTCGCTCAGATTTTTAATATTTTTGAACGATTTTTTTGCATAGGATAGCTGAGGGCGATCTACAACTGGTCTAGCTTTTACTTTTTTTTATTTTGGTTATAAAGGTTTTATATTATGACTGTTTCAATTTCAAAACCGGTTCTAACCAGTTTCGAAAGATAAAGTATTTTTTTAATCTGAAACCAAAATCGAAAAAGTAAAAACTAGACCGGTTGTAGATCGTCCTCAGCTATCATATGCAATAATAATAATAATAATAATAATAATAATAATAATAATAATAATAAAATTTGAGCGAGATACTTGAAAAGAACGCCCTCGTAGACTTAACATTATCATCCGGGTCTTTTTCAATGACTACTGAGGGGCCTTAACACCAGATTCTTGAGCACATTAAGGGATTTTCGGCAGAAACGCCGAAGCTGGAGAGAAGAGCATAATTTTTCACATATTATGTTATCAAAGTCACAATCGAAAGAAGACTGAATTAAAAATATATTTCCTCGAAGCATAGAGTGTTGGCGAAACACATGTACATATTGTCGCCAATAACAAACTCTCATGCAACAGTTACGACGGTAGAAGACATGTATTTGACTTCCCTTAATAATAACTGAATGAGAGGAGTCAAAGGACACAACATGAAATAAACAACGCCAAATGATAAAATAATGAACATAGATTCTCTAAATCGCAGGGGGTTGCCAACAATCACACGGGATAATAAAGCAGAGAAAGACGGTAATAAAATAAAAAAAATTATAATAATAGCTAAAGTATTAATAATGAAAATAGCTTCGACCGTTACAGAATAAACGCTTGTGGTTCTAAAAACGTAAAAGATGATTTAATTCACTACAGAAAGAGGACCTAGCTATGAGAATAAAATCTAGAAGCTGTTGCTAGGGAGAAACAGTAATTATTACGTCTACATTAAATAATCACACAGGTATGGTTTTAAAAAAATTATATTTAGGGGAAAACTGCAATCTTAATTTAAAAGAAAACGATCGTTACAAAATGTACATTAGAAGAGAGAGAAATAAAATTCTCCTTTTGTAGCAGGTTGTTATAAAACAGTTTTGAATTCAAGCACATTTCTCAGGAAGGTGGATTTCTGTGGCTCCGGGGGAGGGGGGGGGGCAGGATCTCATTGCTCCGTGGAAATGCATTCCCCCCCCCCCCCCCCGCGGCAATTCACCACTGTTAAATAAGTTTAGGAGTTTATTTTATGGTCTATGTATTTTAGATAAATATGATTATCCTTTTTTTAAATGCATGTATATTAATTCCTTTCTATAAATTATAAATGTTCGCAGATAATGTAAAAATGGGTATAATTTAAATACTTTTTTTTTAATTCTAGGTAAGCAATTTTTTTAAACATTTTTTCTTCAAAAGCAGGATGGAGAATATTTTCGGAACTCCATCTTGTCCTCTCTCCCTCTTTTATTTCTTCTGCACAAATAGACTCTCCGTGTAAATAGGGAAGGGGGAGGGATCTCAATAACATAGCAGCCATCTTTTACGGTTTTTTTTATCCTGCAACTATTTTTTATGAAAGATACTTGCTTTATCCTATGTTTGTATGTTTCTATGTATCTTATTTTATGTTTTCGATAATTTAAAAGACAACTTTTTCTTTTGAAAATTTTGGTCCCTGTCTTTGAAATAAACCAATTAAATCAGACTTGATCTCACCCGACTCAGTTTCCAAAAAAAAATTTCCAATATTCCCAATTTAAAAACCATACATAAATAGAAGAATATTTTAAAATACACATTCATGAAAAAAAAATTTACAGCATATTTTAGAATAGTATGTTTTCGCGAGACAGAAAATATACAACAGGAACAACAATGTTAAGTTGCAAGAAAGGTCTCCTTACAGGGCATATTCAAAGTATGTTGGAAAAAAATGCTAGTGTTACGTATGTAATGAAGGATCAGTTAAATTTAGCGGCGGAATCCCAGTAGAAAGTCTGTAAAAAATAAAATATTTCGATTATTTTTCTCGAAAATACAAAAACGACACACGATTTGGCGAGCACGATTTTTCCTCGCCAAAAGCAAACGATTTTATTGCATCTAAAAATTGCTTGTTAATTGTCGCTCAGAAAATTTCACTATTCCCACCAGTTAATTTTTATTGTAAAGTATGCCTTATTTAATCATAGCATTTTTGAGATTGAATTACAAAATATTTTCGTTTTACAAAAACTGGCGATAAAAATTAAAAATAGACTATCGTCGAGAAAAGGTTAAAAGAGTATTCGACATAAAAGCGCTTTAAAAAGGTTTTTTCTTTTAATTTTGTTTCATCGCTAATCCACGATAAATCGCCAAATAAACGAAAAGAAATATCTTTTTTTACAAACGCTGTATCGAGGTTCCGCCGAAATTTGATTGAGAAGAACATTCTTTAATTTTTGTAGATTTTTCTGAGCATTCCGTATGGAGACCTTCAATTTCACTGTCGACTCAAGACGATAGGTCGAAATATTCAACACATCTGGACGCCAATGTTTATTATTCTAATTCAACTTTTTATTATATTGTCCCGAAGGACAACATCTACTTGAGGCTTAGCATCATTGGATTATATGCAGTCGTGTCATAAACAGGATTAAATTAAAGTATTTTATCCTGGTATAATATTTCTGGGTTGAAATTTATTTTAATTCATTTGTAAATTTAAGTTCTTTCTCTTGCAAGCAGGATTCTCGCTGACTTTTGACCAACATAAGCGATTTGGCAAACAAGAAATAAAAAACAATAGCCAAATGAAGAAAAAAGTTAGCCAAAACATTTCGGTGTGAAATATTGAAAGATCTATCCTTAACCTCTTATATTATCCTCTTTTTTTTCTGATATGTTCTGTCATAAGCTATATTTATTTTTTCTTTTTCTCACAATTGCTAAGAAAATATAAGTATGACTATCCACTGTATATACCATTAAAAATAAGTGATTCTAAAACTCTGCTATATATGTAAATATTTCAGACATGCATTTAGCAGTCTCAGTAAAAATTCAAAACACAGACCTTTGATTCACCGATGTGAAAATATACACTAAAAATTGTTGTGAGATATTAATTCTAACAGATGTTGACATTTACTTAGACTTCTAGAGCCTTCAACATTTCTAGATTTCTCATTGTATTTTAGAATAAACAAACAAACAAACAAACAAACAAACAAACAAAAAAAAAAAAAAAAAAAAAAAAAAGAGGTTTAAATATATTATAACTTTTAAAGCTGTATAATAAAATGTAGATTTTTGAAAATATTTATCTGTAATTTATTAAATCTGTTTTTAAATACGAAGAAGCTATTTCTAGACACATTTCTGAATTCATTTTTGCTCGGAAACAAACTCGTAAAATTGGCAAGTGTTCTTATTCAGAAACTATGTAATCGAATGGTGTTTTCCAATTTTCGACAAAATGTATTTGAGAACTACTGTCAAAGTTAAAGTTTATATAGAATTTCAGTATGGGGTAACAGGGGAAAAGAGAAAAACCTGATGTTACATGATAAGAATCTCTGTTTTTTATAAGTAATTTATTTATTAAAAAATGGAGAATACTATTTGTTTCTAAACCGCCTCAATAGTCGCCCGTCAATTTTATAACTTCATAGTTAAAAATAAGTCAAAAGGAAATAAATCGCCAAACAAATATTAAATAAGAAAGAAAAATCATATGTCGAGTAGAAATTATGAAACATTTTTTTTCATACGATCAAAACACTACAATTGACTTTCAGAAAATGCTATACATAGACGACAATACATTAACCTGTCCGTAAAAAAATAATGAAAATTTCGTTATTTGGCGATTTATCATCGGTTGGCGATGAAAAGCAAATTCAAGAATGATTTTTTTTTTATGTCAAATGCATTTTAAAGGAAAAAAGTTTCATGTTCAACATGTTTAGATAAATTAAATAACTTTTGTTTTGTCAGCTTTAGTTTGTTTTAAGTATAATTTCGTTATATTAATATTTATATGTATTTATATTCAAATTTAACCATCAAAATTTGAGATTTAAAACATATTTCAAATTTAAATTCATTAAAATTAATTCTAGTTCAAAGTCTAGTTGAGCATTGTCAACTCATTTTTGTTGCTATGGAAACACCTGTCTTTTATTTTTAAATATGCTTAAATGTATGAAAATAATTTTACTGAATAAAAATTTGTTATACATAAAAATATTTCTTCCAGAGGTAAATTAAAAAAACTAGAGCAACAAATAATAAATATATGCAATGCAATATATTTTTTTTTTTTTTCTATACAATATATTAAACTCGCTCATTGTTTATTTTTAAATTCATTTATGTTTCAATTCATTTACACGGATTCTAAAAATGCAAAAGTTTTCAGTTGCATTAAAATCGTTTGCTTTTGGCGGGGAAAAGTATTGCTCGCCAAATCGTGTGACACTTTCGTCTTTTCACGCCAAATATTCGAAACTATTTTATTTTTTTTACATGTTTCCGAATGCAATTCCGCCGCTAATTTTCACTGATCCTTTATTACATACATGAGTAGTTTAATTAGTATTTTTTTTTCAAAAAAATCTGAGTATGCCCAGTATGGAGATCTTCCTTGTCAGCATAAAATGAAGTTATTAAAAGAGTTTAATAAGAAAGACATATAAGTGTGATTATCCACTTAATTTATCTTCCTGCATCAGGGAGAGAGAAAATATGAGCTCCTCCTACATTTTGTTGAGCCCGCCTTATTATTCATTTCCAGCTACGACCCTGTTTCGAAAAGTCAAAAATGCACTTTTCAAATCTCAATTCTCCAAATCTGTCACTATTAGTGCAAGAACCAACCACACAAAACCCTAAGTCATCGAGCACAAGAAAAAAATCCTTAAATTTGTGGAAGAGTAGTAATAGGGGAATTTAACGATCCATGTCTGCCGGAAGCGAAGGGGTGCAGAAGCATAAGAATGAATACCACTGTGGGGATCTGACATTACCTGAAACTCAAGGGTTGCAGTAGAGCCCACTCCTTGCAGAAACTATTTTCTGCATCCCTGGTTTTGCTAGGACTGACAGTAACTGTAAACTTGACTGAACGGTTCCTGCGATGAGCGGGAACGAAATGTATTTTTAGTAGATATTCGGACTGTTGAGCTAGTTGTGAGCGGCTATTAAATTGTCTGTAACTTTATATTATCGCACGCTGGTGCGCGACCTGTAATTTGATTTTTAATTAATACATTTTGTTTTGGTTAAGTTTTTCCAAATGTGGCTAAGCTAGTGAATCATTTCACAAATTAATTCAACAACACGTTAGATAATGTTTTATGTGAAATTAGGACTATGTTAGGATGAATTATCATGGTTCTAAACCACTAGTGGTTCACTCGTAGGATTAGCATTGTATTTGCCGTATAGTTAAAAGTATTAAAACATAGAAAATTGGGTGCAGGAAAACATCATGTTATGTTTACGAGTCAACCATTAGCGATATTTATTTTTGGCTTATACACCGCTTCACTTCCAGCAGACATCTTTTAATTTTCCACAGATTTCAAATCCTTGAAATAAATTTCTTTCTTTTATTTTTGTTAGAATTGTTCTGAACAAGAGTTCATATTGTCCCATGCATTTAATATCCGATTTTTTTTTTTTTTTTTTTTTTTTTTTTTGTGCCTTGTCTGTCCATCTGACACCTCCACCCCATCTACGTGTCTGCTCGTTCCTAACGATTTAATTAATTTATGTATTTATAGCTTTTAATTCAATATTAAGTCATAGTCCAATGTTAACAGCCAAAATATATTTAAAAATACTATAGCATTAATTCCCTTTGTAATAGTACACTTTTATGCATGTTTTCATCTCATACTTTGCAAAATTCTTGTGGTCTCGACGAGTTCGAATTAAAGACAGTCGACTGTATTTTAATTTTATTTTTACTAAGTTGTCCTGAGAGACACCATTCACTTATCGAAATTTCACTGAAAATCGCTCAACAAATGACGTTGCTACACTCCACTTTTCACGATTTCTACAATAGCTCTATCTCAAGAATTATTTCACTGGATTTTATCAAAATACATATTCAGTATATCAGTGATATTAACTAGTTCTGTTTATGCTTTAGTTTCAATCACCCAACAGGTGGCGCTACTATGCTGAATTTTCTGGATTCCCGTAACAACTCTATCTTAAGAACTAATGCATGATTTTTTCTATCTACTTTTCTGATTTAAGCATAACTTGATAAATATTATTGCTGTTTATATTTTGGTATGAATAGCCCAATAAGTGGTGCTTTTTATGTTGCATTTCTCTCGATATCCGTAATCTTCCTATTTCAAGAACTAATGAACGGAAATTCATGCCTTTAGAATCCTCACGAGGAATGTAGACTGTCATTTAATTTTAGCACCATTTAAAGTATTAACATGCATGCGATAGACGAAAGTTTTGGTATTGCCACATCCGACTAGTTTTTATAGCTTTGATGTACATAAATTTCATAGGTAATATGCGATGCTGCACCAAGGAATTTGAGCCCATTTCTGCTTATTGATGGAAATTGCTGAAGGAGAATCTTCAACTGTGTTGTTATTCGTTTCCTAGCAGTTGATCAACTATCTAGGACACACATGGACATGTGTAAATCATGTACAAGGCTCCTTAAAAGAAATCGGATTTTTATTTAACTATGTTTGGTAATTGCTGAAATTTAGTTCTCAAATATGTTATGCGTTTTCCAAATTATTTACTCAAACAAAAGCCATCCTATTTCACCTCATTAAATGGTGACGATTTGTTTTACTGCTCTGAATGTGTTGCAAAGTGTTTCATAGTCTCAACTTTGATGCAGGGTTTTTCTTTCTTGTTTTTCTATATACCGGGTGTCCCAAAAATGACTGATGGATTTTAAAATTCAATAACTTGCAAACGGTGACAGCTATTTAAAAAATTTTTGCAGGAGGGTTATGTATAATGTCAGGAGTTTTTTTTTACCGCAATTTTTTATTTTAGTTCGCATCTCAAGCAATAGATGGCGCGGACGGCGATTCAAGGCTATATGATCAGTGTTGAGTGAAGCTTCGACTTGGCCTTCAATCGCCGTCAGCGCCTCCTATTGTTTGATATGCGAACTAAAATAAAAAAAATTACGGTAAAAAAAACTCCTGACATTATACATAACCCTCCTGCAAAAATTTTTTAAATAGCTGTCACCGCTTGCAAGTTATAGAATTTTAAAATCCATCAGTCATTTTTGGGACACCCGGTACTATGTATCTATTAAACAAAAAGCAAGATATTTTCTAATTGCATTGTTCATTTCATGTTCAATACGTTGAGTGCCATGTCAGCTATCGGTGACTGACACTGAACTTTCCATTTTGGCTAGGTTAGCCACCGGTGCCTGACAGTCTAAAATATTATATTAAACTAAAGTGCTTAGATAGTTTTAAGTAATTAATAAAAAATTATTTAAAATTTATGTAATATTACATTTTACACTGTCTGTCACTGGTGGCTAACCTAGCCAAAATGGAAAGTTCAGTGTCAGTCACCGTGGCACTCAACGTGTTAATAATGATTTCAAACCCTTTGTAGGTACAAATGCTAAAAATTCTAAAAATATTCGCATTGGCTCTTAGCTTTCGATATATTTTTCTTTTGAAATATATGCATGAAAATGTGAAAAATAAATAACATGAATGAAAACAGAACATGTTAAAATTTATGTATTTCGCATGACTGCTTTTTATCCTTAAAATATACTGTATCAAGACCCCATTCAAGAAACCCCAATTTGTAAAAGAGGCCACAGAAATATTAAAACTCATCTACGTCATCTATGAAACCTTATTTTGAAATGGTATTTTAATATCTGTAGGCTGTTTTTGCGCATTTTTAGGAATTCGCCTTTTAAATTTTTTCAAGATATTACGAAATGACCCAAATGCAGAAATAGGAAAAACAAATCAGGACTGAACTCCCACTGGTCCGTTTTTGAATAGCAATGTTTTTGAAGAAATAGTTTCGTGATGTATTTTTGCAACAATTTCAACAAAAATAATCTGCGATGTAGGTCTCTACAAAATTTGGAAGAGAAATTTAAAAATATTTTAATTTATAAGACGTCATATTCAAGCAAGGATGAAAAAAGGTCAGACGTCCAGACTAGATTAGGCATATATCACTGCCAAATGTAAAACATTGTTCAAGAGTCACACTAATCACTGAAAAAGACACAGATGATGATGGAAAGTCTACGAGGGCGTTCTTTTCAAGTATCTCGCTCAAATTTTAATGTTTTTACGTGAAAATAAATTAATTAAAATAATAAACTTTTTAACGTTTTACTGTAAAAAAAATTATATTGTGCAAATCTACAGATCATAATTTATTTTTGTGTTTAATTTGAAGTTAAAATATTGAATAGTTTTTTTGTAAAGTGTACGACAAAATGTAATTTGAGTGGCCTAGTAGAGAATTCGCTTCGCTCATCCTAATAATGAGTGTAAAAAAATATTTATTTACCTTTCTTTTTCATTATAGATGGTTTAGCTTCACGTTCGTCTCCTGGAATTGAATATTTCATGCCAACATACAGCACGAATCAATTTGTTTTGATTCGTGTACTTTGATTCACCATATTATTTTATCCAAAAAAGGGGGCCTTGTTTCTCCAAATAACACAATACCTATATTACCATAATAACCATTATTTCGCAAATTACACAACATACATGCTAAAAACAACAAGTGCCAAGTACAAAGCTTACCGCCAGCGAATTCGATTACGATTCAAAACAAAACTATCTAAACGCGTATGAATACATGGAATTCTAAAGCAAATTATTAAAAATAATTTTTGTTTGTAAACTTTAAAAAAAAAAATCATAAGTCAAAAGTATATTGAATATGTATAATTAAAAAATATTTTCCTATTTTAAAAAAGGATTCAAAATATTTTTTCCACAAAATGCAAAAATATCCAATGTAAGAAACGTAATATTTTCTGCTTTACGAAAAATAAAGGCAATATAAATAGAAATTTGATTTAGTATATATTTATTGAATGTTTTAAAGTACATTATAAGATGTTTTTGTAGTTTAAAAAACATTTATTGCTTCGATGCGGTTGTTTTAACTGTGACCATAACTACATAAGCCTTATCGCATCGTCTTTGTCTGCTAACCCATAGAATAACATGTAATCCGCGAGCTAATGTCCAATTTTCCAAGACCAATATATAACAAACAAGAGTTTTCCTAGAAACTAGGCAAGTCTTATTCACTCTATCTTAAAGAGATTCATATTATATATAAGTTTTAATAAAATCTCCCAGGCCGTTTTCTGGATCTCATTATCAGGAACAAACACTATCGATTTCGGTTTAAAAATGGTTATCGAGATCTAAAAATATACGGCACGTAGAAATGTAAAAATTTTAGGATAGGATTAGACTGGGAATATAAGACTATATTAAAAAAATTGGACCATTCTGACCAATATTTGCTGAGTTATTAGATGGCGGCTTTTCTGATTTCCTTTGATGTTGAGTTAGCTGTATATATGAAGTTCCGCATCTACCTTACGTGGATACCTTATGACGATGGTAGGCTTAAAGCTGCGTCACTTGAAGGCTGCCGCCTTCTATGATTATTATTGGTTTTTTTTTCTCCCGTACTTCATGATTAGTACCTATAATATTTAAATTTACACAGAAGATTTTTTTCCTAAATAAATAAAAATAGTAATCCATAATTATATATATATATATATATATATATTCAATTTAATATTTTTTGAAAAGTAGTTAATATTTATTTGATTTTTTTTTTAAATATTATTGTACTTAATCTAAATATAAGTCCATTAAGGGCAGACCTGACACAGATGCCACGCCCATTCACATTAATTTTAATCTTACACTTTATACCCATTTATTATATGTAACTGAATTTCATCCAAGCGTTAACCCCTTGATGGGCGATGGGATAAAATGTATCCCACTCAATTTTAATTGCGAGATGCCACACTCACACCAGAAATTTGTAATGATTTTTTTTAATTTTATCAAGTACGCAAAGAAAAGCATTTATTCAATTTGAAATAAATTTGTTTTTTATGTTCTGGTGCCATTCGTTCTTTTCAGAATTTTATGAATACGAGTGCTTTGCCCTTTAAAGGGTTAAGACGCCATAATAGTCACTGAAAAGACCCGGATGGTTATGTTAATTCTATGGAGGCGTTATTTTCAAATATCTCGCTCAAATTTTAAGAATTTCACGTGATTTTTTTTTTTGGGGGGGGGGGGGAGGGATAGTTGAGAACCATTTTCAACAGGACTAGTTTTTATTATTTCGATTTTGCTTACATTTTTATTGTATTAGGATAGTTTCTATTTCAGAACCGGTTCAAACCAGCTCCGAAAGTTAAAGTATTTTTTCTAAAAAAAATCTGAAACCAAAATTGAAAAAGTAAAAACTAGGCCGGTGTTAGATCATCCTCAGCTATCCAATGCAAAAAAAAAAAAAAAAAAAAAAAAAAATTAAAATTTGAGCGAAATATTTGAAAAGAACGCGCCCATAGACATAACATTATCATCCGGGTCTTTTTTCAGTGACTAGTGTGGCGCCTTAATGTATACTTTAATTCGTGTGTTTCAGAGAACTATGCAAAAACTTCAAAAATTGAGAAATGTCTCAGTTTTTTAGTTTCCGAAAAAAATATAGTTTTCAACAAAAAACCCATTGACACCTAAAGTACGCAAGCGATTTCGTTAAAAAAGTATTTGGTAGAAGAGTATAAATTTAAGATTATATGTGAGGCACAGTTTTAAATAATTTTAACTAGTTAAAAAAAAAAAAAAAAAAAAAAAAACTAGTTGTTGGGCGCCACTGTAGTTCTACATTGTATTATTAATAATATATATTCCACAACGAAAAAGTAGAATCTATATTATAAATAAATATTTTGCTTATGGGATGTTGTTGTATTAATAAAAGCATTTAAAATGCATTAAAAATTTTTATTTTCATGTTTCAACTCTTTTTAATCGAGTCATCTTCAGAATGTAAATTATATATATAAAACCCCTCCGTGTATGACGACTCCGGGGTCAATCCATCCACGAGAAAAAGAAACTTATTGCAACTGCGTCCACGTTAGACTTAACTATTCCGAGCCGTTCACAAATATTCTAATTGTTCAACTTATGAAAATATACATGTGAAAGATTTATTCATTACTCATTTTTTGTTAAACCTACAAAAACTATTTAATTATAATGTTTAAGTTCTAAATAAAACAACCAGCAATTACGGAAAAAACAAACAATGTAAGCAAATTAATACTGTTGCCATTCAAGAATGACAAATTCCGTGAATGAATCTTTAGAATGACTCCATTGTAACATCACGACTCAGGAATGATTGGGTGCGTTCGGGAGCTATGCCCGCTAAGCGCGCGCGCTCAGGTGACAGGTACATGGAGTGGATCTTACAGCGGATTTAGTACTCAGAAGCAAAAACTCGCGCGCAGCGCGTGTGTCTCCCGAACACGCTTATTGTTTACTCTTTATTGTTGACATTTGTTTCCGATCTTATAGAGAGTTTTCTTTTAAGTATTAACTAAAAAATGGTCCAAAATAGGACATTTTTTTTATACATTTTAGATATTTTTATTATTTTCTCTCAGTATTTATATATATTTTTTTGGCTGTAGTTTCAGAATATAATCTTTTATAATTGATTTTTTGCCTTACTTTATTCTTTAAAAATTTATGTATTTACGATTTGTTCATTACAATCCCCCATCCACCAGATAGTTTTGTTATAGTTTTAAATGCAAATTTCTCTTAAAATTTTCTTTTTTTTATAGATTTTTTCGCCATGTTTAATCGTTGTATTTTTAAAAATTGTTTAAGCCTAAAGTGGCTGATTGACCACAGTTATAATTTGTTAGCATCCTTTTAAAAATGCAAACACGTCATTTTGATGGGCTGTCTTCTAGCAGAAAATACTATTACAAACATAATCAAAACCTACTACTAATTATTTTTCACACTGACACTGTAGTACTTACCAGGGCTCCCAAATGGTCCGCGAAATGAACACCAATATTTTTATTTTAAATTAGCTGTCTAAAACATTTGCACTAAAGCTAACATTCGAGGGTGATTTTTGTGCAATTTGCAGGAAAAATCTAAAAGGAAAAATTTTTTAAGAAAATATTGATGTTCAGTTGGCGGACCATTTGGGAGCCCTGTACTTACCCACTTGCGTAACAAAGATTTGTTGTGCAGAGATTTTTTTTTTTCTTTTTCTTTCTTTTTTTCTTTCTTTTTTGATATTTAGAACATCACAGGAGTATGAGTGGCTAAAATATATATCATGTGAGTAAGGATCGTAAGCCATTCCGAATGCAGCACTCAAAGTAGAGGACAAATATGAAGACTTTTATTAAGGCCCCACACTAGTCTCTGAAAAAGAACCGGATGATAATGTTAAGTCAACGAGGGCGTTCTTTTCAAATATCTCGCTCAGATTTTTAATATTTTTGAACGATTTTTTTGCATAGGATAGCTGAGGGCGATCTACAACTGGTTTAGCTTTTACTTTTTTTATTTTGGTTATACAGGTTTTATATTATGACTGTTTCAATTTCAAAACCGGTTCTAACCAGTTTCGAAAGATAAAGTATTTTTTTAATCTGAAACCAAAATCGAAAAAGTAAAAACTAGACCGGTTGTAGATCGTCCTCAGCTATCATATGCAATAATAATAATAATAATAATAATAATAATAATAATAATAATAAAATTTGAGCGAGATACTTGAAAAGAACGCCCTCGTAGACTTAACATTATCATCCGGGTCTTTTTCAATGACTACTGAGGGGCCTTAACACCAGATTCTTGAGCACATTAAGGGATTTTCGGCAGAAACGCCGAAGCTGGAGAGAAGAGCATAATTTTTCACATATTATGTTATCAAAGTCACAATCGAAAGAAGACTGAATTAAAAATATATTTCCTCGAAGCATAGAGTGTTGGCGAAACACATGTACATATTGTCGCCAATAACAAACTCTCATGCAACAGTTACGACGGTAGAAGACATGTATTTGACTTCCCTTAATAATAACTGAATGAGAGGAGTCAAAGGACACAACATGAAATAAACAACGCCAAATGATAAAATAATGAACATAGATTCTCTAAATCGCAGGGGGTTGCCAACAATCACACGGGATAATAAAGCAGAGAAAGACGGTAATAAAATAAAAAAAATTATAATAATAGCTAAAGTATTAATAATGAAAATAGCTTCGACCGTTACAGAATAAACGCTTGTGGTTCTAAAAACGTAAAAGATGATTTAATTCACTACAGAAAGAGGACCTAGCTATGAGAATAAAATCTAGAAGCTGTTGCTAGGGAGAAACAGTAATTATTACGTCTACATTAAATAATCACACAGGTATGGTTTTAAAAAAATTATATTTAGGGGAAAACTGCAATCTTAATTTAAAAGAAAACGATCGTTACAAAATGTACATTAGAAGAGAGAGAAATAAAATTCTCCTTTTGTAGCAGGTTGTTATAAAACAGTTTTGAATTCAAGCACATTTCTCAGGAAGGTGGATTTCTGTGGCTCCGGGGGAGGGGGGGGGCAGGATCTCATTGCTCCGAGGAAATGCATTCCCCCCCCCCGCGGCAATTCACCACTGTTAAATAAGTTTAGGAGTTTATTTTATGGTCTATGTATTTTAGATAAATATGATTATCCTTTTTTTAAATGCATGTATATTAATTCCTTTCTATAAATTATAAATGTTCGCAGATAATGTAAAAATGGGTATAATTTAAATACTTTTTTTTTAATTCTAGGTAAGCAATTTTTTTAAACATTTTTTCTTCAAAAGCAGGATGGAGAATATTTTCGGAACTCCATCTTGTCCTCTCCCCCTCTTTTATTTTTTCTGCACAAATAGACTCTGCGTGTAAATAGGGAAGGGGGAGGGATCTCAATAACATAGCAGCCATCTTTTACGGTTTTTTTTATCCTGCAACTATTTTTTATGAAAGATACTTGCTTTATCCTATGTTTGTATGTTTCTATGTATCTTATTTTATGTTTTCGATAATTTAAAAGGACAACTTTTTCTTTTGAAAATTTTGGTCCCTGTCTTTGAAATAAACCAATTAAATCAGACTTGATCTCACCCAACTCAGTTTCCAAAAAAAAATTTCCAATATTCCCAATTTAAAAACCATACATTTAAGATTTTTCTGAAGAATATTTTATAATACACGTTCATAAAAAAAAAAAAAAAAAAAAAAAAAAAAATTACAGCATATTTTAGAATAGTATGTTTTCGCGAGACAGAAAATATACAACAGGAACAACAATGTTAAGTTGCAAGAAAGGTCTCCTTACAGGGCATATTCAAAGTATGTTGGAAAAAAATGCTAGTGTTACGTATGTAATGAAGGATCAGTTAAATTTAGCGGCGGACTCCCAGTAGAAAGTCTGTAAAAAATAAAATATTTCGATTATTTTTCTCGAAAATACAAAAACGACACACGATTTGGCGAGTACGATTTTTCCTCGCCAAAAGCAAGGGATTTTATTGCATCTAAAAATTGCTTGTTAATTGTCGCTCAGAAAATTTCACTATTCCCACCAGTTAATTTTTATTGTAAAGTATACCTTATTTAATCATAGCATTTTCGAGATTGAATTACAAAATATTTTCGTTTTACAAAAACTGGCGATAAAAATTAAAAATAGACTATCGTCGAGAAAAGGTTAAAAGAGTATTCGACATAAAAGCGCTTTAAAAAGGTTTTTTCTTTTAATTTTGTTTCATCGCTAATCCACGATAAATCGCCAAATAAACGAAAAGAAATATCTTTTTTTACAAACGCTGTATCGAGGTTCCGCCGAAATTTGATAAACATATATATCCATATGAGAAGAACATTCTTTAATTTTTGTAGATTTTTCTGAGCATTCCGTATGGAGACCTTCCTTTCAATGTCGACTCAAGACGATAGGTCGAAATATTCAACACATCTGGACGCCAATGTTTATTATTCTAATTCAACTTTTTATTATATTGTCCCGAAGGTCAACATCTACTTGAGGCTTAGCATCATAGTTTATAAGCTGTCGTGTAGAGTTGGCCGAGGAGTCGAGGAGTCGACTCTAAATCTCGACTCCTTACAAGTGAATCGAACTGTCGACTCCTATCTGGCTAACGGAGTCGACTCAAAAGAGTCGAACTTTCATTTCAACTCAGTTTGGGATTCGGAGTCGAAGAGTCGAAAAGTCAACTCACTCACTAAAAGAGTGGTTGGACCAGTTTAACAGTGTCGGACTTGGAGAGTCGAGAGTTGAAGATTGGGTGGTCGACTCTTCGATTCTTCGACTCCTTGAAAACCACTCTTTCGACTCGGTATCAGATTTCGACTCTTCGAATCCGCGCTGGGCTTTTTAGCAAAAAACAAATGTCTTGGTTGGGAAAAGCGGAGGCCGTGTAGATGTGCATTTCACGTGTAATTAGGAAGATACCGAATGAATGAAAAGAGTGGGAGGGGCAGAGAAAAAAGGGCGTTCTGCTGGTTATTTCTGGAAAGATTAATTGAATTTATGGAAAAAGGGCCGTTCAGCAGGATATTGTTGGGAAGATTAATTGAATTTATGACAAGCTTGTGCCGATTTTCGTATTGAGGAAAGATCGAACGATCAAACAAAGCAGATATTATGTTTGTATTTTTTGCTAAAAGAAAGTAGAACTGGTTAGGGAAATATTTTCAACTGTCTTTATCTGATCCAATATAGAAAAAAAAATTGAAGAGAGAGAAATAAAATTTTACTTTAATAGCAAATTGTTTAAAAAACAGTGTTAAATTAAGACATATTTTTTTGGAGAGGAGATATCTGTGGGTGTAGGTGGATGTTATAAAGAACTTTGGGTGGGGTAAAGACTGCACTATTTTACCATTTAAAACACAAAATGCCTGATATTTCAGGGGGGAGGTCTCATTGTTCCGCGGGAATGCCTGACCCCCGGGCCACTTTCCGAATTCACCACTGCTAAAAAGTTTTATGAGTTTATTTTATGATTGATGTATTTTAGATAAAGTGTTGTCCTTCATTTGATTACGAATATATATATATATATATATAAATGATAAATATTTGCAGATAATGTAAAAATGGATATAATTTTCATATAATTTTTTTAAGTTTAGATGGTCGATTTTATTAAATATTCCTTTTTTCAAACCAGATTCGGATAATATTTCCTGTTTATTTTATTTTATTTATTTAATTTAAATTTTTTTTTTTGGTAGCGCAAGTAAGTTTTGAGTGTCAATCGGGAGGAGAGGGGATCACAATGTCATAACTGCCAAATTTTACGTTTATTTTTTACAGTTATTTTTTATGAAGGGAATTTGCTTGTTTTCCTAAATTTCCGATGATTTTAAAATACATTTATTTATTTATTATTATTTTTTTTAAAATAGTGGTAGGGTAAAAACATAAAACCTGGCAGTTATTCAGTATAATATCATGATTTTATAAATAGAATTTCCAAAGGAAGTCAATTATAAAAACTGTAAATATGAGGCAAAAAATTTAAAAATTAGTCTGCCCGCCGCTTTTTTATGATCGCCTAAGGGGTAAATTATGTCCCAGACACTGAACATTTTGATAGATTTGCAAAATAAAATTTATTAAAATTACAGAAAACTTGCAAATATTCATAATTTATTTAGATGAGCTCACAGGTCCAACCAGGCCCGGTACAAGCGAAAGCTACCCCAGGCTAATGTAAAATAAAAAGTTCTATCCGGTCCCGACCCGTACAAATAAATAAATAAATAAACTTACCCGGCCCGGTCTAATTTCTACAAAAAAATCCGATTTTTCTTAGCACACAATAATTTTCTTAAGAATATTTTATGCACATTCATGAGCAATATTTTAGTTTAGTATGTATTCGCAAGACAGAAAATACACAATATCAACAGCAATGTTATCGTTTACTTAGATTTTAAGACTCTTCAACATTCGTTAAAAAAAAAAAAAAAAAAAAAAAAAAAAAAAAAAAAAAAAAAAAATGTAATTTGGAATAAAAGAAAAAAAAGAGGGTTAAAAATGTCGTAGCTTTTAAAGCTGTATAATATAAAGTAGATTTCTGAAAATATTTCTCTGAATTTATTAAATCTGTTCCTAAATTCAAAAAAGCTACTTTCTTACACATTTCTGAATTCATTTTTAGTTGGAAAAGAAAACTGGTTAAATTAAAAAGTTTTCTTATTCAGAAATTATGTAATTGATTGGCGCTTTCCAATTTTTGACAAAATACATTAAAAAATTACTCTTAAAATTGAAGTTTATATTGCAAGGAAAAAGAGAAAAAACTGTCGTTTCATGACAAGAATACATTTTTTCTTCATATGTAATGTATTTATTAAAAAATGGAAATGCTGTTTGATTTTTCATCTCCTCTATAGCTACCGGTCAATTTTTAAAGTTCTAAATAAAAATGTATCAGAAATTATGTCAATGCTGAATTTTTTTTCTAGAATTGAATCTTAAATTTTCTAATATCTTTTCACCTCTTCAAACACACTACAACAGCTCCGTTTTTTCTTTTCGTATTTAGTTTGATTAGCAGTTCATTTATAAAACAAATGGAAAACGTTATTTGATTCGAAATCCCCTCAATAATCAGGCTATCAATTTTATAATTGTACATTAAAACATGCTGACATTGAGCCCTGCAATATAAAGCTTATATGAAACGAAAAATGCAATTTTCTACAAAACAATGAGACTCAGGATAATCGCTATTATTTTCCAGCAAAATTCGAATAAACTACTGTTGTCTCCTTTTTTTCATAATTTTAGTTTTAATAAATTCAGAAATAGACTAAACCGGGGGAGGGGGAGTTATATTTTTTGCATTATATTTTCTACAGAATCTAAACGTAAAGTAATTAATTTCTTTTTAATTTGATGATACGATATATTTCCAACATAACCAACACGACATATATGTAAACGCACACGTATTAGAAAAAAATTTAAAAAAATCAATCAACTTAATTTGTTTAATTTCTCTAATATTCTCCAATAATCTCTAATTTCTCTAATATTTCTCTTTTTTTTGGAGAGGGGATATTTGTGAATAACTAATAATCTATAAATATAAAAACGTAATGAACTTAAAGTATCCGTTTTAAATTTTTAAGTAAAGAACCCCCCCTCCCCCTAAAAAAAAAAACGAAAAAAAGGAAAGAAAACAGTCGAATAATTTTAAACGCTGTGATTGCCGGATCCTGGCTCGAAGCTCCGGCCTATTTTTAGCGGCACTCGGGTCGGATCTTACTTTATTTAACAAGCCTCGGATTGGGCCTTGTCATGGCATTCTCCCAAGCCGAGCTCGAGACTTACTTTTTACTAAAAGACTGGTTCGGGTCTAACCTTTTTTTCCTCGTAGCGATAGGAAGGTAACTCGTATATAGCGAATTTTTATTTAATGTTATTCCGTCTTGGAGGATTTTACTTTGTAGCATTTTTCAGATTTTTAAGCCTCTAATGCGTAGAGTAGCACATAATATGTGGATTAACAATATTAATATCAACTGAAACATTTACATACAAATTAACATTAATTAAAAAATGAATATCATAGCATAGGGTTCTTCTTTAAAAATAAAGATTATAAACATAAAAAAAATCTAAAATAATAATTTTTGATTAGAACTTCTCAAACGGAAAAATCCATGATTTCTACAAATTTAACTATGCCGGATCAGGCTAAGAAGAAGATTTTAACTTTTTTCTTGTCGGGTTAATAACTGTTTTGTACGAAGCAAGTTGGCCGAACATTTATGTTTTTTACCAACCAGGTCATTATTTTTTATACGTTCTGGGCCGGTACAGGACTGAAAATTTCTGCTCTTACCACAAAAATATAGCTTTTATCTAAAAACTAAAGCAAAATAATTCGAGCATACGTTTAAAAATTCTCTTTTGTGCGATATACGTGATAGAAGACATAAAATTGCATCATTTTTACAACCAACCAACCAACCAATCGTAAGTGAGTCGGGAGTCGGCTCACTATCTCGACTCATTAACCAAGTGAATCGAGTCAGAGTCGACTCCTCAAGATGAATCGAAATGCCCAACCCTACTGTCGTGACATAAACAGGATTAAATTAAAGTAACTTATCCTGGTATAATATTTCTGGGTTGAAATTTATTTTAATTCATTTGTAAATTTAAGTTCTTTCTCTTGCAAGCAGGATTCTCGCTGACTTTTGACCAACATAAGCGATTTGGCAAACAAGAAATAAAAAACAATAGCCAAATGAAGAAAAAAGTTAGCCAAAACATTTCGGTGTGAAATATTGAAAGATCTATCCTTAACCTCTTATATTATCCTCTTTTTTTTCTGATATGTTCTGTCATAAGCTATATTTATTTTTTCTTTTTCTCACAATTGCTAAGAAAATATAAGTATGACTATCCACTGTATATACCATTAAAAATAAGTGATTCTAAAACTCTGCTATATATGTAAATATTTCAGATATGCATTTAGCAGTCTCAGTAAAAATTCAAAACACAGACCTTTGATTCACCGATGTGAAAATATACACTAAAAATTGTTGTGAGATATTAATTCTAAGAGATGTTGACATTTACTTAGACTTCTAGAGTCTTCAGCATTTCTAGATTTCTCATTGTATTTTAGAATAAACAAACAAAAAAAAAAAAAAAAAAAAAGAAAAAAAAAGGTTTAAATATATCATAACTTTTAAAGCTGTATAATAAAATGTAGATTTTTGAAAATATTTATCTGTAATTTATTAAATCTGTTTTTAAATACGAAGAAGCTATTTCCAGACACATTTCTGAATTCATTTTTGCTCGGAAACAAACTCGTAAAATTGGCAAGTGTTCTTATTCAGAAACTATGTAATCGAATGGTGTTTTCCAATTTTCGACAAAATGAATTTGAGAACTACTGTCAAAGTTAAAGTTTATATAGAATTTCAGTATGGGGTAACAGGGGAAAAGAGAAAAACCTGATGTTACATGATAAGAATCTCTGTTTTTTATAAGTAATTTATTTATTAAAAAATGGAGAATACTATTTGTTTCTAAACCGCCTCAATAGTCGCCCGTCAATTTTATAACTTCATAGTTAAGAATAAGTCAAAAGGAAATAAATCGCCAAACAAATATTAAATAAGAAAGAAAAATCATATGTCGAGTAGAAATTATGAAACATTTTTTTTCATACGATCAAAACACTACAATTGACTTTCAGAAAATGCTATACATAGACGACAATACATTAACCTGTCCGTAAAAAAAATAATGAAAATTTCGTTATTTGGCGATTTATCATCGGTTGGCGATGAAAAGCAAATTCAAGAATGATTTTTTTTTTTTTATGTCAAATGCATTTTAAAGGAAAAAAGTTTCATGTTTAACATGTTTAGATAAACTAAATAACTTTTGTTTTGTCAGCTTTAGTTTGTTTTAAGTATAATTTCGTTATATTAATATTTATATGTATTTATATTCAAATTTAACCATCAAAATTTGAGATTTAAAACATATTTCAAATTTAAATTCATTAAAATTAATTCTAGTTCAAAGTCTAGTTGAGCATTGTCAACTCATTTTTGTTGCTATGGAAACACCTGACTTTTATTTTTAAATATGCTTAAATGTATGAAAATAATTTTACTGAATAAAAATTTGTTATACATAAAAATATTTTTTCCAGAGGTAAATTAAAAAAACTAGAGCAACAAATAATAAATATATGCAATTTAATATATTTTTTTTGTATACAATATATTAAACTCGCTCATTGTTTATTTTTAAATTCATTTATGTTTCAATTCATTTACACGGATTCTAAAAATGCAAAAGTTTTCAGTTGCATTAAAATCGTTTGCTTTTGGCGGGGAAAAGTATTGCTCGCCAAATCGTGTGACACTTTCGTCTTTTCACGCCAAATATTCGAAACTATTTTATTTTTTTACATGTTTCCGAATGCAATTCCGCCGCTAATTTTCACTGATCCTTTATTACATACATGAGTAGTTTAATTAGTATTTTTTTTCAAAAAAATCTGAGTATGCCCAGTATGGAGATCTTCCTTGTCAGCATAAAATGAAGTTATTAAAAGAGTTTAATAAGAAAGACATATAAGTGTGATTATCCACTTAATTTATCTTTCTGCATCAGGGAGAGAGAAAATATGAGCTCCTCCTACATTTTGTTGAGCCCGCCCTATTATTCATTTCCAGCTACGACCCTGTTTCGAAAAGTCAAAAATGCACTTTTCAAATCTCAATTCTCCAAATCTGTCACTATTAGTGCAAGAGCCAACCACACAAAACCCTAAGTCATCGAGCACAAAAAAAAAAATCCTTAAATTTGTGGAAGAGTAGTAATAGGGGAATTTAACGATCCATGTCTGCCGGAAGCGAAGGGGTGCAGAAGCATAAGAATGAATACCACTGTGGGGATCTGACATTGCCTGAAACTCAAGGGTTGCAGAAGAGCCCACTCCTTGCAGAAACTATTTTCTGCATCCATGGTTTTGCTAGGACTGACAGTAACTGTAAACTTGACTGAACGGTTCCTGTGATAAGCGGGAACGAAATGTATTTTTAGTAGATATTCGGACTGTCGAGCTAGTTGTGAGCGGCTATTAAATTGTCTGTAACTTTATATTATCGCACGCTGGTGCGCGACCTGTAATTTGATTTTTAATTAATACATTTTGTTTTGGTTAAGTTTTTCCAAATGTGGCTAAGCTAGTGAATCATTTCACAAATTAATTCAACAACACGTTAGATAATGTTTTATGTGAAATTAGGACTATGTTAGGATGAATTATCATGGTTCTAAACCACTAGTGGTTCACTCGTAGGATTAGCATTGTATTTGCCGTATAGTTAAAAGTATTAAAACATAGAAAATTGGGTGCAGGAAAACATCATGTTATGTTTACGACTCAACCATTGGCAATATTTATTTTTGGCTTATACACCGCTTCACTTCCAGCAGACATCTTTTAATTTTCCCCAGATTTCAAATCCTTGAAATAAATTTCTTTCTTTTATTTTTGTTAGAATTGTTCTGAACAAGAGTTCATATTGTCCCATGCATTTAATATCCGATTTTTTTTTTTTTTTTAGTGCCTCGTCTGTCCATCTATGACACCTCCACCCCATCTACGTGTCTGCTCGTTCCTAACGATTTAATTAATTTATGTATTTATAGCTTTTAATTCGATATTAAGTCATAGTCCAATGTTAACAGCCAAAATATATTTAAAAATACTATAGCATTAATACCTTTGTAATAGTACACTTTTATACATGTTTTCATCTCATACTTTCCAAAATTCTTGCGGTCTCGACGAGTTCGAATTAAAGACAGTCGACTGTATTTTAATTTTATTTTTGCTAAGTTGTCCTGAGAGACACCATTCACTTGAGTTTTGAGATCAAGAATGTAATGCAGTTGGTATTCATAAACAGGATTAAAGATATGGTAATATTTTCCTATACAATATTTCTGGGTTGAAATTTGTTTTAATTCATTTGTAAATATAGGTCCTTGTGTAGCTTGCAAGCAGATTTCTCGCTGGCTTTTCACCAACATTAGTGATTTGGCGAATAAGAAATAAAAAAAACAGTAGCCATATGAAGGAAAAAGTTAGCCAAAAAATTTCGGCGTGAAATATTCAAAAATCTGTCTTTAACCTCTTATATTATCTTCTTTTTTCTAATAGATTCTGTTATAACCTATTTCTTTTCTTTTCTTTTTTTTGTAGTTGTTTAAAAAATAGAAGTTCGACAATCCGCTGTAGATGCCATTAAAAATAAGTTATTCTAAGAACTCTCCTATATATGTAAATATTTCAGACATTCATTTAGCAGTATCAGTAAAAATTCAAAACAGCGATCTTCGATTTACCGTTGAGAAAATATACACTAAAGAATGCTGTGTGAGATTTCGATTCTGACAGATAGAAAGATTGACCGACCAACGTTACTTTGCATGCAACAAATAAGTATTATGGTAGATGACTAATTCTTAACTCGGCATTTCAGGAAAACGTTCCTCTGTTTAACGCTTGGTGCGAGCAATTTGTTAACTAATTGGAAAATAGTTGTTGTCCTCGGTTCAGAACTGGGAAATCAGAAGTACAACCGACTCTTTTTATTGGTTGAATTCCGCAACTTATTTTATTTTATTCGTTTGCTGATTGGTCCATGTTGAATGTCCAAAAATGGATTAATTCTGCCTTTTTTATTTTATTCGTTTTCTGATTGGTCCTTGTTTAATGTTTCAAAATGTAATACTTCTGTTGCGACGATGACAAAATAAATAAATAAAAACTTTAATAATAATGACAATTTGAAAACAAATTGTGATAAAGATTTCAAACACATTTCATTTAAAAGTGCATTTTTTTCTCTAAATGTGTAAAAATTAGAAGTATGCGATGTTTAAAAGCTTAAAAATTTGCAGTTCCAAAAATTGTAAAACTAATATTTTATTATAATTTTTTTATGATGGTTCCAAAATTATGAATGTTTAATCCATGTCGTACGTAATAGGTGGCGTTTAGAAGCCAGTCTGATGAACTCCATCCAATAAAAATGCACATTTTAAACAGTTAAAGTTGGCTGTCTATAAACTACTCTTTTTTTTAATCATTAGCCTTGGAATATTAATGTTTAATGCATGACATACGTAATATTGGCTCATTATGATCATCCTCCACATGATGATGATTATTATTATGATTAATTTAAATACAGAATTTATTTATAAGTCTTTGAAAATATCTTTTTCCAAATAGTCGTTGCAATTTGATAAATTACAATTTTGTTCTTTATATAATTTTATGTTTGTGATTTCATTACTTTATTTATTTATTTATTTATTTTGTATTTATATTTTTATCGGCATGATGCCAGCGCGTAAATAGTGATAAACTTCAATACAGAAATATCTATCGAATAAGCCTTTCTGTGTAATTAATCCTTTCTGTGTTAAACTAAATTGATATTCACTCAATATCTCTATAAATAATGTAAATGGCACACTGCAATTGAGCATAGTATTTCGGATAAAAATCTGGACTGTACAAGAATACACATAACAAGAGTATAAATTGAACACTCCCAATTTGGCGAGTCTGATTATTCGTTTACTCGCCAAATGAAGTATTTTGTTGGAAATTAGCGCAATAGTGAGCGGCAGCGGGAACATTGCTTGCAAGTTATCTTCAGCATTTTTTTTAAATTTTTTTTTTGATAAATAGTAATTCCTTGCCTTATTAATTAAAAGTATTTTCTTCGGACATTTTTAATCTTTTTTTATTTTTCATGCGCTTCATTATAAGTGCGTGCATCATTTCTCAATCCATGTCGTAACCCTTAAATACCTGACATTAAAAAAATAATAATTAAAGATTGTTTTTAGACTTTCATATCTTAAATAAATCCAGGGCTGTAGCTAAGGGGGTGCTATGGGCGGCTCACTCCCCCTTCTCTTAAACGATTTTAACCTACCTGAAACAGATTCCAAGGTCACTAAAAGGATTTCTGTTCCGAAAGTTCAAACAAAAATCCTTTCAAAAATCTAGTTTAGGTTTGAGGATCTTTCATAGTTTCGCAGAAATACTAAATTGTAACTAAAATAAGTGTTTCAACACTTGCTCATCCTGTTTGCGTATACGAAGCTAACATTATGTTTAATATTGCTATAGTCATAATCTCGAATTTTTCACCCTGCTATTCTTTTCTTACTATAAAATGAAGTTATTACAACAATTTAATTAGAAACATGGTAACTACAGTGTGAATAAGCGCTAATTTACTTTTCTGCGTCACGTAGAGAGAAAGAGAATATATGAGCTCCTCCCCCTAAATTTTCTTGAGCCCTCCCTACTATTCACTTCTAGCTACGGCCCTGAATAAATCATGGGAAAAATACTTCAAAAAATCTTTTTAAAGTTTTGTTTGTGGTAAAAAAATAACAGGTCGTTGTCAATTGGCAATACCGAGCTTTAATTGAAAAAGTAATTTTTTCTTGAAAAAACTGTACTCCCTTTGGCCCAAATTAGTTGCTACATAGTTTGGTATTGGTTATTGATACTGTAGCCTCTATGAACGTGTCAAAATAATTTTTAGTGTTATGGCAATGAAAAGAAAAACGATATTCCTTGTTCTTGAAAAAAAAAAATGTATTTGTTGTAGTATGAAAAAAGCGTTTTATTTATTTTTATTTTACAAGTAATAACTAACTAGAGCGAAATTATTTTAATTATTTTTGATATAAGGTAAATAGAAATATCGTAATACCGGTATATCACAGTACTGATGGTTTTATGAATTTGTTCGAACATTTTTCAGGGATTTAAGAGTGTTGCGATACCAATCAACAACATTTACTTATCAAGCATTTCCTGCGTCTCTTCTTAAATCATCATGAAATTCGTTTAAGAAAAAAATCCAGGGCTCGCACGTTCTTAAGCCACGCCCCATTGTGTACTATGGGAAGGTTTTATCAGCGATCGCATCAAACTATCTTTTCGCTAATAAATTGTGAATTCACCAGGAAGAAAATTATCTTTCTTCGGGTGTCATCTTGATTTTGCTACCGCTGTTATAAACATGGCTTTGGTAATAAACCTTTAGCCTTTCCAATACCTCAAAGGTTCAGTTTCATCTCGGGTGATGTAAATCGAATTGCTCCCTCTGTCCCAAATCAGTTGCTACATTTTAATTTGTACTGATTATTGATGCTGAGGATTTTATAACTTTGTTTGAACATATTTCAGAGTGCTATGCTATCTATGAACAAAACATTTCGTTACCAAGCTTTCCCTCTTTAAATCCGTACAATTTGTTTTAAAAAATCCAGCGTTCGCATGTTTTTAAGTCACGCCCAATTTCGTAACTATCTTCCAGCTAATGAATTATGAATTTCTTACTGAAAAAATGTCTGTAGACGTCCGACTATTAAAGTCTGTCTGTAAACGTCTTAGTTATAAAACGTCTTTCATATATATTGGAGATAGCGTATTTACAAAATGGGGCGTGGCTTAAGGTGTTCGAACCAAGTAAATTTGCTTCGAAAATTTTATCCCAAAATAGGTGCTACATTTGTGAGAAGTAAAAATGAGAATGAAAATACCAAATTGTGATAGTTTAAATTTGAAATAAAACAACTTCAATTGATATTTAAAGAATTTCTTGGAATGTAATTTAGCTTTGGGAACACATGCTAGGTTTCGTCCCGGGAAGTTATTTATGATTCCACCTACTTCAAATGGGACAAAATTTCAAACTTAAATGCAGCAACTAATTTAGACGGAAAGAGTAAATTTTTTTTTTTTTCAGAAATAGTGTTAGAGAGACATATCTGGACGTAAGTGAGATGTCTTGCTCTTCTTTTGGAATAAATAAGTAAAAAGTTTTTTAATTATGAATTTTTTTTTTAAGAGCAGAAGGACGCGTGACACAAGTCCATTTTTTTCTGATTCTAAGGATGGTGATATATCGGCAACCTAGTTACAGCTGCCGATTGCTTGAATCTGTCTTCGCCTCGTCTTCACTTGCATACGAGTATTACTGTTTATTAAAAAACATTTTTTCTACTTTTATTTTATGGTGTGAGTTTTATGTTTAAAAGATTGTTTGTAATCCACAGATTTTAGTAATTTTCTTTACAAAAAGTGGAAATCTACATACTGCAGCCGTCCAGAAGAAAGCACTTCGGTGTATTTTCATCGATCATAACCCCCAGAACCTAAACCACCCTCCGTTCATATGTTGACATATATATGTCTAATATTTGCCATACTGTAACTATCATATTTATGAGCCTATTTGAATGAAACCTGATGTGTACCTAGTACATACAAATCTCTTATAACCGAGTTCGTTGGCCAGCATCATCCGCCATCTTCTTTTAAATGGTGGGCAATTTATTTTTTTAATTTAAAATTTAAAATTGTGCGAAAAAATTAAAAGTTGAAAACTATCTTTCTTTTATGAATTCGACCTTAAAACAAAGATTCCATTATTTATTAGTTTTCGAGATATTTGGAATCCTGTTTTCCACACTCTTTTGTTTTTCATGACTTTATATTTCATTCAAATTTCAATTCAAAGATATAGTTTAATTGAAAATGAGATGTTTAATCCGACGCAGTAAACTGTTTGTTTATAGGATTACTTTTTTGAGTTATAAGGATGTTTCTTTTACGCAATCCGGTACTGCTTGAGTAATTTGGCGTTTTATATAGTTTGTTGAAATGGGTTCATCAGTAATTTATTAATAGAACTTTACTATGTACAGGGTGGTCATAAAAAAAAAACTTTGCTGATATACGGAGCTCTAGCGGCCAGTCCGCTCAACCGATCGAAATGAAATTTCAGATATAGCTATTCAGAGGTAGGAGCTCGAGATTCTGTCAACGATAACAAAATGGCGCTCACGGTTACGGTTATAGTCACAGAAACTCGAAAATTTCCAATGGCAACACTCATTTTTTTTTTCATCGCAAAATGCTTAGCGCATGCGAAAACCCTCAAGAGCGTTGGAACCGTACGTGTATCGCAAGAAACAGACATGTTATGCACGCACAAAAAAACGTTCTGGAAATCCTCCCCCCCCCCATAAAAAAACTCGATTGGGGCGCAAGAAGGAAATTTGCATGTGACACAGAGGGGTCATATGTAATCTCAAGCATACACTAATCTCTGATTACAATACAGATCGGAGAAACTAAAACTTTTATTTTGATTACACATTTTTCACATGGGTGTCATCACAGGCAATTACACATTGCATGGTGATGGCACCCATGTGGAAAATGTGTAATCAAAATAAAAGTTTTAATTTCTCCGATCTGTATTGTAATCAGAGATTAGTGTACTGGCTCTGTGTCACATGCAAATTTCTTCCTTGCGCCCGAATCGAGTTTTTTCTATGGGGGCGGGGGGGGATTCGCAGATCAGTTTTTTGTGCGTGCATAACATGTCTGTTTCTTGCGATACACGTACGGTTCCAACGCTCTTTAGGGTTTTCGCATGCGCTGAGCATTTTACGATGAAAAAAAATGGGTGTTGCCATTGGAAATTTTCGAGTTTCTGTAACTATAACCGTAACCGTGAGCGCAATTTTGTTGCCGTTCACAGAATCTCGAGCTGATACCTCTGAAGAGCTATATCTGAAATTTCACCTCGATCGGTTGAGCGGACTGGCCACTAGAGCTCCATATATCGGCAAAAATTTTTTATGACCACTCTGTATATTAAAATTATTTAAATATACGTTTAAATTTTGTTTTAAAAGTGCGATGCATTTTATAAATAGTTTACACATGTTTTATTTTTATATATTACGTTATGCAAATCCATGATGGATAAGTATTACGGTGGCCCTCCACGACTAGCATTTTTGCCGGCTTGATGTCGGCGCATAGATAGTTTTAAACTTCAATACAAAAATGTCTTTCGAATAAGTCTTTCTGTGTAACTAACCCTTTCTGTGCTAAACTAAATTGATATTGACTCAGTATCTCTATAAATAATGTAAATGGCACACTGCGACTGAGCATAATAAGTCGGATAAAAGTATAGAAGTGTACAAGAACACGTATAACAAGAGTATAAATTGGCACTTTATTTGGCGAGTCCCATTATTCGTTTACTCGCCTAGCGAAGTATTTTGTCGGAAATGGGCGCAATAAGGAACGGCTAGTGAGCTTCAGCATTTTTTTTTTAAATATTTTTCCTTGATGACTAGTAATTCTTTGTCGTATTATTTTGTTTATTCTTCAAACATTTTTTATCCTTTTCATTTTTCATGCGCTTCATTATAAATACGAGGTGGAACCCGTCGAAATTCGACGAAAGAAAATGTTTAAGAAGGAACTGTTTAATTGATTTATAATAAATCTACAAAAATAGTTACAGAAAAAAATGAATATTATTGGTCAGTCTAATTCTCAAAGAAATACTATTTTAAGCTAAAATCAACAAAATACTATTTCTATAAAACTCAGTTGTCTAAATTATTAACATTAAACTTTATTCGCATATGTAATCACTAAAATATAATAAAGGTCTAATATTATGATGAAGTTATTAATTGAGGCTCTTATGTTTGGTATAAATGCAAATGAAAAAAACAAAATTTATTCCAAATTGACACGATTATAGAATTTCACGTGAAATCTATACCCGTCATCATTTACATACGTGCTTCTCATATCCGCATTCATCATGTTTAAAGAATGCTATTTTAATTTGATCATTGATGAATAAAAGCGAAATAAAATTGAAATTCATCGGATTTTATAACAGATGCTATGTTTGACATACGTATTTTAATTTTTTTTCAATTTTGAGAAAAAATGGAGCGATCTTGTTGCCGCAATTACAAAATTGGTACTAAAAACTAATAAAAAAATTAATATCTCAAAAATAAATTGCGATGCAGCTTTCGAACAAATTGCATTTAAAAGTTCATTTTTTTTTTCTCTATACGACGGTATAAAAAATAAAAAGTGTGCGAAGTTTAGAAGTGTAAAATTTGCAGAAGGGAAAATTACAAAACCGAAATTACATGGGAAAGTGTTACCATTTGCAAAATGACGTATGCGTTACGCACAGATTAAAAAATAAAAAGTGTGCGAAGTTTAGAAGTGTAAAATTTGCAGAAGCGAAAATTACAAAATCGAAATTACATGGGAAAGTGTTGCCATTCGCAAAATGACGTATGCGTTACGCACAGATACGTTTGGCCTTTATAATATAGATATTTGCTTCCATCATACAATTGATTCTGGATCCATTTCGTAATCCTTAAATACCTGATTTAAAAAATAAAAATCAATTAAAGATTGATAGTTAAGAGTGGAATTTACACTGCGGTTTACTATTTGAATACAGAGACAAGCTCAGAATTTTTATTTATAAACTTGCTAAAACAGTGTACATTGGGATAAAGTATAACAGTTTAAAATCTACATACCATTTCGCATGAAGTTTAAACATTAAAAACAAAAATTATAAAACTATACCGACGGTTTTCAACCGTATTCGTATTCTTATATTCAACTGAGTATTTCGGTTGTAACCATCGGGATAATTTTAACCGCATTCGTATTGTTATATTTGTTATGTTATAACAACTTTCCATAACATTTCCGATTAAAATTTAATCTAATTTGCTTTTAAAATTTTATTTCTATTTAATATTCCCATTAATAGTAATTAATTTAATTAATAATATTTACTTTTAGCAATATGCTAACTTGTTTTCATTTTTAAAGATTCGCGATGTTGTTTTCTCTTTGCAATATTTACTAAGTCCTAAATATATAAATGTTAAAACCTTTATTTTTAATATTCATATTTAAATCTTTATTCATTCAATAAATCTTTTTTTTTCTTAACACTCTGGTTAAATTTCAGCAAGATTAAGCCACTATTTAGCCAGATATGTGTCTTAGTATTTTTCTAGCTTTTTCTCTTTTTAAAATTACGCGCACCATTTTTTCTTATGTTCAACATCGCCATTATACACCCGCACACATTTTTAGTGAATCTTGTGGAGAAACGGAAATTCCAATCTCATGATTCACCCTTTTCCACGAAATTGTAGCGTCGCTTAAAATCCCACGTATTTCTTGTTGCCACTAAATAATACTTTTCACCTAACTCCCCTTAAGAATTTCTCTAAATTCAGCTAACAACCTCTTTTTCTTTTTTTTGATTGGCTGAGCGTGGAGCGATCGTACTAACGTCCGCTCGCGTCTCATTCAATTCTCTCTCATTCTTGCCTGGCTCTTAGAGGAAGTAGGACGCTGGTTTTTCTCCCTCGCTCGGGAATTTTTCCCGTAGCGTTTGGGGAGAGCGATAGAAGGACGTCGGTGAAGAAGGTCCCTTAGTTTATGGATCCCGAAATCTAATCAAGAATTAAAACCTTTTTTTTTGTGCTGATCATGTTTATATAGAAAATCAGAAACAGTCAAGTGTCATCAACATTCCCTTCTGATAGTGTCTACAACTGCATTGTCATTATTCAAATTTTTACCGATCCTGATTCGGAGGAAATATTGCAGCAGCCACCTTATTGTGAGCAGGAATATTTCTATTGTGTCTGCAACAACATTGCCTACCTCCAATTTTCTCCGTTCCAGAAGGATAAGGATTCTCAGGAATCATTACCGCAGCTATCATTTTCTGTCAGCAAGAATATGTCTGATTAATCTACAATAACCTGGCCTTCATCCAATTTTATCTGATTCGGACAGATCTCGATAAATTTCTTCCATATTATAAAGATTTCAAAAATTGACCTACACAAAAAATATTACCAAGAAATGAACAGTTATACAAACTATTATGGACCTATTAATTTGAACAATAGTTTAAGTAAAATTTTCTTCCTATATCCTGAGTGCAACTAAATATTTTTTATATGTATCTGTCAAAATAAAATGGTTACTACAATAAAAAAAGTGTTTCCTGATTTTCATTCACAAGATGGGTGAGTTCTTTCCTTTTATTTTATTTTATTCTTTTTTTTTATCATCAGAGGTAATCGGTGTTTTATCTTTCAATAAATTAAACTTTAATTCAATCTATGTAAATCGGTTTAGCGGCACAACGCAAGGCCACCTGACAATATTAAACAGAGTATTTCGGTTGAAACCTTCGGGATAATTTTATCATTGTTTTAGGTAGATTTCGTATGAAATACTACCTATTGCATTCGCACCAGTTTATATAAACTGGTGTCCAAAAGTTAAGCATAATTGGTAATTAAGTAAGTAATGAAAGAAATATAAATCGAAATGTGGTGAAACACCAGGTGTTTAAACAAAATAGTGCGCGTCATATATTTTCGCGAAGAGTTTTCCCCGAAATCGAACAGGGGACCGTCAACAAATTGAAAAAGAACGAAGATCTTTTGGATAACCCTGTCAAAACTAATGTAGCAAAAGCGTTCAAACTGCACATTATGATTAAGTGGCTTATTGTAATGTACTGTGTTTATTTTTATAAGGATAGCATGTATACGCGTAGAGAAATTAAGGTTTTATAAAAACAGTCCTAAATTTTTGGCTTATAATTTGCAGAATTCTTAATATAAAATAATGTTATTTTCTGAAAATGTGACAAACATCATTGTACACAATACCCTGTCATCAGAATTTTGAAATAATAAAAATTGTATGAAAAATGAGTAGGTTTAGTAAATAATTTTTCATTGCGCATGCGTCAACGATATCAAAATTTAATTTGCATATTGTGTTAGCTAAATGTATAGAGCAACTTCTGTAAAAGTTTCAAAAACATAGCTTGAAAATTCTGAAAATGGTCGCCTGTAGAATCAAATCAAAATCCTTATTCCTAAAAGGAAACAAAAAAATCAGGAGTTTTATCCAAATATATTTGTACGTGCAATATTGAGTAGGCACTAAACAATGGAATATGGATACAGCCCCTCATCTTTTTACTTCATTTAGGGAATAAAGGATTTTGATATCTTTCTATCAACGATAATTTTCAGAATTTTTAAGCTATGTTTTTGAGACTTTCACAAAAGTTGCTCTATACATTTAACTACATAATATGCAAATGAAATTTTAATAGCGTTCACGCATGCGCAGTAAAAAATTATTTAGTAAACTTGCTCATTTGTCAAACACTTTTTATTATTTTTAAATTCTGATGACAGGGTATTGTGTACAATGATGTTTGTCATATTTTCAGAAAATAACATTATTTTATATTAAGAACTCTGCAAATTATAAGCAAAAAACTTAGGACTGTTTTTATAAAAACCTTAATTTCTCTACGAGTATATATGCTATCCTTATAAAAATAAACACAGTACATTACAATAAGCCACTTAATCATAATATGCAGTTTGAACGCTTTTGCTACATTAGTTTTGACAGGGTTATCCAAAAGATCTTCGTTCTTTTTCAATTGACGGTCCCCTGTTCGATTTCGGGGAAAACTCTTCGCGAAAATATATGACGCGTACTATTTTGTTTAAACACCTGGAGTTTCACCACATTTCGATTTATATTTTTTTCATTACTTACTTAATTACCAATTATGCTTAACTTTTGGACACCAGTGTATATATATATATATCTATATATATATATATCTCACTTTTTTATGGACGCGATAACTTCTATAATTCTTCACCAATCTCCACCAAATTGGTACATAAAATCAAAGGGGATAAAATATCAGCTAAGTTCGTTAATGGGCAAAATCGGACCAAGGGGGTCGAAATAGGGGGCGTTTTTGTGAAAACAGAAAAAAACCCATAACTCCTTAATGAAAATAGATATCGAATCAGTTTAAAGTTTATATTGCTTCTAAATAATGAGCCAAAAGTTTATGCATGACAGATTTTTGATAAAGTTAAAAATGGGCTCAAGGGGCGAAAAAAATAGGGTTTTCGGGAGAAAAAAAAAACATAACTTTGTCAATTCTGCAGATATCAAATCCATCTAATTTTTTTATAAATATTCTTAAAATTATCTAAAACTTTTGTATTTGCAAGTTTTTGATAGGACCAATTCTTACTAGTAAAAAAAAATTAAAAACGAAAATAAAAAGGGTTTTGGAAAAAGAAAAAATCCATAACTTTGCCAATTCTTAAACTATCAAATCAAATTAAATTTATTTTACAACTTCTCAATAATATCTACAACTTTTACATTGACAAGTTTTTCATAAGACCAACTCGTATTGCAAAAATAAATTAAACAGTGATAGGAGTTGAAGAAAAAACCTCAAATCCAAACTGCTTATATTCTGACACATTTTTAAATATTTTTTTTATTCTAAACGCATCCAAATTGCAGGTCCTCTTAACTATAAACTATATAATGTGATGTATTTGGCCAATTTCTTGATAAAGGCAGTATTTATTTAAATAAAGGCTGCCAAAATGAGTATTTTGAACAGAATTTCCCGTAGTGATCGTGATTTTAAATTGAAGAAATATTCATGTAAGAAATTGCGTTTTTTTCTGACTCATTTTTAAATCAACTTTTGCTCTCAAATGCATCCAATTGACAGGTTCTCTTATTTAGGAACTGTATAATGTGGCGTATTGGTCAGTGTTTTGATAAAAACAAAATATATTTAAAAAAAAAAAAAAACACTGTCTACGTGAGCACTTTGCAAAAAATTTCCCGTAGCAATCGTGAATTATGAATTGTTGATGTATTCATATAACAAATTGCTTAATTTATGACTCATTTTTAAATTCAATTTTGCTTTCAAACGCATTCAGTTGACAGTTTTTTCTTATTTAGAAACTATATATTGTACTGTATTGACCGATTTTTTAATAAAGTCAGAATGTATTTCGAAATATGATGTCAAAATGGGCATATGAGCGATTTTCAATTAAGATGATTCTGATAAAATTTGTTCTTACAGAAAACTGAACATAATTTTTTAGGTAGATTTCGTATGAAATACTACCTATTGCATTGTCTCCCATGTTGGAATTTCTGAAAAATTTTTGCGGATCTACACGAATCATGACTCCTAGACCCCAAAACAACCATCAGTAAAAAAGTTTATCTATCTATCTATCTATCTATTTATCTATCTATCTATCGGTGTATATCACTTTCTTCTAGACACGATAACTTCCATAATTATGCTCAGATCTTCATCAAACTTTTACATAAAATCAAGGGGTATAAAATCTCGGTTAAGTTCGTTAATGGGCAAAATCGGACCAAGGGGTGGAAGTTAGGAGGGTTTTTGTGAAAACCGAAAAAACGCGATAACTTTTTAATTAAAATAGATATCGAATCAGTTTAAAGTTTATATTACTTCTAAAAAATGAGAAAAAAGTTTATGCGTGACAGATTTTTGATAAAGTTAAAAATGGGCTCAAGTGGCGAAAAAAACATGGTTTTTGAGAGAAAAAAATTCATAACTTCGTCATTTCTCAAGATATCAAATCCAACTAAATTTTATATAAATGTACTCAATATTATCTAAAACTTTTGTATTTACAAGTTTTTGATAGGACCCATTTTTACAGATGAAAAAAATTAAAAACGAAAAGAAAAAGGGGGGAGGAAAAAGAAAAAAACCCATAATTTACTCAATTCTTAAGCAATTAAATCTAATTAAATTTATTTTACATCTTAACAATAATATCTACAACTTTTATATTGACAAGTTTTTCATAGAACCAATTCTTATAGCAAAAATAAATTAAACAAAAATAGGAGTTGGAGAAAAAACCTCTAATCCAAACTACTTATATTCTGACTCATTTTAAAATTCATTTTTGATTTTAAACGCATCCAAATGACAGACCCTCTTATTTAGCAACTATATAATGCGACGTATTGGCCAATTTTTTGATAAAGGCAGAATATATTTTTAAAAAGGCTGCCAAAAAAGGTATTTTGAACAGATTTCCCGAAGTTTTCATCATTAAAAAATTCATTAAGTATAACAAATTGCGTTTTTTATGAGTCATTTTAAAATTCATTTTTGTTCTCAAACCCATCCAATTTACAGGTCCTATTATTTAGGAACTATATAACTTGACGTATTGGCCAGTTTTTTGATAAAGGCAGAATATATTTTTTAAAAGGCTGCCAAAAAGCGTATTTTGAACAGAATTTCACGAAGTTATCGTGATTAAAATTTGAGGAAATTTAAGAAATTGCGTTTTTACCGAGCCATTTTTAAATCTTTTTTTGTTCTCAAACGCATCCAATTTACAGGTTCTCTTATTTAGGAACTATATAATGTGACGGAGTGGCCAGTTTTTTGATAAAGGCAGAATATATTTCTAAAAAGGCTGCCAAAATGGGCACTTTGCACAAAATTTCCCAAAGCGAGATGATTAATGAACTGTGGGTATTCAAATAACAAATTGGTTATTTTATGACTCATTTTTAAATCCAATTTTGCTCTGACACGCATTCAATTGACAGTTTTTTGTTACTTAGGAACTATATAATGTGCGTATTCGTCGATTTTTTGATAAAGGGTGAATATATATATTTTAAAAGCTGTCAAAGTAAGCACTTCGCAAAAAAAATTCCCAAAGCGATCATGATAAAAGAATTGAGGTGGTATTCAAATAACAAATTGTTTATTTTATGACTCATTTTTAAATTCAATTTTGCTCTCAAACGCATTCAATTGACAGTTATTTGTTATTTAGGAACTGTGTAATGTGCCGTATTTGTCAGATTTTTGATAAAGGCTAAATATATATTTTAAAAAATCTGTCAAAGTGAGCACTTCGCACAAAATTTCTCAAAGCGATCTTGATTAAAGAATTGTGGATGTATTAAAATAGTAAATTGGTTATTTTATGACTCATTTTTAAATTCAATTTTGCTGTCAAACGAATTTAATTAACAGTTTTTTGTTATTTAGGAACTATATAATGAGCATATTGGTCAATTTTTTAAATAAAGTAAGAATATAATTCAAAATATATTGCCAAAATAGGCATTTGAGTAGAAATAGGCATTTTTTTTTTTTTTTTTTTTTTTTTTTGAGATGAAAACTTTTCGAAATCTACCTCCGCCTATAGGCCATGCCGAAAGGGATTTTTTTCAAAAGTAGCCAAACAAAGCTGTTAACCTGGATTTATCTCTATTCCTATTTTATTTTTTGTTGTTGAAATGAGTACTCTTCGAAATCTACCTCCGCCTATAGGCCAAGCCGACAGGGATTTTTTAATGTTCAAACGTCATGCAAAATACAGGGTAGGGCAAAAAGATCTCCCCATTTTAAGAGGTCGATAAAAATATATAGGACATTGAAAACAAATATTTTATGTTTTCATTCGGAAAGAATAATGTAATTATTTATAATTTTTACAATCTGTAACATTTTTTGCAACTAATTAATGTCGAGGCTTTGTTGTATGAAAAAGTATATCGTCTAAATGTTTTTCTTCGCTCTCTACAAGTCTCTGAACATGACGTGATTTTCGAAAATGACGTGATCTGCCGAGTGACTTTCGTTTTAAACACGAACCCGTTTCGCTAAAATTAGTAACCCATAAAGATATTGTTTTTGTCGTCGGGTACTTTTCCAGGTCTACTTACTCCATAATGCCTACGAAATAATCGTTGCGTTTGAATGATGGAAACGGCATTCCTAAAGTAAGTTCCAACAACGAACGAACGATGATCAATTAGTCCGTTTTCTAATTACATCCCGTGTGCAATTTTATGATTAAGTATAGTGAGTGGTCTCATTTTGTTCCTTATGTCTTGTAGACTAAGAAAAGCGATGGTGGACATCCGGGACCCGCGACTGGGGAGGGGGAGGGGGAGGGGGAGGGGAAGGGTTGAAAAATGGAAGGGGAAAAAATTCCATTTCATAAATAATAAAGAAATTTATCAATAAATATTAATGTTTAAAACATTTATAGATTAGGAAAAATATTTGTGGACATCCAGGACCCGCGATTGGGCAGGGAGAGGGGTAGGGGAAGGGTTGAAAAGTGCAAGGGAAAAAATTCCATTTCTTAAAATATAAAGACAATTATGTATAAATATTACTGTTTAAAACATTTATAGATTAGGAAAAACATTTGTGGACATCCAGGAGCCGCGTCTGGGGAGGGGGATGGGGATAGGGAGGGATGGGGATAGGGAGGGATGGGGGAGGGGAAGAGTTGCAAAGTGCAAGGGAAAAAATTCCATTTCACAAAAAATAAAGAAAATTATGTATAAATATTAATGTTTAAAACATTTATAGATTAGGAAAAACATTTGTGGACATGCGGGACCCGCAACTGGGGAGGGGGAGGGAGAGGGGAAAGGTTGAAAAGTGCAAGGAAAAAAATCCATTTCATAAAAAATAAAGAAAATTATGCATAAATATTAATGTTTAAAACATTTATAAATTAGGAAAAACATTTGTGGACATCCAGGACACGCGGCTGGGGAGGGGAAGGGGAAGGGTTGAAAATTGCAAGGGAGGAAAATTCTATTTCATAAAAAATAAAGAAAATTATGAATAAATATTAATGTTTAAAACATTTATATATTAGGAAAAACATTTGTGGACATCCAGGAGCCGCGACTGTGGAGGGGGAGGGGGAGGGGAGGGGAAGAGTTGCAAAGTGCATGGGGAAAAAATTCCATTTCATAAAAAATAAAGAAAATTATGTATAAATATTAATGTTTAAAACATGTATACATTAGGAAAAACATTTCTGGACATCCGGGACCCCCGACTGGAGAGAGGGAGAGGGAGGGGAAGGGTTGAAAAGTGCAAGGGAAAAAATAAGTAATAAAGGTAATTGAAAAGGAAATGAGTGATGATAAATACTAAATGATACAAATTTTATAAAGCTAAATATTATTTGTTATGTTTGTATTTTTATTCTATATTATACATTATATACCTTAACAGTAAAAACCTTCAAATTTTAAACTGCAAGTAAAAGTTTAACTTCAGAACAAAGTAGGATCATCGGTATCACTGTCATCATAATTTACATCATCAAGGCCTCCAACATTATCACATTTATAAATCACACCAGAGCATGAACACATTTCAGTTACAAGGTAATCCATTTTGTGAACATTTACAGGATGCTACACATCTTGACTTGACACGCGAACAACACACCGATTAAACCAGTTCTTGAAGAGCACATTGCATGTTCAGTTGGGGGTGGAATATTAGTTTTTAAAATATGTGCTCTTTGCCATAGTATTGCTTGGTAATGAACTCTTCTTATGGCTGGGTAAAGGGCGGCTTGAGTTGAAGGCATATTTGTTCCTTCATCTTGCTTTTTTGTGAATAACCACCATCTTAGCTCACTCAATGTTTTATTTTGGCATGTACACTGAACATATGTATTCTTCAAGTGCAATATATATTTCACTCTCAAGGATATCTGTTTGACCTTATGCAGCAAGAGCTTTCAGAATTCTGTCGTCAGCATTTATGAAGCTCTTCTAAAAACTGGCTTTTGATTTACCACTGAATGAACCAGTGGTGTCAGATGCAGAAAGAGAATGCAGTCCCACTAAAGTTTCAGATCTTTTTTCTTGCCTTTTTCCCCTTCCGTCCCCCTCCCACTAGCCTAGTTGCAGATCCCGGATGCCCACTATTGCTTTTCTTATTCTGTAAAAGATTTAAATACTAATATATATATATATATGTGTGTGTGTGTGTGTGTGTGTATATATACAGTGAAACCTCCAAATAAGGGACACTCCGAATAAGGGACACCTCTATTTAAGGGACAAAACCTCCGGTCCCAGTCCCAAGGTATAGAACGTGTAATGTATTTACCTCTGAATAAGGGACACTCTATTTAAGGGACACTTGAAATTGAGATTAAAGGGACTGGTTTTTGAATTTCAGATAATGAAGTAGTCTTTGATGAAAATAAAAATACAGATTTTTGTGAACTTATCAAACAGACAGACAGTCATGTTGATACAGAGGCGTACAGCACAATTTACGGCCATTTATTTACCCAGAATTCTGATTCGACATCAATGCCTTTATCCGCATTGAAAGTAATGCTGAAAATTGTGAGGATGATTCTGAAATTGGAGAATGAAAGAAAATTGTGAAATAATGAACTTTACAGATGCTTTTAGGCTGTTCTTAAATCAAGAAACGACAACTTTTAAGAGATAAGTTTTGATTTATTTTTATTCGGAAATGCCTGAAGCTAGCAGGTGTTGTTTAGAAAATATGTAATCGATTTTTTTTTTTCAAATGCAAGAGATTTTACGGAAAATATTGACAAAGTGTACGTTTTGAATCAAATTTCCATGCGAAAGAAGAATAATTACTCAAGAAATGGTAAAAAACGTCTTTGTCACGTGATCAAAATCGCATATAACTCAATAGGTGATTTATTTATTAAAAAAATGAAAACACAGTTCAATTCGAAATCGCTTCCATAATGAAACCATAGTCAAGCGTTCCAATTTTATACTTTTCCATTGAAAATGAATTTTTAACTTAAAAAGAAAAAAAAAAAAAACATTTTAAATAAAAAAATAAATGAATTCTGAGTCAAAACGTTTTCCGCTTGCCGAGTAGGGCAGTGGAGAGATTTGTTGTCCTAACATAAAATACGCATGTTAAAATACGCAAGGCATTGGAATACTTTTTTTTGGGAGGGGGGGGGGATATTGGTGGTATAATATGGAATTGTAAATATGGTAAATGAACACTTCAAAGATTGCAATAGAAAAATTGAAATTTGCAAAACAATACTTTTTGACTGATTACTTCAAGTAAAATTCTTTCAAATGTTTTTATACTTTTGTATGTACATAATATGCATAAAAAATACAAATCAATAATTCTACACATAATTTAATAATTTAGTAATTAATGGAAAATTTTAATTAATTAATTCTCTTTTGTTCCTTTTGTCTGATTAACGTAATTTATACACTTCAGATACATTTAAATTTCTCCTTTGATGCTTTGTTATTTTTATATCCTTCTGAATTAAAAATAATGTAAAAAACTCCGAATAAGGGACACACCTCTATTTAAGGGACAAAAGTTTCGGTCCCATAGGTGTCCCTTATTCGGAGGTTTCACTGTATATATAATTAAATGGCATTTTTTTTTTCTTGCCTCTTTCAACACTTTCCATTCCCCTCCCCTCCCCTCCTCTTCCCTTACCTCCGTCTTCTAATAACAATTCGCGAGTATCCTTCAATGCCATTCTCATTCTATAAACGTTTTAAACTTTGATATTTATGCATATTTTTTTTTTAAACAGAATTTTTTTTATTGCCCCTTTCAAATTCCTCTTCCCCCCTCCTCCTCCCCAGTCGCGAGTCCCGGATGTCCACAAATGTTTTTTCCTAATTTATAAATGTTTTAAACATTCATATTTATACATAATTTTCTTTATTTTTTATGAAATGGAATTTTTGTCCCTTGCAATTTTCAACCCTTCCCCTTCCCTTCCCCTTCTCCGTTGCGGGTCCTGGATGTCCACAAATGTTTTTCCTAATCTATAATTGTTTCAAACATTAATATTTATACATAATTTTCTTTATTTTTTATGAAATGGAATTTTTTTACTTGCACTTTGCAACTCTTCCCCTCCCCCACCCCTTCCCCTCCCGTCTCCCTCCCCAGTCGCGGATCCTGTATGTCCACAAATGTTTTTCCTAATCTATAAATATTTTAAACATTAATATTTTTGCATAATTTTCTTTATTTTTTATGAAATGGAATTTTTTTTTTGCCTTGCACTTTTCGACCCCTCCCCTTCCCCTCCCGTCTCCCTCCCCAGTCGCGGATCCTGGGTGTCCACAAATGTTTTTTCTAATATATAAATGTTTTAAACATTAATATTTATAGATAATTTTCTTTCTTTTTTATGAAATGGAATTTTTCTTCCCTTGCACTTTTCAACCCTTCCCCTCCCCCTCCCCGTCCCCAGTCGCGGGTCCCAGATGTCCACCATCGCTTTTCTTAGTCTACAACACATAAGGAACAAAATGAGACCACTCACGATACTTAATCATAAAATTGCACACGGACCTATGAAAAGCTGTAATTAGAAAACGGACTAAATAGTAAAAGACATACTGCCAACTAAAGTAGCATAAACAGGGATATATAACAGCACTGTTTCCGACATGACCTCTATACTAGCGCCGCCGCAGCGACAGCGTTAAATTAGGGAGATTTTTATGCCCCACCCATGTGTGTATATTTTAAACTGTTATATTTTATCCCATTGTACATTGGTTTTAGCATTATAAATAAAAATTCTGAGCTTGTCTCAATATGCATATAAAGATTGTTTTTCAATTTTCATATCTTAAATAAATCATGGGAAAAATATTTCAAAAAGTCATTTTATTTAAAATTTTGATTGCTGCTTAAAGAATAAACAAGTTGGAAATTGCACGTGAAGCGTAGCAAACGAGGTGCGTTCTTACGATAACGAAGTTTTAAAAATATTACTCTTATATATCAATCTCATAAAATTGTAAATAGTGAATTACAATTAAAACACTCATCAAACAATGTTCTCCCTATACCATTATGTAATGGAATACTTTTGTGTGGCCTTGTAAATCAATAACAAATGTTCTTTGCATCACAAATTATGTAAAATGTATATTATAATATGTACTTTATAGTTGCATATAAATTTTATTAAGTTCGAATGAGTGCAACACCATTAAAACGCATTTGAAACATTTTCCCCCATTGACCGTAATGTAACGGAATATTTTTGATTCTTCCTGTAATTGATCTATGCATCCGATTTTCATAAAATTTGAAATGACTCGACAAAATTATGTAATAACAATGTATTTTAAATTTCAAACGTATAAAATACATTTGAAACTTTTTCCCCATTCACTATAATGTAATTGAATACTTTTGATTGCCCCTGTAATTGATCTATGCACCCGATTATCAAAAAATTTGAAATAACTCGACAAAATTATGTAATAACTGTGTATTTTAAATTTCAAACGATTAAAATGCATCTGAAACTTTTTTCCCCATTGACCGTAATGTAACGGAATCCTTTTGATTGTCCCTGTAATTGATCTATGCATTGGATTTTCATAAAATTTGAAATGACTCGACAAAATTATGTAATAATTATATATTTTAAGTTTCAAACGATTCGGTTGGGTAGTTTTTGCGTTGTTATATGCGGACAGACGGACAGACAGACGGACAGACAGACGGACAGACGGACGGACTGAGCGACAACAATAGGTGCTACGTATTTACATAATTACGAACGCACCTAAAAAAAAAGAAAAAAAAAAACAGGTTTTTGTCTATCGGCAGTATCGAGTTTTAATTGAATACGTAATTTTTTCTTGAAAAAATTGTACTCTCTCTGTCCCAAATTAGTTGCTACATCTGAATACTTTTGTACTGGTTATTGGTACTGATGGTTTTATGATTTTGTTTGAATATTTTTGAGAGATTTAAGAGTGCTATGATTCAATCAACACAACATTTACTTACCAAGCATTTCTCTGTCCCTCCTTAACCCTTTCCGGAGCACTATTCTTTGAAGTTGGAATTTAAGGGGGAAAAATTAGGCAATCTATTTAGGCCTAGAGGAGTACACGGGTACTGTTTTGTAAAGATTGCACTAACCATTTTAATTATACAGCTGTTGCCGAAGTGGTAACCTCCCATAAGTAAAGCATTCATAAGCGCAGTGAGAAGAGCATTGCTGTGAAGCGCGTATTACAGTAAAACATTTTACCTATTATTTAAAAACAGTAGAGTTTGATCTCTGTTCTGCTGCCATCTAGAACTCATAAGAAAGATTTAAAGTAGCCATTAGAGTAATTTTTGAAATATTCACGGAGTTTTTGTGTCTCTAAACAGGGGGAACTTTAGGTGTTGCCGACCCGGCAACACTGCGCGTTAAAGGGTTAAGGGGGCTCAGGGGTTGATCGATACGGAAAAACATGTAAGCAGAACTCTCGATTCGAGTCCACATAAAAACAGAAGTATTCAATGTAATTAATTTAAACTTTCTGATATTTTAAAGGTATGTTTATAGTCTTATAACATTATAAAATTAAGTACTTCAATGTAATATAATAAGAAATGTAGCCAAATTTATGTAACAGAATTTTCGAAAAAAAATTATCTGTTATATCACCAACACCAAGATATCTTAACGTTCCCCTAAGCCCCCTTAAATCAGCATAGAATTAGTTTCTACCGGGGCTGTAGAGTCGGAGATTCCAAGAAACAAACCGGCTCCGACTACTCCGATTGCAGCATTATTTTTTATAATGCTTGAAGTGAAATTAAACCAATTATTTGTAATTTTAAATCCATAAAATAAATTATTGTTAATTTTGAATAATATCGAGCTACCCAAGTGAAATATTCCCAATGTGATACCACGCGTACAGTAGATGAAAATTGTTTTTATTTAAAACTCTAGTAGATCCTGAATTATTTCTGCGCTAAAAAAAAAAAAAATAAATAAAAAAAAAAAAAATTTCATCTTTTTTTTTTTTTCTCCTTCTTATCGAATTTTTTTTTTGTTCTGGATGACACGAATTGTAACTATTTCTTCCAGATCCGAAATAGTAAAATTTCTGTTTTGTTTTCTTATTTTGATTTCGATAGTTGGATTTTTCAGGTTTGTGGGCCGTGAAATTAAAAAAAATTAGTAAAAAGGAATTTTTTTCTCTTTTTACTAATTTTCCTTCATTTTTGTTTTCTTTTTCTCTTTCAGGGTTTCAAAAACTGAGTTACGACCGAAATAGCGAAACTTTCCCTTATTTTTCTTGTTTTTCCTCATAATTTCAACCAACAGCAACACAAGTATTTTAACTAGTCGAATCGGGATCGGAGTCGGAGTCGAAGTCGTTAAAATTTCCTGGATCAGAGTCGGAGTCGGCCATTTTTTTCGCCGAATCCCAAGCCCTGGTTTTAACACGTTCGTAGCAACGTAAATTATTAAGCCACGCCCCATTTTGTAAGGATACTTTTATCAGTGATCGCATAAAATAGTCTATTAGATAATGAATTGTGAACTCATTACGAAAAAAATTATCTTTCTTCCAGTCTCATCTTGATTTTGATATCGCTATCATAACCGTGACTTTGGTAATAAACCTTTTGCCTTTTCAATGTCTCAAAGTTTCTGTTTCATCATATTTATGTCATCATCATTTTTAGACGCTCAATATATAAAAATAAAACATGCATAAACTATTTATAAAATGCATCGCAATTCTAAAACAAAATTTTAACGTATATTTAAATAATTTTAATATACATAATAATGTTCTATTAATGAATTACTCTCTTAAAACGAAAGAGTGGATTTGGCTGCTCAAGAAAGAGTTCCAATTTATTGGATCGTGAATGAGTTGATTTTTAACCGATTCAGTGATCTTGGTTTGATTTTTTCTCTTTCTAATCCACTCATACAGCTTTAAAACTAAACAACTCAACTCAATAATGAAACAGCTCTTTTGCCGCGCGGATTTTCGCCGCTGACTCGTCACGTGACCTTGCAAGATAAGATGGAGACGAGACTTCCGCCGTTCGCTAAACAATTTGCTGAAAATGCATTTTTTACGAAGTAAGTAAGTTTTATATAAGTAATTCATAACAGTATCATACCTTGAAATTAAAATGTCGTGTCACGCGGTAATATTGAGGATGTGTTTAATGCATTTCTATATTAATAATTGGTGTTATAGTGCTGCTACAAAACTTTCGTGCTTTAATAAAATAAATTAGTATATTTAATCAGAGTAAAAATTATTAATGCAATGTAAATATCTCGTTATTTAATTGCCTTGTATTAAAGCTTTGTAATTATTATATCTTTATTCATAGAAATTTATCAAAACATTGTATTTACTTCTTGTTTGCAGTGTCTTAGTAAAAACGTGCTCCGGATTACATTATAGAGGCTACATATATGGCATAATATGTAGTTTTTGTACACATTTCTAAGATTTTTTTTTTCATTCTTAATGTTGAACTTGTGTTACTGTTTTGTTTGGCAATGTTTCATACTGTTATTGGGCAAAATTATTGCATGCATGGTCTGTATTATAATAATCTGCTTAATATTTATAAGTTGTTACATAATGCATGCAGAAATAATAGTTTTCTTATGCCTGCTTCCCAGGTAGCTTTAAATGAGAATTTATAAATAAAACGAAAACAGTGGACAAAAGTTTGTCTTTCTATACTGGTAAATGCAAGTATTGTTACCTAAATATTATGCAACGATACCAAAAAGCAAATCCTCTTTCTCTTTAGAAAATACCTTGTAATATCATTGCTTTCCCTTTCCCTTAACATTTTTTATGCATAGCCCAGTGGTAGAATTGAATTTTAAAAAAGTTACTGGTCCAAAAGACCAGTACGCATGAGAGTTTACTGGTCAGAAATAGTCATCAGTAGCCCGCTACATAAAATTCTATAAAATACTTTTAACCGCCCTCCCCCCTCTTCACACACACACTCCTACTAGAATGTAAAATAAACCAAACTTCCTTTGCAGTTATACAAAATTTTTGGCATAATAAAATGGAAAATTACTATTTTATAAAAAAGTATGTAGTATGTAAACTAAACCTATAAAATTGTGTATTTTATTTCCGATCATTTATTTAACAGATAGTAAGGATTAATGCAATATTTTCTTATAATTATTTTTTCAAGTAATATTTTATGGTTTGTGTTTGGTACGGTTTTCTCAGGCAGGAAAATTTATTTACTTGCCAGACATGAAGTGGGTGTGCAATGGTGTAGCTAGGATGGGTGACATCCCGGGACAGATGTAAAAGGTGTCAAGCCCCCCCCCCCTCCCCCCCTCCCCACATCTCCTCCTCCTTTCCAATCTGTCATATTTTTTCAATCTCAATTCTACATTCTTATAAAAAATAACCTTACCATTCCTTATTTACCTTTTGTCCTTCTGCATAAAAAAACCGCAGAAGTGAATCATCACTCGACCCATAGTCTGCATAAGTCAATGCCATGTCTATACGTAGAAGAAAATTCTTTCTTTTAAAGTTTGCTTTTGTTACCCACTCGTTGAATAGGTTGGTTTTTGTTCCCTGGTGCATATCTTATTTAGACGCATCATTCTGTATAAAACTTCACTTTAGCAAAGAAAAGAAAACTAGCTGTATTGCATCGTGAGCTAAAAATCTCATTTTATTTCCTAATTAGTCTCCAGAATCTTATAAAATTGTATTTTTTATTTGCAAATAAAGATTTGGTGTCACCTTTAGAGGATGACACCCGGGTAATTTCCCTAATCAAGAAGAATTTCTTTTACAGCTTGACTAAAATCTTAAAGATCAATGAGTTATGTGTCTCTATATTCAAAATCACCATGCATATTATGACAGATTACTTAAATAATTTGCTTTTTTAAAAAATATTTTATACTAAATATTATCAAATGTTTTTAATCTATTTTAAGTTTGATAAATTCACATGTTTAAGCTTTTTCTTTAGAACAATAGGTATGTTCATCAGCACAATTTTAAACCTATTAATACAAACGCAGGAATAGTGTTAAAAATAGAAATTATTTATATCCAATAATTTGAAACATTTAAATTAAATATAAAAAAAGAGAATGTCATTATGTTTTTACTAAAAAAAAAAAAACAATTTTTGAAAGAAAAAAAAGTTGGTTTAAACTAGGGGTGCACAATCTTTTCAAGAAAAGGGCCATTTACAAATATGCTTCGGTGGTCGAGGACAATACAGAGATAATTCAGTTTCAAGGAAGTGATCTATGGCCTATAATCAGATAAAAAATATAGTTTCAGAGGGGAGTAGGAAGGACTTAATTTTGCTTACCCAATCAAAACTTCCAATTCAGTTATTAAGGATATATCAAGAGTTTTTACGTTTGTATATATATATAGCACATGCAGCAAGGAATATTTTCAAGATGTGATAATTTTCCTTAACTTTATTGAGGAAAGTACATTATTTTTTTAATTAAAAATGCTAAAAAACAAATATAAGTGACTGGTGCCAAAAAAAAAGTAAATTTAATGAACGTGGAAGAGATAAGGATATATATATATTTTTTTAACAACCCTTCTTATTACATATACATGCATATTTATTGATAAAAATAGACATTGGATTATAAACTGTAACTTCATTTTAAAATGATTTAAATTAAATATTTACAATGAATTTATGTAAAAAATAAAAGAAATTAAAATTTAATTTAAACAGTATTAGCAAACTGTTTTATGTTCTAAGAATAAAGTGCTGTATACAGTGAAGCATTGATACTCTGAAAATCTTTATAACTAATCTTTTAATTACTAATAATAAACATTTGAAAGTAGTCTGATAAATAAAATATTCTTCTCCATAGCTATCTAAATAATAAATTTCAAATATTTCTTGAGATTTTGTTTCTTGAATGACAATTTGAAGTCAACATTTTTGGTCATAGGTTCAGCAGATAACTAACAGGGTGGGGGGGGGAGGGATCACTATTATTAAAATGCTATAAGTAGCATCCAATCTTTGAAAACTCTCTTATTCGAGTTCATATTTTGATTTTAATGCTTAAGATAATCTCCCCAATTAAGATTGGAAATTTCTTTTACAGCTTGAAATCTTATGGATTGTGTTATGTTACTGCGTTAAATAATCTGCAGTTTTCAAAAAATTAAGATATTTTCTATTAAATATTGAATATTTTTAATCTATTTTATATTAGATCAATTCACATGTTCAAAGCTTTTTCTAAAGAGAAATAAATATATTCACCAATGCAGACTGATTTTAATCCTATACTGAAAAAATGATCTAAACCTACTACATCCAATGCTTAATGCTGATATAAAGTGTTAAAAATAGAAGTTATTTATATTCAATAATCTGACATACATAAATTATTAACAAAAAGAGAAAATGTCATTAGATTTCTTCTGAAAAAAAAAACATTTTTTTTTAAAGAAAAAAACCAGTTGGTTTAAACTAAACCGTTGTTTAAACCAAAAGGAGTAAACAGTTGTTTAAACCATAGTTAAAACCAATTGGTTTAAACCGTGCCAACCCTGGTCTAATTGTTGTAGGTTCTATCTTGTATTATATAAATATGCAAATATATAGAAAAACAACTAAAAATCCACAAAAACCTGTATTGGTTGGGTATTTGCCAGCTCTGATACATTTTGAAAGTAGCAACAAAGGTGAATTTTCAACAATATTTTATAATGTTGCTTTAAGAACTTTCATTTTAAATTTGTTTTTAAAATGGTGATTTATTTTAAGATTGTATCAGAAGTAACACCATGATTTAAACAAGCGGATAAGTGTAATCGCACAGGATTTATTTATTCTATTTCCATTTTATTCATGATTGGCTGAATTTTCAGTAGTGTAATATTTATAAAGCTAAAATTTTTAGTGTATGGTTCATTTTTTGTTTAGACTATGGATGGGAAATTTTATAAAACATTTAATCTGAAAGCTGCAAAATATTTTAATATGTTCATAATCATTCCTTAACATTATATTTATTGCTATTTAACTTAATTTCAATATTTTCTTTTAACACAGGAAGGTGGTGATTTCATTGAGGAGTAAAATTCTACTATGAGGAGTCAAATTCAACAATCTTATTTAATCTCAAGGATCTTCAACAAAGTGTCTATTTTGCCTACGATTTTAAAAGTTGGACAAACCAGTGGACAGATTACAATATGCTCTTTATGTATTTAATGTTTTATGCAAATGGACTGTTATATTTATAAAGGTCCTGTTAAAGATGTTATTGAAACTTGTTTATCTGATGTTGGAAAGAATTTTTGTCAATTAATATTAGGTTTATTTTGTTCTTGCTAAATAAAATGTTTTTGTTGTTAAATAAAATTAGTTTTTTTTCTTTCTTGCAACATTCTAAATTGCACTTTGGCTCTAACTTTTGACATAAAATGCTGCAGTCTTATGCTTTTATATTTATTTAAAAGTTAGTTGATTTAAGAAACATTGAATAAAATAAAAAATTAAAAGATTAATTAAGAAGAAATAAGTTATTCTTGAATATAAATTCAAATTTTAACAAATATTTTAAATGATATAAAGAATAATTGCACATGGTCAATAAATCCATTTCTCAGTTATTTCTGCATTTAACTTTTGTACTACAATATTTAGTAGAAGGTTCTTCATACAATAAAATAATTGTCCATAATCAAAATTTTAGCTATACAAGTTTTTGAATGGCATTCCTCCACATTTCCCAGTTGCAATGTGCTTATATAAGTGCTATGGGTAACAATTATTTTATCTAAGATTTCAAATTATACAATTAAAATATTTTTTTTAAATTTAGTCAGTTTAAGAAATATAAGATTTTGATTGAGATTTAAATCGAGGAATAATTACAACAAAGTATCATGGGTTGATGTTTATCCATTTAAAATATTTTCAATTTCATTTATTTAAACACTGCACTGGCCATGTGTGTGGGGGGGATACTTTTTTAAATTTAGGTTTTATGTTTTTTAATACTTTCTTTTTCAAAACTGGTTCTGAAACTCGTATTAATATTAAAAAAAAAAAAAAACTAACCAAAATTGCAAAAGTAAAAACTAACCCACTTACAGATCATCCTCAAATATTCTATGCCCCCCCCCCCCAAAAAAAAATGTAAACATTTTAAAATCCAAACAAGATATTTGAAAATAACTTCTGCATAGGATTATCTAAACTCTTAAGGGGAACCTATTCAATTGCCTTTTCCCCTAAATTGACATAGAAAACAGTTTCATTGAATTAGAAAGAAAAAAAAATGTTTTTATGATTCATTAGAGAAATTTCAGTCATGTAAATTAGAATGTTTTAAGTCTTGTTAATTAAAGACTTGGAAGAAATATTGGAGAATCCATGTTACAGTTTTCCAATCTCTCTCTCTCTCTCTCTCTCCCTCTCTCTCTCTCTCTCTCAATATATATATATATATATATATATATATATATATACCCTTGTAATGTCAATAAACAGAAATTGAAATCCGAAATGAGAATTTAATTGCAACACTTGAAAATGTGGCAATAATTCCATGTTATATTGAATTTCATTGATAAAAATTAAGCGAGGATTACTGAATTTAGTTTTAAATGATGTGATTTTATTTAGACGATTTAGAAATCACTTGAAGATTTTTGTAATTTTAAGCAATTTTGCTTTTCTTAAGAGTGAATTTATTCAATTCTACAAATTCAAGGAGTTTTGGATTAACTCTTAAATGAGTTGATTTCATTCATGTATGAATTGGTTACAAATCGCCTAAGTGCTACTGGATTAAATCAAAAATGACAACATTTCACTCCAACTTGAATTGATAACAAATCGCTCAAGTGCTACTGGATTTGCCTTAAATTATTTCACTTCACTCAAATACGAGTTGGCTAATCCTAAAGGCTTCATTTCACTCAAGTATGATTTGGTTACAAATCGCTCAAGTGCTACGAGATTCAGTCTTAAATGACTTCATTTTACTCAAGTATGACTTGATTACAAATCACTCAAGTACTACTGGATTTAACCTTTATTGATTTGATTTCACTCAAGTATGAGTAAAATGGAGATCACTCAATCATGAGTTGATTAAAAACAACTCATTCACTTGAGTTGTTTCAGCTCTTCTTGAGAAGGTTCCTTTCAACATGGGAAATGAGTGGATTTCAGCTCAACTTGAGTTATTTCAGCTTTTTCGTTTTAAGAGAGTACTGATGAACCCATTTCGACAAACTATATAAAACATCCAATTACTCAAGTAGTACCGAATTGCATAAAAGAAGCATCCTTATAACTTCAAAAAATAATAATCCTATAAACAGATTACTGCGTCGGATTAAGCATCTCATTTCCAATTAAAATATATCTCTGAATTGAAATTTGAATGAAATACAGGGTCATAAAAAACAAAAGAGTTTGGAAAACAGGATTACAAATATCTCGGAAACTAATAATCTAATCAACTTCGTTCTTTATGCAAAATTTGACTTATTTTATTGCTTTTTATACCCACCCCTAAAAAAAATTATATATTTTTTATCAGAATGAATATTTAAAGAGTCCGAAAAAAATTGTTCTAGATAACCGAGGTTATACTTATATGAAATAGGCTTCTTCCCATAATTATATACTAAGTACACACGAAATTTTAAGACCCTTTCTCAATTTGTTCGGGAGATTACAGACACACAGACAGACAGACATAAGATGGATGGATAGCAATTTTTTTTTTCTAAAAATATGTTTTTCGGTGTCTCCAGTATCTAAAATGCGTAAATCCGAAAAAAAAATTGATTTTTAAAACGATTGCAAGATTTACTTCTATACTACATATGATAGGTAAGTAATAAACAAAATTGCTCATATCAAGCGTCAAACAAAGAAACATTTTGCCGGATTGCGGAGTTAAAGATTAGTCATGTACCATAATACTTATTAGTTGCATGCAAAGTAACATTAGTCGGCCAATCTTTCTATCTGTTAGAATCGAAATCTCACACAGCATTCTTTAGTGTATATTTTCACAAGGATAAATCAAAAATCGCATTTTTTAAATTTTTACTGAGACTGCTAAATGAATGTCTGAAATAATCACTTATTTTTAATGGTATCTAACGGTGGATTGTCGAGCTTCTATTTTTTAAACAATTTTTTAAAATGTTATAACAGAACGTAATAGAAAAAAGGTTTTAATATCAGAGGTTTAAAATAGATTTTTCAATATTTCAGGGCGAAATTATTTGGTTAAATCTTCTTCATTTGGCTTCTGTTTTTTAATTCTTTTTCGCCAAATTGCTAATATTGGTCAAAAGCCTGCGAGAACCCTTCTTGCAAGCCATACAATGACCTAAATTTACCAATGAATTGAAATATATTTCAACCCAGAAATATTATATGAGAAAATTTTACTATTGTTTTAATCCTTATTTTCATGCTTGTATCATGCCAATACACTACGTTCAAGTGAATGTTGTCTTTCGGGACAACATACAAAATAGAAAAAATAATTAAATAAAAATACATTTAAAAAGATGCACTGTAGCAGTGCAGATGATTTGCGTACTTCGACTCATTATCATGAGTCGACTCTTGACTCAATTGCGGTTGGTTGGTTGAAACATAACTCAATTCTATATCTCGTATCATGTAATGGAGTTATGAATACAGAGGAGGGGACATATAGTGTAATGTCTACTAGTTGCAAATTAAGTAACTGTGGTGGTTGTTACAAGATGACGGCTGTTTCTCTTAATTTTATTAACGATTTCTAATAACTGCCTGTGTAAACTTCCACCAGTATAGTTGAATAAACATTTTTTGTGTAAACAACGTGCCTTATTCATAGCAAGGAGCAAGGTAATCAGTATAGTAGACCTTCTAGTTTCCAGGCAGCTTTATAAACAGTGTAGCATTGTAAACCGTATTGCATGGGCATTAGGGAGCCATTAAAAAAAGAAAGAAATTAGCTATCATAAATTTAAAAAATATAGTATAAGTCAAATTATTTAAAGAAGAAGAATTTGGAAAAAAAAATGAAACAGAGAGTTAAAAAAAATTACAATAAGAAAAGCAGTTAAAAAAAGAAAAATGTTCCATTAGTTCCATAAAGACAAGACGAATAAGGTAATCGGGGGGGGGGGAGGAAATGCCCCAACATAAAAAAAGACTCTTTACAGGGACCATACATTTAAGAAATAACATAATAAAAACTAAGAGAATAGCAGTTTTTTTAGTTAAAAATTTTTGGACAAAAACAAACAAAGAGAAAAAAAGTTTAAATGAGGGTTGAGGGAAACTCGACCATCCTCTTACAATATACAGTGGCGGTCAAAAGTTTCCAGCCAGCAAAAATTTGTCAGTTAATTTGTTAATATATCCAAATGAAGAGGAATCTCAAAGCGATACTTATACATTTTATTGACATACTAGCTGTTACCCGTGACGTCGTTCACGTAGCATAAAAAAAAGATAAACGCTTTAATTAAACAAAACATTTCATTAACAACAATTTAATATATATATATAACACATATCTTATACCAGGCTATGCAGTAGTTTTTTTTTTATAGGGGACTTAAAGAACTCAGTCAAATAAATGGAAAATGTGTTAGATAATATTAACGATCGCGGAAATGAAATTGCAACCATTTATACTGTAGAACACCTGTAACGCACCCCAATGGTACAGAAATCATGTTGTAGTGCATTTCAGAATTCCATATCAAAGAAAGAAAAATCCTGTGTTAAACCTAGGTAATAAAAAAAATATCCAACATTTCCATAATACATAACTTCGCCGGCCCATTCTTTTCTGCATCTGTGTATGTGATCTATGTGCTTGTAAATATTCTAAATACAATGTTAAAATTTTGCTTAATTAAAAAAAGTATAACGAAGACTAAAATTCACCTTTAGCAATTTCTAATAATAGACAGAAACGTACTTGAATTCTTTTGTACAGTCCTGTATATTACGTGCAAATATTTATCGACCGCATATTTAGCTTAAATTATTCAAGCAAAAAACCCGATTCAAATTATAGAATTCATATTTCCGGGAATCGCTGTAGCACAGGTGACCATATATCCAGTTTATTGTATAGTCCGATACATGATTTATTTAAATTCTACAAACATCTCTTATTATATCAAATGCAGCTGAACTTCAGGATGCATTAGTTTTCCTTAAAATACATACTATAATTGAAAAAGCTTTTCAGCAATCTTTTCTAATAGACCATACTTTGGATACAATATTTGAGATCTGGACACAGGTCCAAAATCTTTTATGCGTCTCTGTAAAGGAACAACAAATGTGATGCAAAATGCAAAGCATACTTTACTGCAAGCATATTAGTAAATTTCAGTATTTATCATTGTATTGATTATCTCAGTACATTAATTTCATCATGTTTGAAATAGTGCAACGCAATTAAAATACACTGGGAATATTTTTCCCTGTAGACTATTATATTACCGAGCATTTTTCTGTTATCTTGTAAAAGAATGTTAAACCTTTTCACCCCATTTTCTACAGAAATCCTGTTTTAGTGCACTTCATAAACTGATATCAATTTCAATATTATTAAAATAACCTTAATAAAATAACATTATTAAAATATGCTGCAAGTGGTTTTTCTTCACAGACTATGATATATTGAAATACTTTTGAGCTCACTGTACGCACACTATAAGTACTATACTTAACATATTCGATAGTAACCATGTTCTTGTGAACCTTAAAAATGCATGTAAATTTCATTACATTTAAAATTATGTAACATTATCAAAATACACCGCAAATGATTTTTTCGCCATATATCATAATGTAAAGTCTCCTTTTGAGTGCTCCTGTGATTCAGCTATAATTGCTATCTGGTTCATTTTCAATGCCGCACATGCTATAGCAAATCTCTATAACGTATCTTATTTTCGTATGAATCCCACTATATTTACTCAAGTTGAAACACGGACAAACAGACAGCAGACCCCAGGCACTCGGCATCCGGTATACAGACAGGTTGAAGTCGTAAACACTTTTAGACCATGTTAGAAAGTGTCAAAAAGGGGGTAGTTTCCGTAAAACGAAAAAAGAAAAAAAAAACAGAATTTTTGAGAATTTAAAAACTTATACTTTGTTTCAGATATGACGTTACATTGGTATTTTTAAAATTCTTAATGGAAAGTATTCCTGTGACGTCACAATTGGTAAAAAGTTGAATTTTATACACTGTAAAAAAAAATCTGTAGTACTACTAGAAAATCTCTAGGCAACTGGGATTCCATAAACTTTTCTAGTAACCAATACAGTTCCTTCTTAAGTAACACTACTGCATTAAACTTAGTAAACAGCACACAGACTTCCTTAGTGAACATACTAAGAAATCATTAGTAGACATTACAGGTGCTTTTTTAGTTGGAATACTAAGAAATGATAAGTAGCATTACAGATACTTCTCTTGTACCTTCACTAAGAAATGGTTAGTAGTATTACAGATATTTCTCTTGTATCTTCACTAAAAAATTCTTAGTAGCCGTTACAGGTCCTTTTTAAGGATGTTTACCAATAAATGGTTAGTAGTTTTACAAATACTTCGCTTGTATGTTGTATCGTTACTAAGATATTCTTAGTAGCCATTACAGGTATGGTTAGTAATACTACTAACCATTTCTAAGTGAAAGTACAAGAGAAGTATTTGTAACACTACTCTTGATTTTTTAGTATGTTTACTAAGGAAGTCTGTGTGCTGTTTACTAAGTTTAATGCAGTAGTGTTATTTAAGAAGGAACTGTATTGGTTACTAGAAAAGTTTATGGAATCCCAGTTGCCTAGAGATTTTCTAGTAGTACTACAGATGTTTATTCAGAAATGGTTAGTACAATTACAGATATTTCTTTCGTATCTTAACTAAGAAATTGTTAGCAGCCGTTACAGGTCATTTTTAGCATGTTTATTAAGAAACTTTTAATAGAATTACAAAAACTTTTATACATTTTATTATTTTATTTTCATATTAGAGCATTTATAAGAAAACATCTGTAACACTTCTAAGAAGCTGTAGTAATGTTACAGCTACTTTTCTCATGATTTGCACAATAATTTTAACAGGTAAGCTAATACCAGTTAGGAAAATTTGAAAGAATAAGAAATATCTAATAAATATTAAGCAAGCCAAATACTCTGCAATAATTTTCTGTGTGCCTTTCATATTTTATGCTACAAAATTTTATAAATAATATCAACTTTTTTTTTTTTTTTTTTACATAAAATATAGATCACCCTTTAATATAACTTCCATTTGAGTTTCTGTTAAATTTTCAATATAGATCTATATCTGTAATAAATGCATTTGTATTTAGTATACAAATACCGGGTGATCCAGAAGTTTCGGGACTTTTGAAAAGTTAATAATTAGGAAACTATGTATAATACAAAGGTTCTGTTTTCAGATATATGCTCAGAAACATGTGGGATTTTTGTTTAGAATGAATTTTTTTTAAATATATATAGTTACCATTTTTAGCAGCAGGTGGCGCTGTTGTGTAAGACTGAATGTACCTATACCATACGTTTTATAGACACATGAGTTCATTGCGAAACTTCTTTTCTATGATATTGATGAGATTTCGTTAGAGTGGTTTATATTCAAACATTTTTTGTAAGGTAAATGAAATTGATACAAAGGGAAATTTGATACAAAATTTTATGAGCAACTGTAGTGTTTAGACATTATCTAGACTATGTTTAGACACATCTTTGCATGTCGCGTTGTTTTCATATCGTACAATACGTCAAGTTAAAACTGCAAAAGAATCGATGGCCATTGCAAATGTGAAATGCCATGGTAAGCAAGGTTTGAGAAAAAGGCTCATTGGAAGATCGTAATAGAAACAAGAGATCCCAAATGTCTGCTACAATCGTAAATTAGGTAGGATTCTATGCCAATACTCTGTAGAAATTTCCAGTTCATGGTGAGTGCAATAAACTTGTGATATCACGATGAACTGAAATTTCTTCTGGAATTTCTTTCTGCTTTGAGGATACTGTGCACGCTGTTTTGCATCGGCTCACGGCGGTACTTATAAGCCATGAGCGTCATGATTAAACTTTGTAACCCTTGGACACTAATTCGTTCTTTTAAATGAGATGTATCATACTATAAAAACAATACTATCAATTTTAGCGCCACCTGCTGTCAAAGAGTGCAACTAACATAATATGTTTTTTTCATCGAAAAAACAAATCCCACAAGTTTCTCAGCATTTCTGTGAAAACCGCATACTTCTATTGTTTATGGTTTTCTAATTATTAGCATTTCAAAAGTCCCGGGACTTCTGGATCACCCGGTATTTTAATAATTAAACTAAATTAGTCTTGTAAAATAAAATATTAAGAAATATTTCACTTACTATATTCCATATTCTTTTTAACTGTTTTTAATTATTTATAATAATTGTTTTATCGGTTGTTTATCTACAAATGTTTGCAACAAATATATATTTTACAAATAATTTCCTTTGATTTAAATATGTATCTTCTTTTATTATCTTTTAATTTAGATCCAGAAAATAAAATATCTTTTTACTAAACAATACTTGTATATTTAGTAATTTCTTTAAAAATGGATTTTTGCACAGAAATAGACATAAAAGCATTAATGTAGAGAAAAGTTCTACCCCCCCCCCCCCACACACACACACACACACACCACATTTCATTAAAAACAGCATTCTTTTATAACATGTAGACTTGAAATATCATTTTCCTTTTTTTTGGACTCTTAAGTAAAGTTCACAATTTTTGTCCAAAATTTCAATTCTAAGAAATCACTAATGCATATATACAGTCGAACCTCGTTAAGATGAACCTCAGGGGAAATCAAAATTTTGTTCTTGTCAACAGTAATTCATGTTATCAGTATCAAATCTTTATAATTGCCTTTATAGGGGACTGTGAAAACAATTCATGTTAAAAGTAATTCACATTAAGCGTGTTCATACTAATGAGGTTTGACTGTACTTAGAAATCAGCTTCAAATAAAAATTTTACTTAGTGCAAAATTACTTAAGCTCTTTGAAATTTATGCAATAAAGTATCTTTTTTGCAAATTAAAAACATAATACTATATGTCAAAGCATGTCTGTGAATAAAGCTGACACATATAGACAGAGGTAACAATTCATTTCTCTCTCAAATTTAATAATTTCTAATCATAAAGCAAACAATGGAGTAAGTTATTTGAAGACTGTATTTCAAATTACTGATTTTTCAAGATTTTAAAAATAATTTTCTAGCACAATTCTTTTTTTAAAAAATCAGTCTTTATCATATGCGCTAAACTAACTCATTTGCATTTTTCTACACGGATAAAAGAATTTTAGGTGTCAAGATTGTTATACTTCATATAAAAATTCTTAAAATGTTGTGGATTAGAGAAAAACTTTTGCAACTAATTCTGAAACAGAATATTAATGTTTTAGACATTTTTTAAATAAAATTTACTAAGTTCTTAAACCCGGTATATGTATTTCATAGTAGCATTTTCTTTGTATCTCTAAGATTCAATAATAATTTAATATGCTAAACATTTTGAAAATAACTACGTTTGGCAGCAGGTGCATTTTGTCTAAAAAAATATAATTATTTTTAAACAGAGGTGAGAGAAAAAAAAAAAAAAACTTGTCAATGGCAGTCCATTATTACCTGAAATAAAAGGTCACATACACAAAAAAAACACACACAATTCAGTTGACTTGCGGCATACCGCTTCATTTATTGAACATACAAATTATGTTTATTTAAAGATATATATGATTAATATTCAATAACAATACTTTTTACATATAAAGATTTCTTCAGACAGTGTTGGGATGCTGCTGAACACTGCCTGCTCTTTGGTGAAAGAAAGTAGTCACTTTATTAATGTATTTAATGCATCAAAATTATAGGCAGGATCTGCAATCTTGATATACTTTCTATGAAGATAATCCAAGTCAGTTAAATGGGAATTGCTCCAAACATCTAATTAATCTTTCCACCTGTTTTGATAATGAAAGGAAGAAACTTTTAAGATATAAAATTGATATTTGTGCAAGCATAAAATAATTCAGCATTCATACTCATTTTCCAAGAAAAAATCCCCTGATGTATTTTACGGGACGGTCAATTTTCCCATATCAACAATTAACATTTTGATATTACATATGATAATAAAGCATGCAAACAATAAGAATTGCCTCCAATATTCCAGAATAGACTAATTTTGGTAGGCTTCCCCAGGTTTGGGAATTTTTTTTGTAGTACCCCTGATTTTTACAACCTAAAATTCATCCCCTGATTTTCCCAGGAATCCCATATTTCCTTGATGAGTACGAACCCTGTACTGTAATTTCACTAAAATATGAAAATGGGATATTTTAAAAAGATATATTTGATATATCTTTTTAAAATATATATATTTTAAAAAGAAAGAAAGAAAAGGAACAGTACCACCTAGCGTTATTTCTGATTCCACTGTTCAAGCATAAATTTCAAGTTTTATGAACTGTAATGAGCTCGAGAATGAAAATTTCTGGTATAACCAGAAATAATTTCAGAGAAGAGGGGGGGGGGGGGGGTAGATTCAGGTATGAAAATTTATTATTATCACAAAGCAACAAATAGAATTTAATTTTCAGACTTGTAACTGCATGTTTTTTATGATTCAACTAGAGATTTCTATTGTAGGTTGGCAAAAAATCATTCTTTTTTTTTCAAAAAAAGGAAAAAAAATTGCTTTTTTTAGTTTAAAGTTTATTTTAAAATTCATTTCCCATTGCATACAATGCAAATCTGTTGATAAAATAAACATTTTTGGATATTATATAAAAGTAATGTAACATTTTAAAATACTAATCATTTCTAATTTAAACATTAGTGATAACAGTTCAGTAGATATATGTTCAAAGCATAATCTCTACACAATACAACATTGATACTTTGAAAATCTTATGAAGAATCTTTTGATTAATAATATAATACATATTTGATACAAATCAATGAATATATTATTCTGGGGTTATTTTTAATATACAAAAACTTCTGATTATTTTGTTTTCTCTGTGATAATTTGTCAAATCAACATATTTTTACCATTTAGATTAAACAAGTAACAGAAAACATTGATTTGTATTAATGAAATAGTGCAATACATTATTGAAATACTATTAACACTCAATTTTTGCAAGTTGTGTTATTCAACTTCATATCTTAAATTACTCTTTTAAATTCTTTAAGGATAATCTCCCCTTAAACCAGAAAATTTTACAATAAAGATTATACAGCAGACTCTCTCAAATGCACAAATACCTGAAATCCGCACATCACAGATGTAAACAATGAAACTTTCAATTTAGATGTTATGAGAAAATTTCAGAATTTTTTAGTTTTATATCATTCTGAATGTATTTTAATATATAATTCTAAATATTATCAATATGATGAAACTCAATTTTTCAAGAAGGAAGTATAAATTTAATTTTGAAAAAAAAAAAAGAAAAAAAAAAAGATATTGTTGATATTATTGATAAATATATTTGGTAAAAAGATTATAATTGTGTATTAATTTAGCTTTAATTATTAAGGCTGGCTAAAACTTAAATATTCATTTCCTTACTTAGTGAATTTGATGAGATTTAATAGGGTATTTTTAACAGTAAAATGATTGCAGACAAAATGTGATTTTGTTTAGAGGATAACAGATATTAAATTTTAGTCAGCAGATTAAAAAAAAAAAAAGAAAGAAGATAAAAGTGGGGGTTTTCGTCAGAGGATTTCAGAAAAAATACAATATTCGCCAAATGATGGCAACTTAAGCCGTGGAAAATTAGTCAACAAGTCAAAAAATTTAGTCGTAAAGAGGCAACTGGCAACCATGAATCTGCACCTAAACTTGTCAACCAATTCTAGGAAAAAAAAAAAAAATCTATCGATGGTGCGAAAAATTTATGAATTACAAGTATTATTTTGCAGTAAAAAACGAAAGTTGTTCGAAAGGCATTTGCGAGAGTAGCAAATGCTAAAGTTTTTTGGAAAATTACAAATTTTTTTGTATAGGGGGATGGAGGGGGGGGGGACTTTTGCTTGACATTCTTTTATGCAAGAATTTTAAAATTTTGGATGCAAATCGTGCATGGAAATTAAAGCCCTGTTACATATCAATATTTTTTCTTCTAAATGGAAAAAATTAGTTTGTGTTTCTGATAGTTTCACATATTTCTAGAAAATTAAGTTATGATTATTTGTTTTGATAACTGTCATTGGGAGAATTAAGACCTTTCTTTGGTATGAACGGTGACAAACTTTTACTAGTGTACTAATATTAAAAAATATATTACCCATGTAATTTAAAGTTCACATTTTTAAAAACGCACCCAGGTTTTTTTTTTTTTATTTGGCAAAATCATAACCCTAATTTCGGCCTAGTATACAGTCAAAATCTGGTCAAGTATCAAGCAATCAACAAACTGGCAGAGTATACAGAGTATCCAAATACATACAAAATACCCTCTTACAGTTCTATTTTTAACTAGTACATTTTAAAAAGAAAATACACACAAAATTTAATCAAAACAAAAGACAAAGTTACCCTATTCACATGGTGAAAATGAAAAATTCTATAATATGCAGTGTTCTTGCTGTCGCTCGCCAATGCGCCAAATTGCGACTAAATTCTTCATTTGGCGAGTAAACAAGCAATTAAATTCGCCAAATTGCTAATGCTCAATTTTCGCTTTTTCTTTTTTGTTTTTCATACATATGCATATATATTTAATATATACATATTTTTTATATTTGTAGCGTATAGTTGAAATTAGATTAATAACAATCGCTGTCACAGTTATGAAATTTGGCTTATTTTAGAAAATATTGATAAAAAAAATACATTAAAGGATTAAAGTTTTTTTTTTTTTTTTTTTTTTTTGCTACACGGCGAATATATTTTGCTAATACTTTTCTCTTTTGGCGAATGTTTTTTATTTTTAATTAGCCAAATTACTAACGTTGGTCAAATGTCAGCGAGAACACTGATAATATGTATTAATAATGAAACAAATTTTTCTAGCTATATACCTAAAAATACTCCTTATATTATATACCTTAATATTAAAATCAGTTAGAAATAAACTAGAAAATTTTACAATAAAGATTATACAGCAGACTCTCTCAAATGCACAAATACCTGAAATCCGCACATCACAGATGTAAACAATGAAACTTTCAATTTAAGAGAAGAAATAATTTGGAAGAAAATTTTGCAAAAAGTGTAAAATTATTTTAAGTGTAAAAATAATTCCTTGTTTATTTATTTATTTATTTTATCTTGGTAACAAATATATATTTTTTAAATTACTTTCACTTTCAAAACCTGGTTTCGAAAGTGCCTTTATCTGCAGCCAAAATTGAAAAAGTAAAAAAGGATCGATGTAGATATGCTCCTCAACTATCCAATAACACAAAAACAACAACAAAGAAAAAAATCTAAATGCAAACCAGACATACATAAAATAACTTAAAAACAGCTATTTATAAAATGTTTGGTGGTGTTATATTTTGGTATGCAATTATTCATAAAAATCATTTACTTAGTATAGGGGTGCACAACCTTTTTAAGAGAAGGGCCAATTATAAATATGTGTGTGTAGTCGAGGGCCATATCAATAACATGGAGAAAATTCAATTTCGAAGGTGATCTGTGGCCTATAATTGGATAAAAAATATGTTTTCAGAAGGAAGTGGGGGAGATGCCCCTTTAAGTTTGCTTAGCCAATGAAAATATCCAATTCAGTTCGTAAGGATAGATCAGCAGTTTTTACGTTTGTATATATATCAGATATAGCAAGGATTATTCTTAAGATGTAATAGTTTTCCTTGACTTTATTCAAGAGAGTAAATTTTGTTTTATTAAAAGTGCTAAAAGACAAAGTGGCTGGTGCCGAAAAAAAAATGTACACTTTATGAACAAAGGAGAGGGAAAGAGGCCGATCAATAAGATTTTTCCGTGCTTCTTCACTGCAAATCCAGATTTTTCAACGCCCAGTCAACAAAATATGCAGCTTTTCATGCCTGATCAACCAAATTTGGGCTTTTTACGAAAGTAATCAACAAAATTCGCAATTTTTACGAAACTGATCGAGAAAATTCAATCTTTCTGTGCCTGATCAAAAAAATTTGCAATCCTTACGAAACTGATCGAGAAAATTCGTGATTTTTACGTAACCGATCGGCAAAATTCACAAATTTTATAACGCCAATCGACAAAATTCGCGATTTTTACAAAACTGATTGACGAAATTCACAATTTTTACAAAGCCGATCGATGAAATTTACGAAGGCGATCAACAAAATTTACGATTTTTACAAAATTGAATGGCGAAATTCACCAGTTTTCTTCACATGATCGATGAAATTTGCGATTTTTCTGCGGCTGTTCGACAAAATTATCGATATTAAGGAAGCCGATCGACGAAATTTGCGATTATGATTTGCTAAGACGGTCGATGAAATTCGTGATTTTTAAGAGGCCGATTGACTACAATTCATATTTTTACAAAGTCGATCGAGAAAATTCAGAATGTTTCCGCACAACAAAATTTATAATTTTTTCGTGCGTAATCAACCAAAATCAACAAAATTAGCGATTTTTATTTAGTGGATTGACGAAATTCGCAATTTTTTCTCACATGATCAATAAAATTAGCTATTTTTCTTCACATGATCGATAAAATTCGAGATTTTTCCACGGGTGACTGCCGAAATTATTCATGTTGGGGAAAGCGATAGACGAAATTCGCGATTTTTACGAAGCTGATGGACGAAATTCACGATTTTTACGAAACCGATAAACAAAATTTGCTATCTTTACAAAGCTGATCGGCAAAATTTGTGATTTTTCTTTAAATGATCGACAAAGTTTTACCAATCTGAGCGAGAAAACCCACAAATTTTTGGCACCTGATCAGTAAATTAGTAACTTTTACGAAGTTGGTCAATAAATTCAAGAATTTTCAAGTCTGTTTGAAAAAATTCACAATTTTTTTGAGCCTGATCGACAAAATTCGTGAATTTTACGAAGGCGATCGCCGAAATTCACGATTTCTATGAATCTAGTCAACGAAATTTGCAAATTTTCCTCGCATGATTGATAAAATTTGCGATTCTTCCATCCAGATTACGGGACTTTTTCAAACCTTATCGACGAACGCGATTTTTATAAGGCCGATTGACGGAATTCGCAATTTTTACAAACTTCATCGACGAAATTTGCAATTTTCTTCGCTTGATTGACAAAATTCCAGATTTTATCGCACCAGATAGATGAAATTCGCGATTTTATTTGAGCCTGATCGAAGAAATTTGCATTTTTTCTGCGTGAAACCAACAAAATTCGTGATATTCCCGTGACTGACCAACGAAATTCATAATTTTTCTGCGCCCAATCAACAAAATTTGCGATTTTTAACTAATTTTGACGAGACTGCATTTTTGTACGCGGCAAGATGAATTTCGTGATTTTTTTTCTTGATAAACTTACAAACTTTTGCAACTGATCAACTAAATTTAAAATTTTTCCGCTCATCATCGCAAAATTCATGATTTTGCTGTGCCTTATCAACGAATTTTGCAATTTTTTTCGTCCCTCATCAACAAAATTCGCGAAATTTTCGTCTCAATCAAGGAAATCCGCGTTTTTTTCGCGTGTTAAACCAAGAAAACATCCAATTTTTCCACAGTCAAAGAGTTTAAATTGAAATTTTTTCGTACATTATCAACAAATCTGACGATTTTTTCTTGCACGATCAATGAAATGTTTTTTTTTGCGTCCGATCGATAAAATTCCCGATCTTTCCGTGCCTCATCGACAAAAATTTGTTATTTTTTCCCGATCTTCATGAACAAAATTTGTGATTTTTTCACACCTGATGAACGAAATGTGCGATCTTTTCACACTTGGTCAATGAAATTCGTGATTTTTCCGTGTCCGATCAAAGAAATTTGCGATTCTTAACTAACTGAAGAAAGTTTATATTTTCCAGCAGTAAATTAACGAAATTTAAGATTTTTTTTTTTACGACTTTTGCACAAAAATTTCAATTTTTTCTAGTTGTAAATTGACGAAGGTCGCGGGCCACACGTTAACCCATCGCGGGCCACTTTTGGCCCGCGGGCCATAGGTTGTGCATCCCTAACTTAATACATATAAAAATATCGAAAAGTTTAAAAAAAGAAATGCAAATTCTTTCCCCCAAATCTTTTTTTAATCTACCTTTCACAGTAACACAATCAAAATGACTATAACTTTCCTTTCCCAAATAATATAACTATGTTTTAATTGATGGTATTACTTCTAATATGATCTATTCTAGGGGATGAAAAACCTTTTGAAGAGAAGGGCCACTTTCAAGCAGCGCCGAAACTAGCCTTTTTTGCGCCCGGGGCAAACATGGATTTTGGTGCCCCCCAACCCCCACCTTTATGCATTCTTTATAACAAACGCACCAAAGAAAATCTTAATTTGGCACCCCCTTCACCAACTGTTCTGTTGGCGCCTGGGGCACATGCCCCCTCTAGTTTTGGCTCTGCTTGCAAGTATGTCTGGGTGGTCGATGGCCACATCGATAGCATGGAGAGAATGCGATTTCGAGGTGGTGATCTGTGGCCTATAATTGGATAAAAAATAAGATTTCAGAGGCAAGTAGGTGGGAGGGGATACCCTTTTAAGATCATTTACCCAGTCAAAATATCCAATTCAGTTGGTAAGGATATATCAGCAGTTTTTATGTTTGTATATTAACAATTATAGCAAGGATTTTTTCTTTCATTGTATAATAGTATTCTTGGCCTTTATTCAGGAGAATAAAATTTGTTTTATTAAAAGTGCTAGAAAACAAACAAAAGTGGCTGGTGCTGAAAAAAAAATGTAAATTTCATGAACTAAGGAGAGAGAGAGAGAGAAGGAGCCGATCAACAAGATTTTAAAGTGTCTGATCAATAAAATTCCAATTTTTCTGCACCCGATGAACAAAATTTATGCTTTTCACAAAACCGATTGACAAAATTCACAATATTTCTACACCTAATCAACAAAATTTGCAATTCTTACGAAATCGACAAAATTCATGATTTTTCTGCATTTGATTATCAAAATTCATGATTTTCATGAATCCAATTGTCAAAATTTGCAATTTTTAAAAATCCGATTGACAGAAAAACGATTTTTAAAAATCTGATAGACAAATTCATGATTTTTAAAATTCAATTGACAGAATTAGAGATTCTTAAAAATCCGATCAACAGAATTTGCAATTCTTAAAAATCAGATCGACAGAACTTGTGATTTTTAAAAATATGATTGACGAAATTGTTAATTCTTACAAAACTGATCGACAGAAGTCTCAATTTTTACAATGCCAATTTACGAAATTTGCGATTTTTCCTCACATGATATCGATAAAGTGTTCAATTTTTCCATGAATGATCAACGAATTTATAGATTTTTTTTTGCACCTGATCACATAATTGGCTATTTAAGTCGATTGAGGATATTCGTGATTTACACTAAGCCGATCAAGGATATTCTTGATTTTTACTAAGCCAAACAAGAAAATTCGTGATTTCTACTAAGCTGATCGACGAAATACGGGATTTTTACCTAGCCGACAGACTAAATTCGTGATTTTTACTAAGCCAATTGACAAAATTTGCTCTTTTTATGAAGTTCATCGACAAACTGAGCGATTTTTATGAAACTGGTCAATGAAATTCACGAGTTTTTTCACATCATTGAAAAATTTCCCAATTTATACGAAATCTATCGATAAAATTCAGAATTTCTCCCCACCTGATGAATGAGATTAGCAATTTTTACGAAGCCAATCAACAAAATGCACGACTTTTATAAAGCTGATCGATGAAATTCATGATTTTTCTTTGCCTATTCGACAAAATTCGCGACTGATCAATTGAATGACAATTTTCCATGGTTGATCAATAAAATTATCGATTTTTACAATGCCGATCGGCAAGATTCGAGATTTTTTACAAGGCCGATCGACTACATTTGCGATTTTTAAGAAGCCGATTGACTACATTTGCGATTTTTAAGAAGCCAATTGACTACATTTGCGATTTTTAAGAAGCCAATTGACTACATTTGTTATTTTTAAGAAGCCGATTGAGTACATTCGTGATTTTTACGAAATTGATCGACGAAATTCATGATTTTTATGAAGCCGATCGATGAAATTCTTGATTTTTCTTTGCATGATCAACAAAATTTGCGATTTTTATGAAGCTGATCAAGAAAATTAATGATCTTTCCATGGTTAATCAGATTAAAATTCGCAAATTTTACACAACCGATCGAAGAAATTCACAATTTTTACAAAGCTGATCGGTGAAATTTGCATTTTTTTCATGCATGATTGATAAAATTCATGATTCTTTCGTGCCATATCGACTAAAATTACAATTTTTCCACCATTAATTGACCAAATACTCATTTTATCACAGCCAATCAATGAAATTCACGATTTTTAAGTAACTAACGAAACCTTCATTTTTTTTACACGGCAGGATGAAATTCACGATTTTTCTGTGCATCATCGCGAAATTTGCAAATTTTCCACACCTGATTAATGAATTTTGCGATTTTTCCAAGTCACTGCGACAAAATTCGTTATTTTTGTGCACCTGATCAATGAAGTTCACGATTTTTCCGCTACCGATCTATGAAATTTGCTATTCTTAAGTAACTGACGAAATTTTACTTTTTTCCTATTTTTTTTCAAGATTTTTTTTTTTTTTTTTTTTTTTTTTTTTTTTTTTTTGCGATTTAAGCACAAAAATTGTAATTTTTTCCAGTAGTAAATTATCGAAGTTAGCGGGCCACACAAACTTTGACAATAAGTTTTGTTTCCTCAAATTCCTTGCATTTTCTATTTGTAGTGATCTGTTTTCATAACTTTTGAGTTCCACTCTTAGAAATATGAAATTACAAAATGTAAAAATTAAATATGGTTTCTTACTCAAGGATGTCATAGGAGATTTCAGATAAAAAGAGAAATTTTATGTTTGATTAAACTTTTTTAAAAATATTTTCCTGGTTTCAGTGAGTAAAAATCTAACAGTCAATAAATCTTATGCTATTTTTTAGTTGCAGACCTGAATAAGCGAAACTAAAACTTAGTTTTGTTTTCATTCAGATTATAAAACTAAATCAAAACTTTTTTGGAGTTAATAATGGAAGGTTATACCAAAACCAAACATATTTCTTAAAGGATATAAAATTGTAAATGTACAATGTTGTAAAAATATACATTTTTTAAAACAATTGAGGACTTTAATACTGATATTCATATTAATGACAAAACTGCAATGATTTGTTTCTTTGAATTAGTATCATTTACTTAAAAACAATACTTATGTAATGGGAAGTATAATTCATTTGATTCCAAGCTGCAGAGATATTGGCAAAATTAGATCAATTGATAATTAAACATGTAACTGAAAAATCATTTCAAAAGAGGCATGATATAACAAACAATACAATTAAATAAAGCCTGAATATTATTCTGAAAGTTCGAGAATAGGAGGATAAAAACAAAAAAACAACTTTTAAAAGCAGGCTTTGCTTCTTTATTTATTTATTTATTTTTTGTTATATAGTCATATAAAGTGGAAATCAGGGTTGGCACGGTTTAAACCAATTGATTTTAACCATGGTTTAAACCACGGTTTAAACCAAATGGTTTTTTTCTCAAAAAAACCAATTGGTTTTTTTAGGAGAAATCTAATTACATTTTCTTTTTTTTTTCTTTATAATTTACGTGTTTCAGATTATTGGCATAAATAATTTTTACTTTTAAAACTTTATTTCAGTAATACGTATTATTTATAGTGGGTTTAGGTTTTTTTTATGCATAGGATTAAACCAATTGGTTTTTTCTATAAAAAAAGCAATTCGTTTTTTAGAAGAAATCTAATGACATTTTCTTTTTTTCTTTATAATTTACGAGTTTCAGATTATTAGATATAAATAATTTCTACTTTTAACACTTTATTTCAGCAATAAGCATTAGATATATTGGGTATACGTCATTTTTTTTATGCATAGGATTCAAATCAGTACACATTGGTGAACATATCTATTGCTCTAAAAAAAAAACTTCAAACATGTGAATTGATCAAAGATAAAATAATTTAATTTTTTTAATAATGCAGAATATTTAATGCAATTAATAATGTAACACAATGATCAGATTTTGCACAAGCTGTAAAAGAAATTTTGGTTTTGGGAGATTATCTTGAATTAAAAACAAAGACTGGTTGCTAGTTATAGCATTTAAATAACTTTTTTCCCCTCTGCTATCTGCTGAATCTAACAACTAAAAACGTCAACTTCAAATTGTCACTCAGAAAGAAAAAATCCTAAGTAGTATTTCTAATTTATTATTTGAATAATTGTGGAAAAGAATATTTATCAAACTACATCCAAGGCAGGGATTAAATTAGGGCAAATGTTTATTATTAGTAATCAAAAGATTGTTTATAAAGATTTACAGGGCATCAATGGTTCACTGTGTAGAACAGTTAAAACTTTCAACATAAAACTGTTTGCGAAAACTTTAAATTGAAAAATGAATTTTTTCAATTTTCAGCACAAATTTACTATAATTATTAAATTTAAATTATTTTAAATGAAATTACACTGCTTATAAACCAATAACGTCTGTTTTTATTAGTAAATATGCATGTATATGTCATAAGAAAGGATGTTTTAAAAAAACCCGGTTTAAACCAAAAAAACCTGGTTTAAACCAAAAAAAACCCGTTTTTTTTGGGTTTTTTCAAAAAAAACCTGGTTTTTTTTCCAACCCTGGTGGAAATATTTTTTTTTTAATACAAATAAATGAAAAAAAAAATGTTTATTATTTAATTTTACCTAAGAAAATATAATTTATTTGGAAGAAACTATGAAAAATCAATTTTTCCAACTTTTCTGTTTTTTTCCGTCACTTCAATTTTTCTGGAAAATTTAAATCTCTAGGCGATGTTAAAAAATCGCCAAAATAAAGTGTCTTGGCTGTTCTAGGAATATGCTTTACTTTTTTTGTAAAATTAATAAAACAATTTACTCACCCGAATAAAGTAAAGGAATATTATTACATCTTGAAAATAATCCTTGCTATATCTGTTAGATACAAACGTAAAAACTGTTGATATATCCTTACTAACTGAATTGGATATTTTGAATGGATAAGTAAACTTTAATGGATAACCTCCCCTTTCCCTCTGGAACCATAATTTTTATCCGATTATAGTCCACAGATCACCTGCTTGTAATCAAATTCTCTTCGTGTTATTGATGTGGCCCTGCTTTTGAAAAGGTTGTGCATCCCTACTATTGGAAAGACATTGGCAAAAAATCAATTGAAAACATGTAAAAAAATCAGTAAACACTTACCTGGTTGAAACTATAAACACAGAAGTAGGGTCACCCGGGGTAATTGTTGGTCACAGTATCTTTCAACATTTTAAAACGTCCTAAACAAAATAAATTAAAAAAAAAAAAAAAATCAGATACTCTAAACTATCTTCTTTGGAATTTATCATTTAATTGTACAATGGCACATTTTTGAAAAAAAATTTACAACATTTTATTTTTTTTCTAAATGATATAGCGTAAATTACAATTTTTTATCTATAGAACACAAGAAAAAATTGTAAATTTCATCAATTTGCTGCGAAAAAAAATCATGAATTTTATGAACAGAGTGCAGAAAAACAGCCGATTTTGTCGATGAGGATTGGAAATTTTGTTGAATGAATACAAAAAAAATCACAATTCTTTCTAAATCGACACAAAAAATAAAATTTTGTCAATGAGGTGCAGACGAGTCCTAAATTTTATTGATTTAGCACGGAAAAATCTTGAATTTTGTTGATCAGGCATGGAAAAAAGCTTTCACTAATCAGCTGTGGGAAAAATCAAATTTTGGTGATTGAGTATGAAAAAAAAATATCCATTGTTAAATATGAGCAAAAAAATTGCAAATTTTGTTTATCAGCTGTAGAAAATCTTGAGTTTGATTAGCTGTAAAAAAATTGCACATTTTATCGATTTACTAAACAAATTTTAAAGCAAACTGAATTTGTCAGCAGTTAAAAATTGCAAATTTCCTCGATCGTGTGCTAAAAATTTGTTAATTTACTTAATAAGGAAGGGAGAAATCTCAAATTTTGTTGATCGACTGCAGAAAATCACATGCTTCGTCTATTTATTGCAATTTTTTTAATTTGCTGCAGGAAGGACTACAAGTTTCTACAGAGTCAGTTAAGAATCATGAATTTCAAGAATCTGGCACAAGTTAAATTACAAATTTCGTGAAATTTAGGGATGGGACGAATATTCGGCTGCCGAATATTCGGCCTAAAATTTGGCCGAATATTCGGTATTCGGCCAAATCACTATTCGTCCCATCCCTAGTGAAATTCAGTAGTTAATTAAAAATTTTATTAATCAGTTCAACAAAAAAAACTCAAATTTTGCTTACCAGACACAAAAAATAAAAAAATCATCGATTGAATATGGAAAAAACATGAATTGTCGATCCTGTCCTGAAAATTACAAATTTTGTCAGTCAGGATTGAAAAAAATTGCGAATTTCATTGGTTTGACTAAAATAAATCAAATTTTATTAATCAGATTCGAAAGAAAAAACTACTTTTGTAGATAAGGCTTGAAAAAAAAAATCACTTTTTGTTGATCAGGTTAAACAAAATCACTACTGTTGTTGATCAGGCTAAAAAAAAAAATCACTAATTTTTTCCATCAGGCTAAAAAATATCACGAATTTCGACAATCTGGTGCACAAAAATCTCATCTTCTTGATAGTAGCAGAACAACTGACTTTCGTCAATCAGACGCAGACATATCTCAAATTTCATTTATTGCCTTCACTGCCATTCATAAGTTTTTTTTTTTTTTTTTTTTTTCCCCAGCACAAGCCATTTCCGAGGAGCAAAATCTTTTGCATCAGCCTGCACTCTGCAGCATCTGCGACCTAATAGTGCTAGACTAAGATTTCTATCAAAAGAAATAAGAGCAAAATAAGCATTTATAAAGAAAATAAAAAAAGATTCAACAAATACCATAAACCTAAAGACAAAGTAAATTTCTGGTTTTTTTAAGCCCAGAATTTCTTTTGATGTTGGTGGATTAATCTGCAGTGCTAATATTGTTTCTAATATTGGGGTTACTTCCATGCCTGTGTTTTTTTTAGCACTTTTAATACAACAAAACTTACTCCCCCGATTAAAAAAAGGAATATTATCACTTCTTCAAAATAATCTTTATTATATCTGTGCTATGTATACAATGCAATAAACATGAACAGCAATAATAACCCATGTTTAAGCCGTTATATTCAAACAAAAACTTAGCTAACAATATTGCGTTATTCATGCATTCAAAATGTAAACAAACAAACAGATTCTGGAGAATAAAAATACAAAACATGCACAGACAAATTCAAAAGTCAAATTTTGAGTCTAATTTACATTATTAATATTTTTAATGACTTTAAAAAAATATAAAAGGCGATAATTGTTAACTATCAGGAGTGATTTACAAATGGCTGCAAACACAACATAGTTCGCAATATATTTGTTAACGTTTTGATAAATCATGATATTTATTTACAATTTTAATAACGGTTACTTCCTTAAAATATCATTCATGATTCACAATTATCTGTAAATAATATGACTGATTCTCAATAAAAGATTCAAAATATCAAATTCTAATACAAATTTTATACATTTTTTGGAACAGATGTAGTATTTACCCGGAATCCGTCATTTTGTTTCTTTGTTGATCACTTGTGACCACTTTATACTTATTTTTGAACAATTCAGAAATTAAATGTAAACAACAGCAAATTTTTAAACTGAAAATCAGCACTCCAAACATTTGTAAAAAAAGAAAAAAAATAGCGGAAGGCAGAGAAGGAATTTATAATTAGCAAATGGTAAATACATAAATTTTAAAGCAGTTAAATAAGCCAAATATTCATTTTTAAATATACATATACATTCCGAAATTACAGTAAAAAATGTTTCAGAGTTTATATATTTAAAAAAAATTAAGAAGAACAAAAATAAATGAATAAATAGAAATACAGAAATTTAAAATCGGCAAAAGAATCAAAATGGCCGATCCCGGGCGAATACTAATTAAAACTCTCATAATACTTTATTTGTTATTTATCCTAAATAATAAAATGTATATAAGCAATTTAATACTACTAAAAATGTCTCAAATTATGTCATAAAATGAATTTATGCCAGTTGTTGCAAGTTTCTGCCGGTTAAAACTGGTTATAACTACTTTCTGCCGGCAAAACCCCTCAAATTTTATCGATCAGCTTTGAAAAAGAATCACCAATTTTGTAGAAGATTTTAGCAAGGATAGTACTTTCATCTATGACAACATTACAATAGTTTGAAAAGTTGCAAACTGTAATTAAGTAGTAAAAAGTTTCTGGCAAATCTATAGTTAACAATTTTGGAAGATAACTTGAAAATTCATTCGCCAGTGGCAAGTAAAATTATGTATTTCCCCACTCCTGATTATCATTCCTTCAAAATAACTTTTGTTATACCTTTGTTATATGTACAAATATAAATTGATAATGTATCCTTACCAACTGAATTTGATATATCGACAGCAATATGCTAACAAAATTGCATTATTCACGCATTCAAAATGTAAACAAACAAACTGCGGAGAATAGAAAACATGCACAGACAAATAAATAAATCAAAAGTCAAACTTTAAGTCTAATTTACATCATAAATAGTTTTAATGACATAAAATTATAAAGCATAGCTTACCTTAAAAACAATGTGATAGATCACAGGCGAATGATTGGCGATAATGGCGGCTAGCGTTGAGGTTGACTCTCCGCTCACGGCGTTGACTCTCTCGCTAGATTTTTTTTTGAACAAAATACATCTGACTTGTGCGCTCGGCATGAAGCCTGCTTGTAAGTCAGCGTTTCAGGAAATGAGTTACAAATGTAAGTAATATTACTAGAGTAAATGTAGTTACGTTACTAGAGTATTATTAGTAGCGAATTTCAAAGCGGATAATTACTAAAGATTCTCTAGTAATTCTAATAATGTTTGTAATGATACTAAGAATATTCTAGTAAAATCCCACATTTTTTTTTTACAGTGTAGCCTCAAACCGAAAGAAAGAAAAAGGTTCATTTTTATTACGGATTAATACCTGGAAAAACTACTAAAATATTTATATTCTTGTAAAGTGTGAAGTTATATTCTTGTGAAGTCTTCTAAGTGTAAAAGAAATTTTATATAATCATCTGCGTGATATAAGAAGAAAAATTGTATTCCTCTGACGTCACAATTGGTAAAATCGCGGTTTTTAACCTCGAATCGAAAAACAGAATAGGGTCCATTTATTTATTTCATTTTGATTTATCACGTGAAAATCAGTTGAAAATTATTGCAGAAAAAATTAATTATTCCGGTTTTTTTATTTTTTGGCAACGAAAAAAGTAAAATGATTAAATATTATGGAAAAATTTTCAATTTATTCTGTATGAGAAACAGTGAAATGTTAAATTATTAAGAAAAATATTTGAATAAAATAAATAAAAATTAGCCTATGTTCATATCAGACCAATAATATATCTATATACAAAAATTCAAAGACATTAATCCATCCGTTTTGAACCCAAGTTCATTCCAATTTTTCGGACTCACTTTCACATTTATAATATACATAAGGATATAAGGATAAGTATGTTACATTTAAAGCTTATAAATAATAAAAATGAATGAAAATAAAGAAAAAGTCTATTTAGAAGAAAATATAAATTTTATTCAGTTTTATCTATAAGAAGTATGAAATCAGTTTTCATATTGGTTCAATGATAGGTTTTTCTTTTCTTTTGGAGTTAAGATTTTAATTTTCCTTTCGAGTTAAAGTATTTCCTTATACACCAAATTAGTTGTTTTGTTGCTTTTTGGAACTATTTGCACTTTGAAATTTTTAAATGAACGTACTCTAGACATCGCGACATATAACTGGCTGTGGCTAAATACTGGCTCAGGTAAATAAATATACCATTGTCTGATCTTGTGCTTTTTTAATTGTCATACAAAACGCAGCACGAATTGGAAATTGGCGTCTTCTAATTGAAAAGGGAAGAGTTGTATCTGATGGCATTAAATCGATTCTAGGAATCAAAACTCATTTTCCAGCTCTGTTGCCAGTAATAACTGCTAGATTCAAACAATTATCATACATATTTCGTACAATTAACCTGGTCCCATTTAAACGATCTTCGTGAGGACTTAAATTTCTTAGTAATATTACTATTGCTACGATTTTTAAGGTGTCTAAGCTATTTAAAAATTCCGTTGGAAATTGGAGGATTCCTTTTTCATTTTCAGTTATTAAATTATTTAGGCTCACGTATATTCTGGATGTGCCAGGTATAAAGTTTATTACTTTATGGTTAATTTCATTACAATGCTCGTTTTTTGGAGCTAGAATTGAAACTTTAGCAAATTTAGTGATACTATCTGAAGATGAAAATCCTTTTCCAAAAATTTCGGATACGATGTCATTTTCTGCTATAGTAGACGGTGGTAAACATACTTTATTTGAGTCTCCAGGGAATTCTTCATTCATGCAAAAATTTTCTCCATTATATCTCCATAAAATCAGCTACAAATCTCATTTTTGAATGCCAAATTATTTAGGAAATTATTATAATATAATACCTCAGACGACGAATTCAAAATATCTGCATAGATTATTTTTTCTCTGTTTAAGTATCGCTTGGTAAATGTACCACAATTATAATATCAACAAGACATTTTAATTATAATAGTAACATTGAGTTAATAAACTGCATAACTGACCCACTACACATTTACGGCACTTGCAATAAATTTCATTTATTTATTGGTTTGTAGCCTCCATGAATTTGTCAAAATTAATCTTATTGCCATGACAACGAAAAGAAAAACGACATCTTTGTTATTAAAAAGAATAAAAATTTTGTATTTGTTATTGATATATAGAAAACGTTTTATTTGTTTTTATTTTATATAATAACTTAATACCACGAAATGATTTTAATTAATTTTTGATATCATGTAAAATAGAAATATCGTAATTACCCGCATATCACATATTTTATTCTTTTATTTTATTTTATTTATTTATTTATTTATTTATTTATTTTGTCTAATATGACATCATTTACACCTTCAGAAACACTCATCTTTTCCGAAATAAAAGCGTGATTTACGCAGTTATTTAAACATTAGTCTCATAAAATATTTATTATAATTAAATGAAAATGGCGCAATTTATAGAAATATTTTCATTCCAAGGACATTTAAATAAATAGAATAAGTTCTGTTTATTTAAATGAAGGAATAAAAGTCAGTGAATGTGACATCATCACTGATACAGCTATAACAATCTATGTTATATTCATGGAACGAATTTATCTGGTTCCTGAATGATGACATTTTCTCCATCGAAGAAATTTCTCTTTAGATATTATATTTTATTAAAGTTTATTTTCTGTTATTTTATTTACATAATACTTAATACTATTACTCAGTAAATAATCTGTGTATTGTACCGCGATTAGTGAATAATTATGCGCAATCATTTTATTAGGATTAAATTTTACGAAAACCATTAGTTTTTTCTTTTAAATGCGATGACACATTCACCGAAGAGATCAAGCTACTGATTGGTGGAAATTGATAAAGCAAAATAAATTTTTATTATATTGAGAAAAGTTTAAATTGTTGTCAATGGCTTGAAGAAATGTCACGAAAAAGCTTTCAAAATTAAAAATAAAATATAAAAATGGAAATAAATTAAAAAATAGCTAGAATGGGCAAAACTACAAATGAACGTCTTTCGTTTAAAAATACACTCATTGCCATAAAAATTTGCGCACCAAGAAATAATTGTAGGATCGTAACGAAACTCGGCATGAAGGTACATATAAGGCAGATATGTAAATGATTAGAAATGCAGTGTGATTACGTATTGCGCAATGCCACTAGAGGGCGTTGAACTTCGTCCTCCTTGGTGTATAAAACTGGTAAGCTGAACTTCTTTGAGTGTACCTTTTCTTTTGCAAAGAAAACGCTGAGGTAGACATGCCGTTACGCAGCCATCGAAGACAATATCAACAGCTGTCAGAGCTGGAGAGGGGAAGAATCATCGGGATGATGGAAGCTGGGTGGTCAGCTCGGCGAGTAGCTCGTCAAGTAGGCCGTTCTGTTTTCACTGTGAGGAGGTGTTGGGACCAGTGGACTGGAGAGATGTCATTTACACGGCGACCAGGCTCGAGACGCCCTCGACAGACCAGTCGTCGAGAAGACCATCACATCATACGAAACGCACGCGTACAACCAACTGCCTCATTGGACGCTATCCAGACACAGGCAGCACCTTCATTTCAGACCCCTGTGTCTTCCCGAACCATCGCAAGGCGCCTGGCTGAAGGACATCTGGTATCGCGGCGTCCATTACGTGTGCTACCAATGACACGGACCCACCGACGCCTCCGTTTGGAGTGGTGTCGCGAACGACGGGATTGGACTGCAAGGGAATGGAACCAAGTCGTCTTCAGCGACGAGTCTAGATTCAATTTGAGCAGCGATGACAATCATTTTCGTGTGTGGTGGTTAACGCCTCAATCCTGACTTCGCTTTACAGCGACACGCCGCTCCAACACCTGGAGTAATGGTATGGGGTGCTATTTTTTATGATACACGGTTACCCCTAATATTGATCCGTGGCACTATGACAGCTCAGCGGTACGTCCAAGACATCCTTCAGCCACATGTGTTGCCACTAATGACAGAGCTCCCAGGAGCCATTTTTCAGCAAGACAATGCTCGGGCACACACAGCAAGAATGTCACAAGCCTGCCTACGCTACATTACCACCCTTCCCTGGCCTGCTCGATCACCAGATTTGTCACCAATCGAGCAAATCTGGGATCATTTGGGACGGCAAGTTGGACACCCTACGAGTTTAGTTGAACTCGAGGCGCGTTTACAGCAACTGTGGAACGAGATGTCTCAGAACATCATACGGAGCTTGTATGCCTCAGTGCCCGCTCGTATCGCATCGTGCATTCGCGCTAAAGGGGGTCCAACAGAGTACTAAAATTTCTGTTCATTTGTACTTTTTTCTGGAATAAATGATTCTTTTCCTTTGGTTTTCTAATCACTTACTTATATCACAGTAGTATTTACGCATGCAAAATTTCATTTCATTTGGACGCCTTTTTCTTGGTACGCAAATTTTTATGGCAATGAGTGTATAATTATCAAAATCGGTTGAGTAGAAAACTCAGGGCTGATGACTAAAAAAACAGCCAGCTCTTTTAAATATATAGATATGTGATATTCTAATAATAAGAGCCGAAATACAGTCGAGTCTCTCTATAGCGAAACTCCATACATCGAATTTCTCTATATAACGAATTTTTTGTAGGAACGGTTCCCTTTTAGCATGATTACATTAAAAACAGTCTCTATATAGCGAAATATCGATCTCCATATAACGAATTTTTTGATAAATTGGTCTTAACTTATTCAGTTTTAAAAAAGCTTCGAAATCATATGGAATCAATTTTCCATCACTTATTTTTGATTTATCGTTCAGTGCTGAATTTATTTTTTACATTAATCTCTCCTTGTTCTTTAAATCCAACAAATTCATCCCACCTCCCACACACCTTTCAACATCCTTCTCAAAACGGAGTCAATTAGATTGTTACACATATTAGAGAGGAATCAATGAAAGGCACTAAAGAGAGGCCTTCAAATGTAGGAAAATGTTAACTGCAAATTTTCAGTCCTCGCTAAAACTTGAACTTTTTTTGAGAGCGTAACAATTTTAAAAATCAAAACAACAAAAATTACAGATATTTTTCTGTCTGAAATTAATGCAAGTCTTCTTTATTTGATTTTCATTAAACTTTCAAATAAATGTCTGTTCTCTTTTTGAAACTGCTTAAATAATTAAGAAATAAAATGTTAGGTTAATATTTACTTTTAAACATTTCAAATTCTTAATTAAAACCATCAAAAATAATATTTGTTCAAAATTTACACACTAAATACGATTTTTAACATCATTTTCTATGATCGATTTTTAACCTAACTCGAATTTCTCTATATAACGAATTTTTTACTGGAACGATGGATTTCGTTATATAGAGACTCGACTGTATATTTAAAAAATACTATAGCATTAAGCATTAATACTTTTGTAATAGTACACTTTTAAACATGTTTTCATTTCAAATTTTTAAAAATTCAAAAGTTTCTTGTGATATCGACTGCATTTTAATTTTACATTTTATTACGTTGTCCCGAAAGACAACATTTACTTGAAGATAACTTCGATGCTAGAACATAGTTAGGGCCAAAGCCATGATTAAAAATATAGTAATATTTTCTCATACAATATTTCTGGGTTAAAACTTCTTTTAATTTATTTGTAAATATAGGTGGTTGAATAGCGTGAAACACGGAGTAAGAAGCGTGAAAGCAGGGTTCTTGCTGGCTTTTGACCAACATTTGCGATTTTGCGAATAAGAAATAAGAAAAAGTAAACAAATGAAGAAACAAGTTAGCCAAAAAATTTTGGCGTGAAATATTGAAAGATCTATCCATAACCTCTTATATTATCCCCCTATTGTAATATGTTATGTTATAACCTTTTTTGGTACTACTCTGTTATCCCATCGACCAATTTCGCCAAATTATACAAATCGCCAATCTAATAGCCAAATTATATATATTGACATCATTTTTTTTTTAAATAACGCAAAAACAAATAATTAGTGGAATATTAATAAAAATATAAATAAAAAGTCGAAATAAAAATCACTTAATGACATTTTAAACACGTTTAAACTCGTCATTGAATGTGACATTCACGATAATCCATTATTGGCATCTAATCTTATAGTTTGGCGATAATTTTGTGGTCGACGGAATAACCTAGTAGTACCTCCCTTTTTTTTTTTTTTTTTTTTTTTTTTTTTTTTGTAATTGCTTAGAAAATAACAGTTTGACAATCCACTGTATGTAGATACCATTAAAAATAAGTGATTCTAAAAATATCCTAAATATATAAATCAGACAATCCTTTAGCAGTCTCAGTAAAAATTCCAAAGAGCCATCTTTGATTTACCCTTGTGAAAATATACACTAAAAATTCGCGTGAGATTTCGATTCTAATAGATAGAAAGATTGACCGACCGATTTTACTTGGCATACAAATAATAAATAGGGCTGGGCGATATCAGAATTATAATATCATAGTATAACGCTGAACAAATATCGATATTTTCGGTATGTCGATACACTTTAATTCATATGTCACTCTATTACAGGTACATAAATCTAACTGTCCTCCGTGTATAATACTACAAACACATATATACACACAGGCATGTATGTGTACATATGAATTAATTATTTAGAGAAAAGAAAAATTCAATACCTTAATGAATTTAAATGATACATAAATTTAAATTTTTTGTATATTGCTTTAAAAATGCAAAACTTTTCCTTAGATATCTGATCTAAAATGCCGATTAAAAACTTCTGTAAAGTTAAGCATTATAAATAATTCAAATGATACAAGAGAATGTACATAAGACAATAATAAAACAATAGATATCTTAAATAAAAATTACTTAATTACTTATGATTAAAAAAAACTGCAAAAAATGGAAAAAGAAAAAAAAATCGCAATACTTGCAGAAGTAACCAACTTTTGCTCCGTTATTTGATAGATCCGAAAAACCGCAATTTCTGAAACTTTGGAAGTAAGATAAAATATCGTTTGAAACGATAGATCCGGAGGATTGAAATCTCAGTATCGTTACCGCGATCTTAAAGAAATATCGATATATTATGCTATTACGGTATATCGCCCGATCCTACTAAAAGGTATTATGGTAAATAACTAATTTTTAACTCCGTATTCCAGCGAAACGTTTCTTTGTTTGGCGCTTGATGTGAGCATTTTAGTTTATATTTTTGTCGGCATGATGCCGGCGCATAGATAGTGATAAACTTCTATAAAGAAATATCTATCGAATAAGCTGTGATGATGGCCAGTGCTGTGATGTTTTATTGCCGAAAGAAGGAAACTTTTTTTCGAAATAGGATTTAAATGAAGAGAGTCCATGTTGCCTGGGGAATAAGAAAAAAAGTGTTTGGCTGATGAGCCGTTATGTGATGGTTTTTAAAAGCATTGAGATGGTCTTCGAAATAATAAGCCCGGACAGTGGCTTTTAATACTCGAGAGTGATTCAAGATAGATATCTACAAAAATTTATTGTACATAGCATAGTGTATAGAATTAATTGTATACCCCTGTAATCCGTGCCATTTAAGGGAATTGTGTTTTTTAAGAAAATCAAGTATAATTTGAGCAATGAGCCACAGTTTATTTAGTTACGACGTCATAAAGCTTTTCAATGTAATTAATTTTTTTTGTGCTAAACTAAATTCATATTGACTCAGAATCGCCATAAATAATGTAAATGGCACACTGCAATTGAGCATAGTAAGGCGAATAAAAATCTCGACAGTACAAGAACACACATAACAAGAGTATGAATTGAGCACTTGTAATTTGACGAAACTGATTATTCGTTTCCTCACCAAATAAAGTATTTTGTTGGAATTTGGAGCAATGGCGAGCTGAGCGAGAACATTGCTTACAAGTGAGCTTCAACCTTTTTTTTTTCAAGATAAATAGTAATTCATTGTCAAATTAGTTAAAAGTATATTCTTCGAACCTTTTTAATCAATTTCATTTTTCATGCACTTCATTATAAATGTATGTGTGTCCATCATACAACTGATTTTTGATCCATTCCGTAACCTTTAAAGGACTACTTCAATCAAATGAAAAGACCCGTTCGCTAATGCTAATCTTAAAGAAGAAATTTATAAAGATACCTCGGTTGCATTTCAATATTTTATATTTATTTATTTATTTTTTGGCATTGGATAACTGAGATGGTTTTTAATACAGGCCGTTTTTTATTTATTTATTTATTTTCGATTTTGGTTTTAGATATTTTTTATGAGTGAACTTTCGCTTTCCAAACCGGTTCCGAAAATGAAAGAGTCCTCGTAAAAAACATTTATAAACAAAATAAAAAATGTAAACAATGGCCTGCATACAGATTGATCTCAACTATCCAATGAAAAAAAAATCATTTAAAAATATTGAAATGCAATCGAGATATCTTTATAAACTTCTTCCATAGAATTAGTATTAGCAAAAGAGTCTTTTCGTTTGAATGAAGACCGTCTTAAAAAAGAAATCAATTAAAGATAGTTTTTCGACTTGCATATCTTAAATATATCATGGGTAAAATGCTTCAAAACATCATTCTTTTTTTTAATTTTTGCCTGTGGCTAAAAAACAGTTCATTCTCAATCGGTAATACAGAGCTTTAATTGAAAAATTAATTTTTTCTTGATAAAAATGCACCCCTCTCTCCCAAATTAGTTACTACATTTGAATACTTTTGCACTGATTATTAGTACTGATGGTTTTATGAATTTGTTTGAAAATTTTTCGGAGATTTAAGAGTGCTATGCTATCAATCAACAACATTTACTTACCAAACATTTCCTTGTCCCTCTTTAAATTAGTAAAAAAATTAGTTATAAAAAATCCCGAGTTTGCACGTTCTTAAACCACGCCCCATTTTGTAAGGATTTTTTTTTATCAGCGATCGCTTAAAACTATCTTCCAGCTAATGAATTGTGAATTTACCAGGAAGAAAATTATCTTTCTTCGGGTGTCATCTTGATTTTGCTACCGCTGTTATAAACATAGCTTTGGTAATAAACCTTTCGCTTTTCCAATACCTCAAAGGTTCAGTTTCATCTCGGGTGATGTAAAACGAATTGCTCCCTCTGTCCCAAATCAGTTAATACGTATTAATTTGTACTGATTATTGATGCTGAGGATTTTATAATTTTGTTTGAACATTTTTCAGAGATTTCAGAGTGCTATGCTATCTATGAACAAACATTTCCTTACCAAGCTTTCCCTCTTTAAATCCGTAGAATTAGTTTTAAGAAATCCAGCGTTCGCATGTTTTTAAGCCACACCCAATTTCGTAACTATTTTCTAGCTAATGAATCATGAATTTCTTACTGATAAAATGTCTGTAGACGTCCAACTATTAAAGTCTGTCTGTAAACGTCTTAGTTATAAAACGTCTTTCTGATAAATTGAAGGTAGCGTATTTACAAAATGGGGCGTGACTTAAAGCGTTCGAACCCAGTAAATTTGCTTCGAAAATTTTGTCCCAAAATAGATGCTACATTTGTGAGAAGTAAAAATGAGAATGAAAATACCAAATTGTGATAGTTTAAATTTGAAATAAAACAACTTCAATTGTTATTTAAAGAATTTCTTGCATATAATTTAGCTTTGGGAACACATGCCACGTTTCGCCCCGGGAAGTTATTTATGATTCCGCCTACTTCAAATGCAGCAATTAATTTGGGACAAAATTTCAAACTTAAATGCAGCAACTAATTTGGGCGGAAAGAGTAAAAACTTTTTTTTTTTCCCGAAATAGTGTTAGAGAGACATATCTGGACGTAAGTGAGATGGCTTGTTCTTCTTTTGGAATAAACAGTAAAAAGAGTTTTTTAATTTTTTTTTAAGAGCAGAAGGACGCGTGACACAGATCCATTTTTTTTTTTTTTTTTTTTTTTTTTTTTTTTTTAATTCTACGGATGGTGAAATATCGGCAGCATAGTTACAGCTGCCGATTGCTTGAATCTGTCTTCAACCCGTCTTCATTCGCGTACGAATTATACTGTTTATTAAAATAATATTTTTTCTACTTTTGTTTTATGGTGGGAGTTTTGTGTTTAAAAGATTGTTTGTAATGCGCAGCTTTTAGTAATTTTCTTTACAAAAAGTGGAAAGCTACATAATGCAACCGTCCAGAGGAAAGCATTTCGATGTATTTTCAACTATCATGACCCCCAGACCCTAAACTACCCTCCGTTCAAATGTTGACATACATATGTATATATATCTGATATTTGCCATACTGTAACTATCATATTTATGAACCTATTTGAATGAAACTTGATGTGTACCTAGTACATACAAATGTCTCATCCGCCATCTTCTTTTAAATGGCGGCTAATATATTTTTTTTAATTTAAAATTTAAAATTGTGCGAAAAAATTAAAAGTTGAAAACTATCTTTCTTTTATGTATTCGACCTTAAAACAAAGATTCCAGAGAACTTTTTATTTCATGTATATCTTTTAAAAAAAATGACGGACTAATAGCACTTTAAATTCCTAGTATGGCTGATAATTTGAAGCGATGGGATTTTTGTCAAATGAAACACCCGTATGTATGAACCAATATGGATGTAACTAGGTGTGTACATAGTATATACTGAGGCCTGGACCGAGTTCGTTATAAAGTTCCTTCCGCCATCATGTTTCAAAATGGCGGCCATTTTATTAAAAAAATTAAATTTATAATTAGATATAGAAAAGTGAGAAATTGAAAAAGATTTTTCTTTTATGCATTTGACCTTAATACAAAGATTCCAAAGCATTTTTTGTTTCGTCTGTATCTTAATAAATCGAGCAGGATTTTTCCTCGGCAAAAGCAAACGATTTTATTGCATCTGAAAATTGCTTGTGAATTGTCACTCAAAATTTTTCATTATTCCCACTAGTTATTTTTCATTGTAAAGTATACCTTATTTGATCAAAGCATTTTCGTGATTCAATTACGAAAAAAAATTTCTATTTACAAAAACTGGCAATAAAAATAAAAAAATTAAGAAAGGACTCTCGTCTCGAAAAGATTAAAAAGTATTCAAAAACGCTTTAAAAAACATTAAAAGCTTTTTTTTAAATTCTGTTCTGTTGGCAATCTGTGATAAATCGCCAAATATACCAAAAGAACATTATTTTTTTACGAAGGCTCTATCGAGGTTCCGCCGAAATTTCTTTTATAAACAAGTATATCCATATGAGAAGAGCATTCAGTATTCTGTGAAAAATGCTAGTTAAACTACTTACGTATGTAACAAATGATAAGTTAAATATAGCGGCTTAATTTCAATAGAAAGTTTGTAAAAAAAAAAAATTTCAAATATTTGGCGTGGAAACACGAAAGCGACACGCGATTTGGCGAACAGGATTTTTCCACGCTAAAAGCAATCGATTTTAATGCATCTGAAGACTCCTTGTTTATTGTCGCTCAGAATTCTTCATTATTCCCAGCAGTTGTTTTCTATTGTAAAATTTACCTTATTTAATCGGAGCATTTTCGTGATTCAGCAGCTAAAAATCTTCTGATTTGAAAATCGCTTGATAAAAGATTAAAAAATAAGTACTAAATGAATCTCTTCATAAGGATGTTAAAGAGTATTCGACATAAAAGAGTATTTTTTGGAATTCTGTTTCATCGCCAACCGTTGATAAGTCGCCAAGTAAACGAAAAGCTCATTTTTTTTCCGAGGCGTTCTATCGGGGTTCCGCCAAAAAAATTGATAAATATATCCATACGAGAAGAACATTGTGTAATTTTTGTAGATTTTTCTGAGCATCCCGTATGGAAACCTTCTTTGTCACTGCCGACTCAGGACAATGGGTCGAAATATTCAACACATTTGAATGCCAATGTATAATTATTAACATGCTCTAATTTTACTTTTAAATATGCTGTCCCGAAGGACAACTTTTACTTGAGATCCAAAACAGAACAGAATTCGCTAGATCCAAAAACAGGATTGAAAAAAAATACAATACTAAATCATATAATATTTCTGGGATGAAATTTGTTTTAATTCCTTTGTAAATTTAGGTGTTTGTATAGCTTGCAATAAGGGTTATCGCTGGCTTTTGATCAACATAAGCGATTTGCCGAACAAAAAATAAAACACAATAGCCAAATGAAGAAAAAAGTTAGCCAAAAGACGTCTGCGTGAAACATTGAAAAATCTATCCTTAACCTCTTATATTATCCCCTTTTTACTTACCCATCATACGTTGTATAGGGTAAATCTTGCAATCGTTTTGAAAGTCGAAAATTTTTTTTTGACGGATATACATGTTTTAGACAGCGGAGATTCCAAAAACATATTTTTAGAAAAAAATTGTTATCAGTCTGTCTGTCTATGTGTCTGTAAACGCTCTAACTCACGAACAAATTGAGATAGAGACTTGAAATTTTGCATGTAGTTAGTATGTAAGAAATGGACCAAGCCTATTTAATATCAGTAACCTCGATTATCCGAAACTACTTTTTTTGGACTCTCGAAAAATTTGTTCTGATGAAAGATGGATAAAAATTTTCAATTTTTTTTATTTTAATGAATGGACGTAAAAGGCAATAAAATAACATAAATTTTGCATAAAGAACGGAGTCGATCGGATTATTAGTTGCCGAGATATTTGTAATCCTGTTTTCCATATTCTTCGATTTTTCATGACCCTGTATTTCATTCAAATTTCAATTCGGAGATATACTTTAATTAGAAATGAGACGCTTAATTCGATGCAATTACTTAATATGATTATTATTTTTGGATCTATAAGGATGTTTCTTTTACGCAGTTCGATACTACTTGAGTAGATTGAAATTTTATATAAGTTGTCAAAATTCGTTCCTCAACCTTTCATTAATGAAGTATTACTATTTATATTAACCCGGGAGCACGCGCGCAGGGCCTAAAATATCCGGAGTATGTATTGTCTTTACAATTGTAACCACTAATATTTTTAAAGTAATCTTCAACTTATTTTATCGCAAAATTTGTAAGAAAAAAAAGTGTAAATAAAGTGACTGTTATAATTTGATTTTATTGGTTACAAAGTTAAAACCATTCATACCCTGGTTAAGCGCGCGTTCTCCCAGGTTAACAATATTTAAATATACGTTTAAATTTTACTTTGGAATTGCAGTCAATGTATAAGTAGTTTTCACATGTTTTATTTTCATATATTAAGCATATCCATGATGGGTAAGTATTAAGGTGGCCTCCAATGGCTAGTTTCTAACCATTGACTCCAATGACTAGTTAACCTGTTATATTATCCTCTTTTTTCTAATAGGTTCTGTTATAACCCCCTTTTTTTGTAATTGTTTAAAAAATAGAAGTTCGACAATCCACTGTAGCTACCATTTAAGATAAGTGATTCTAAAACTCTCCAAAATATTAAAATATTTTAGACGGTCATTTAGCAGTCTCAGTAAAAACTAAAAAGAGCAATCCCGTTGTGCAAATATACGCACTAAAGAATGCTGTGTGAGATTTCGATTCTAACAGATAGAAAGATTAACCGACCAATGTTACTATGCATGCAACTAATAAGCATTATGGTAGATGAGTAATCTTGAACTCCGCATTCCAGCAAATCGTTTCTCTGTTTGGTGCTTGATGCGAGCAGTTTTGTTTATTACTTACCCTCATAAGTAATATAGAAGTAAATCTTGCAATCGTTTTAAAAATCGATTTTTTTTTTTTTTTTTTTTTTTTTTTTTTTTTTTTTGCGGATTTACGCATTTTAGATACTGGAAACTCCGAAAAACATATTTTTAGAAAAAAAAAATGACGTCCGTCCGTCTGTGTATTTATAAACACTCTATCTCCTAAATAAATTGAGATAGAGACTTCGTGTGTACCTAGTATGTAATAACTGGAGAAGCTTATTGAATATCAGTAACCTCGATTATCCGGAACTTTTTTTTCGGACTCTAAAAATTCTTTCTAATAAAAGGTGTATATATATATATATATATATATATATATTAAGGGGTGGGTGTAAAAGACAATAAAATAAGTCAAATTTTGCATAAAGAACGAAGTCGATCGGATTATTAGTTGCCGAGATATTTGTAATCCTGTTTTCCACACTTTTCGATTTTTCATGACCCTGTATTTCGTTCAAATTTCAATTCAAAAATATAGTTTAATTGGAAATGAGATGCTTAATCCGAAGCAGTAATCTGTTTGTGTATAGGATTATTATTTTTGAAGTTATAAGGATGCTTCTTTTACGCAATTCGGTACTACTTGAGTAATTTGATGTTTTATATAATTTGTCGAAATGGGTTCATCAGTAATTTATTAATAGAACATTACTAAGTATATTAAAATTATTTACATATACATTTAAATTTTGTTTTAGAATTGCGATGCATTTTATAAATAGTTTACACATGTTTTATTTTTATATATTACGTTATGCAAATCCATGATGGATAAGTATTATTGTGGCCCTCCACGACTAGTATATTTGCCGACATGATTTCGGCGCATAGATAGTCATAAACTTCAATACAAAAATGTCTTTCGAATAAGCCTTTCTGTGTAACTAATCCTTTCTGTGCTAAACTAAAATGATATTGACTCAGTATCTCTATAAATAATGTAAATGGCACACTGCAATTGAGCATAGTAAGGTGGATAAAATATCTGCATTGTACAAGAACATGTATAACAAGAGTATAAATTGGCACTCAATTTGGCGAGTCCCATTATTCGTTTACTCGCCTAACGAAGTATTTTGTCGGAAATGGGTGCAATAACGAACGGCTAGTGAGCTTCAGCATTTTTTTTTTTATATTTTTCCTTGATAACTAGTAATTCTTCAAACATTTTTTATCCTTTTCATTTTTTATGAGCTTCATTATAAATATATGTGCCTCCATCATACAATTGATTCTGGATCCATTTCGTAACGCTTAAATGCCTGATTAAAAATATAAAAATCAATTAAAGATTGATAATTCAAAATGGTTTATTATTTGAATATTGAGACAAGCTCAGAATGATATTTTATAAATTTGCTATCACAGTGTACAATGGGATAAAATATAACAGTTTAAAATCTACATACCATTTTGCATTAAAAGCAAAAATTATAAAACTATCCCGACGGTTTCAACCGTATTCGTATTAGCATATTCAACCGTGTATTTCGGTTGAAATCATCGGGATAATTTTATAATTTTTGCTTTTAATGTTCAAACAGGGTGGGGCATAAAGATCTCCCCATTTTAGGAGGTCGATAAAAATATATAGGACACTGAAAACAGACATTTAATGTTTACATTCGGAAAGAATAATGTTGTTATTTATTATTTTTTACAATCCATTTATTAATTTTTACAATCTGTAACAATTTTTGCTATTAATTAATGTCGAGGCTTTGTTGTATGAAAAAGTATATCGTCTAAATGTTTTTCTTCGTTCTCGACAAGTCGCTCAACATGACGTGATCTACCGGGCGACTTTCGCTTTAAACACGGACCTGTTTTCGCTAAAATTAGTAACCCATAAGGATATTGTTTTTGTCGTCGGGTACTTTTCCATGTCTACTTACTCGAAAGTGCCTGCGAAATAATCGTTGTGTTTGAATGATGGAATCCGCATTCTTAAAGTAAGTTTCAACAACGAACGAACGATGATCATTAGTCCAAGACATACTGCCAACTAAAATAGCATAAACAGGGATATATAGCAACACTGTTTCGGACAAGTGCTCTATACTAGCGCCGCCGCAGCGACAGCGGCAAATTAGGGAGAATTTTATGCCCCACCTATGTATGTAGATTATAACCTGTTATATTTTATACCATTGTACATTGTTTTAGTAAGTTTATAAATAAAAATTCTGAGCTTGTTTCAATATACATATAAATAAAAGATTGTTTTTCAACGTTCATACCTTAAATAAATCATGGTAAAAGTACTTGTATATATTTAAAACTCTAGTAGATCCCGAATTATTTCTGCTTTAGAAAATTTTTCATCATTATTTTTGTCCTTTCCATCGAATTTTTTTTTGTTCTGGATGACACGAATTGTAACTATTTCTACCGGATCCGAAATAGTAAAATTTCTGTTTTGTTTTCTTATTTTCATTTCGATAGTTGGATTTTTCGGGATTGTGGGCCGTGAAATAAAAAAAAAAAATTAGTAAAAAGGAAAATATTTTTTTCATTCTTCACTAATTCTCCTATATTTTTTCCTTTTTTATTCAAGGTTCCAAAAGCAGAGTTACTACAAAAATAGAGAAATTTTCCTTTATTTTTCTTACTTTCCCTCATAATTTCAACCACCAGCAACACAAGCATTTTAACTAGTCGAATCGGAGTCGGAGTCGTTAAAATTTCCCGAATCAGAGTCGGAGTTGCCATTTTTATCGCCGACTCCCAAGCCCTAGTTTTAACACGTTCGTAGCAACACACGTTATTAACCCACGCCCCATTTTGTAAGGATACTCTTATCAGTGATCGCATAAAACTATCTTTTAGCTAATGAATTGTGAATTAATTCATTACGAAGAAAATTATCTTTCTTCCAGTCTCATCTTGATTTTGATATCGCTATCATAACCGTGACTTTGGTAATAAACCTTTGGCTTTTTCAATGTCTCAAAGTTTCAGTTTCATCTCGGGTGATGTAAAACAAATTACTCCATCTGTCCCAAATTAGATGCTACGGTTGAATAATTTTGTACTGAATATTGATGCTGAGGATTTTATAACTTTGTTTGAACATTTTTCAGAGATTTCAGGTATCAGTCAACAATTATTTACTTACCAAGCTTTCCCTCTTTAAATCCGTAGAATTAGTTTTAAAAAATCCAGCGTTCGCATGTTTTTAAGCCACGCCCAATTTCGTATGATTTTTTTCCAACAATAATTGCATAAAACTATCTTCTAGCTAATGAGTCGAGAATTTCTTACTGATAAATGTCTGTAGACGTCCAACTACTAACGTCTGTCTGTAAACATCTTAGTCGCATAACGTCTTCCTGATATATTGGTGGTAGCATATTTACAAATGGGGCGTGGCTCAAAGCGTACGAATCCTGTAAATTTGCTTTGGAAGTTTTGCCCCAAAATAAATGCTACAATTGTGGTACGTAAAAATGAAAATGAAAATACCAAGTTGGGATAATTTTAATTTCAAATAAAACAATTTTGGTTCATATTTAAGGAATTTCTTGCACCTAATATAGCTTTGGGAATACATGCAAGGTTTCGCACCGAGAAGTTATTTATGACTCCACCTACTTGTGGCAACTAATACTAATGCCGCAATTAATTTGGGACAAAAATTTCGGACTTGAATGTAACTAATGCAAACTAATTTGGGACGGAGGAAGTATAAATTAAATAAGTTTAAAAAGAATGTAATTTAACCCGCGAGTAGTCGCGACTTTTTTCACAACGTCATTAGTCGCGCTCGGTCTTTTCGCCGCTGGCCCCCCGCATACCAAATATGTAAAATAAGAAATATTTTTCACCTAATATACGAAAATAACATTACAACGAAAATATAAATTTGCAGCTTTCTTAAATTATGCATTTTATTCATGAGATCTGGAGTAATTGGAAAAGTAAAAATGAACTCGCATTATTGACTTTTACGTAGACTTTTTTGCCAATTTCAACTTTGTTTCTAAAAATCTACCTGAAAGAAAAACAGAGGTGTCCTGTTACTTCACTAAGGTGCTCGAGAAAGCTTCAAAGTCAGCTACAAGTTAGATCTCGGCTGTATTTGTAATGTGATATAAGTTAGGAGAAGGTAAGTTATACGGGCGGCGAAAAAACCGACACGCGACTACTGACGGGTTAACAAATTACAGCGACTATTTGGGGAATGACAGTTTCAAAGACTTATAAGGAAATTCTATATTTAAATTAATAATAATAATAAACATCATTTTTAGGATGATCATAATGAGTCCTATATTACGTAAATATTCATATTCCTGGACCAATGATTAAAAAAAAAAAAAAAAAACATTAGTTAGCAGATATACAAATTTAACTGTTTAAAATGTGAATTTTTATTTGAATTAGACTGACTTCTGAACGCCTCCTATTACGTACGACATGGATTAAACATTAATATTCCTGCACTCTTCATAAAAAAATTTTAAATAAAATTTCGATTTTATAATTTTCTGAGCTGCAAATTTTTAAACTTCTAAACATCGCACATTTTAAATTTTTGCACCGTTGCGTAGAGGAAAAAATGCACTTTTAAATGAAATTTGTTTGAAAATTTTATCACAATTTGTTTACAAATTATTATTTTTTTATGTTTTTATTCCTTTTTGTCATTGTAGCAACAACCAGAGAACGAGAAACAAGTTGCGAAATTCAACCAACAAAAAGATTCAGGTATACATCAGATTTCCCAGTCCTCTACAGAGGACAACAGCTATTTTCCAAATAGTTTAAAAAAAGAGTCTTACATAGTTGAGGTTTGGTCATACACAGTATTATTTCAAATTATTTTATGCTACTCAGTGTATAATCTATAGAGTATAGTTCGTACTATGCAAATATTCAGTTGAACATGAAACACATTTTCCTCGCAAAACCTCTAATTTTGCTGTCGCCACTTCCCATCTAACAATGTCTAATAAAAAAACGTATTTCTTTTTATACAAAAACAATAGCAAAATGATTCGAGTACACGCTCAAAATTTTTCTTTTATGTGATATACATGATACATGGAACTATTAAGAAAAAGGAACGGATATATCTTTAAAATGCTGAAGCGTCAACTGTAACCGCTTTCGTAGGGATTCTCTTCCATCGGGAAAAACTCCCACCAGTAAATTTAAGTTGAAAGTTTCTCTTTATTTAAAAGCCAGTTCAGTATCAAATGTAAATCAAACACGGATGACAAAAACTGATATTTATTTTTACTGGTATATGTTTAAATTGGCAGCAGGGGCATTCCATGTCAATTCAACCAGACCTTGTAACCCGACCCACAGGGATTTTGAAGAAACTTTGTGTACACACTAATTCTATCATGAAATGATTCCATCTGAAATTTTTCTTTCCCAGACCTCATAGTTTGTGAGATATGGGGGGTCCAATTCTTGGGTTTTTCACAAATCGCAAATTTCTGAGTCTGTATTTTAAGATTGCCGTTCCATCTTCAAAAAAAAAAAAAAAAAAAAAATTCTCTAGATCTAAAACATGAATCATCCTAAAAATATCACTCTAAGAAGATAAAAAGATGCAGATTTTAATAAAAAATATTTAAAAAATTTGCTTGTAATTTTTAGGATAAAAAAAGTCAGCCAAAGTTGAGAGTTATGGTTATTTTTCCAAATTTTTGTGACTTCACGTAAAAGGCTGTACACAAAAAGGCAAATTAAATTTCTTTTTGTTTTAAATAAAAGTTTACACTTTGGGCTTTCTATCTATGAAATAAAAATGATGTGTTTCGCATGGCTTATGCAAAAATTTTGGGTACTTTCCATTTAGCCGGATGCATGCTTTATTTTTATATACATATGCACACAAAAAGGCAAATGAAATTCCCAATTTCTTTTTGTTTTAAATAAAAGTTTACACTTTGGGCTTTCTATCTGTAAAATAAAAATGATGTCTTTCGCATGGCTTATGCAAAAATTTTGGGTACTTTCCAATTAGCCGGATGCGTGTTTTATTTTTACATGTGTACATACGTATAGATCTATATAAATACAGATGTATTATACATGTACATATATATGTATATATACAGTATATTGATATATATATGTATAACACTGGTGCCCGTCTAACCTAAAAGTACCAAATTTTGCCTTATTTTGAGAATCTGGACCAATTAAGAGGGAAAAAATCTGACTAAATTTAGCTATGGTACTTAAATAATTACGGAAATTTCTATGAGTTATTGAATTTAATGTTATTTGATGCATGTTTTTTTATTTGCAATGTAAAGTTTAGGCTTTTTTTTTCTGATTAAAAAAAATCTGACTGTAATATGTTTCCCCATTAAATTTAGTCAATGGTCCATATATTTCATTTAGTTATTTAATAATGGGCATTTTTTGCTAATCTAAAGAATCTCTTACTTTTATTTTCAATGATTAAACTCAAAACATTTTTTTTTTTTTTTTTTTTTTTTTCTATTTGTACAGTATAAAATAAATAATTTTTCTCCTCACATTTCCATTCTTTCTTTCGAATGCTTATATATTAATTATTTGTGTTTAAAAAATGTTCAAAAACTTTTATTTCCTTTCCTTGGTTAATTTTAATCAGTTTAAATATTTATATTGGCAAGTTTAAATACACAAATGTTTAACAAAACTTAAATTTTTTTCTATAGTCTGAAAGATTTAATTGCACCTGCACTGTAAAAACAAGTTCTGATAAAGGCAGGGTAATGTTTGTTTGTGAAAGCAGATGTTTTGAAATCAATTTAATCAAATTATTGTCATTATGTTGTTTCTTTTCACAGAAGAATTATCTAACTTTTACTGTGCTACTAAAAATATATTCTGATTGTTACATATTTTATAGTTTGTGGTACGTATAAATATTTTTTTGCTTTATTGTTTTAATATGGAGTTTGATATTAAACCTTCTACTAGTCTTCAGGCTTGCAGTATTGTAATACTAACTGGTTTAGAAGGTCACAAAACTAGCTATACAAATAACAGAGAAATAGACTACATTGATAATCTCTGTGATTCAGAAAAAGAACTTTTATTAGTTAGGACTATTGCATTTATAAAACAAAAATTAAGTGAAAACCGGTTTCTTAATATATGTGAGAATCACAGAATTTGGCTCTTAATGAAATATGAATTTTATCAATATAAATGTGGAGATCCATTTAAGCGGCATAAAAACAAGTGAAAAAAGCAATTAGGGCAGTTAATAGAGATTTGTATACGGCCGAAAAAGTAAACCAAAGTTGAAAGTTATGATTATTTTTCCGAAATTTTGTGACTTTATGAAAAAGTCTCTACACAAAAAGGCAAATGAAATTTCCAATTTGTTTTTGTATCAAATAACATTAAATTCAATAACTCATAGAAACTCTAGTAATTATTTAAGTACCACAGCTAAACTTAGATTTTTTTCCCCTTAATTGGTGCAGATTTTCAAAACAAGGCAAAATTTGGTACTTTTAGGTTAGACGGGCACCAGTGTTATACATATTATATATCAATATAATGTATATATACATACATATGTACATGTATAATACATCTGTATTTATATAGATCTACAGATATGTACATATGTAAAAATAAAACACGCATCCGACTAATTGGAAAGTACCCAAAATTTTTGTATAAGCCATGCGAAAGACATCATTTTTATTTCAGAGATAACAATCCCAAAGTGTAAACTTTTATTTAAAACAAAAAGAAATTGGAAATTTCATTTGCTTTTTTGTGTGCATATGTAATATGTCAAAATAAAGCACTTTTCCGGTTAATTGGAAAGTACCCAAAATTTTGCATAAGCCATGCGAAAGACATCATTTTTATTTCATAGATAGAAAGCCCAAAGTGTAAACTTTTATTTAAAACAAAAAGAAATTAGAAATTTACTTTGCTTTTTTCTGTGCATATGCAATCACAAAAAGAAGTCACAAAAATTTGGAAAAATAACCATAACTCTCAAATTTGGCTGACTTTTTTATCCTAAATATTGCAAGTAAATTTTTTAAACACTTTTTATTAAAATTTGCATCTTTTTATCTTCTTACAGTGATATTTTTAGGATGATTCATGTTTTAGATCCAGAGAAACAATTTTTTGAAGATGGAACGGCAATCTCAAAATACAGACTCAGAAATTTGCGATTTGTGAAAAACCCAAGAATTGGACCCCCCCCATATCTCACAAACTATGAGGTCTGGGAAGGAAAAATTTCTGATGGAATCATTTCATGATAGAATTAGTGAACACACAAAGTTTCATCCAAATCCCTGTCTGTCGGTTACAAATGGGGGAAAAATTGGTTGAATTGACATGGAATGACCCAGCAGTAATTTCGCCACATTGTGACAAGCAAGATAACCTACTGTTTGTATCAATGAAAAGATCGTAATATTTGTGCAAATTGGCATCAGCAAAAAGAAACAGATTTTTTTGTCAAACATTCGGTATATTCATAATGGCTGTAGATAGCTTCGGAACTCTCCTTTTCGTAGAGACTTTCTATAACTATAATACAACTTCGCTAAAAAATCGTATTAATCAACTTTCTAATTTTTTTTATATAAATCTTTATGTAACTTACCAAACGAAATTGTCGCCGAGCTTCCAGATTATGAGGTTTCCGACCTCATTAACAGAAAACGTGCCAGATAAACACTTATATTGGAAGAGGATGGTTGAGTTTCCCCCATTGCTTTATTCATCTTGCCTTTATGGAACTAATGGAACATTTTTCTTTTTTAACTGCTTTTCTTATTGTAATTTTTTTTAAACTCTCTCTTTCTTTTTTTTCCAAATTTTTCTTTTTTTAATATTTTGACTTATACTATATTTTTTAAATTTATGATAGCTAATTTTATTCTTAACTGTGGCTTCCAGCCACGTCAACTCATTTCTTTCTTTTCTTTTCTTTTTTTTTTTAATGGCTTTTTTAATATTTATGCAATACGGTTTACAATGCTGCTCTGGATATAAAGCTGCCTGACAACTAGGAGGTCTATTTTACTGATTACCTTGTTCCTTGCTATGAATAAGGCACGTTGTTTAGACAAAAAATGTTTATTCAACTATACTGGTGGAAGTTTACACCGGCAGTTATCAAAAATTGTTAATACATTTAAAAGAAACAGCCGTCATCATGTGACAACCACTACAGTTACTTAACTCGCAACTGCTAGACATTACACTATGTGTTTTCTTCTTCTTTATTCACAACTACATACATGATACGAGATATAGAGTTATGTTTCAATCAACCAACCTTCCGCAATTGATTCGAGAGTCGCGTCCGTGTCGACTCATGACAACGAGTCGAAGTACCCGACACATTTTCAAAGCTAAAGTGTATTTACTTATATATTTATATTTTATTTTTTTATCATGTTGTCCCGAAAGACAACATGTACTTCAACTTCAAGAATTGCTATGACGCAATCCAAGAGTTAAGGATTAAAACGATGGTAAAAATTTTTCGTATAATATTTCTGGGTTAAAATTAGTTTTAATTCATTTGTAAATTTAGGTCCTTGTATAACTTGCAAACAGGGTTTTCGCTGATTATTGAACCAACATAGGCGATTTGGCGAATAAGAAATAAAAAATAAAAGCCAAATGAAGAAAAAAGTTAGCCAAATAATTTCGGCCTCAAACATTGAAAAATCTATTTTTAATCTCTCATTGTAATCCCTTTTTTTAACCGACTTCCAAAAAGGAGAGAAGGTTATCAATTCGACGCGTATGTATTTTTTTTTATGTATGTTTACAGATTACTCCGAAACCATGCAACCGATTAACTTGGTTTTGGTGTTAAATGAAAGACGATGCTCTCGAATTGGTACCACTACAGTTTCATCGAAATTGGTTCAGTACATTTTTAGTAATTAGGCAAAAACTAATAAAATTAGTGATTTTTCGCTAATTAAAAGTGTTGAATACGTTCGCAGAATGGACTGTAGGCAGCATGGCCGAGCGGTCTAAGGCGCTAGATTGAAGCTCTGTTTTGCGAAAGAGAACGTGGGTTCGAACCCCGCTCTTGACATTATTTACATCTATGTAAAATTTACAATTTTTTTTCCGTATTACAATTTTTATTTTTAACCGGCTTTAGAAAAGTAAGAGGAAGTTATCAATTCGACGCGTATGTATTTTTTTTCTATATATGTTCACCAATTACTCTGAAACTATCCAACCGATTAACTTGGTTTTTGTATTTAGTAAAAGAGGCTACTCTCCAATTGGTACCACTTCCATTTCATAGAAATTGGTTCAGTACTTTTTTAGTAATTAGGCAAAAATTAACAAAATTTGTGATTTCTCGCAAATTAAAAGTAACATGGGCTTTGAATAAGCTCGCCGGCTGTGGCGTTATCAGGATGGCCGAGCGGTCTAAGGCGCCAGACTTAAGCACTTGTTCTCGGAAGAAAGCAAGGGTTCAAACCCCACTCCTGACATAACTTACATCCATGCATAATTTATAATATTTTTTTCCGTATTATAATATTTACTAGCAAAAGCCATGCTTTGTTTGGATTCGCGAAGTATTATGCTATAAGATAAATATTTGAAAGTAATAATATATTTTTATTATTACTTTTGCATCTTTATTAAGAAAAAATGACGCATTTTAATTTTAAAATGTATTTCAACCAAACAATTAAGAATTTCCTCAGATTGTTTATTTATGATATAAGACAGGTATAAATAAAAAAATTTTCGAAGTAGAATTACACAAAATATTAATTAATTTTATTTGTTTACAATTGTTTTATTGCCACTTCACACGCACACAAAAATAACGTATTTTTTTTAAATTTCATAAATAGCGTCTGCTTAAATGATTTAACAAAACAAGAATAAATTGTGTATTTGAATTCCTAACACAGAAAAATACTTTTATAAGAGAATTTTCACAAATTTTAATTCATTAAAAATATGCTAAATTTTTCTAAAAAATATATTTTATAAATTTTATAAAAGAAATCATGAAACTATGCATAGTTAAAAGGAATGAGCATATTTTGAAAATCTGAAAGCAGTTTTTGAGATATTTTACCAGAATAATGAAAACATATATTATTTATTTATTTATTTAATGATGATTCTAGCAATAATTACTGACTCCATGATTTAAGTTTTTCTTCTGAAGATGTACGTGTTTCACTTTTTATTTGAATAAAATGCGTTCGTAATGGAAAAACATGTAAAATAAATTAATTAAAATAATAATTTTTTGAAAAGTATTTCTGTAAAAAAATAATATTCTGCAAATCTACAGATCATAATTTATATTTGTGTTTAATTTCAAGTCAAAATATGTGTAGTTTTTGTGTAAAGTGTACGACAAAATGTCATTTGAGTGGGCTAGTAGAGGATTCGCTTCGCTCATCCTAATTATTTATTGACTTCAGAAAAGGAAGAGGAAGTTATCAATTCGAAACGTATGTATTTTTTTCTATGTATGTTAATCGATTACTCCTAAACTATCCAACCGATTAATTTTGTTTTGTGTTAAATAAAAGAGGCTACTCTCGAACTGGTACCACTTCCATTTCATGGAAATTGGTTCAGTACTTTTTTAGTAACTAGGCAAAATTTAATAAAATTGGTGATTTTTCGCAAATTAAAAATAACATGGGCTTTGAATAAACTCTCCGATTGGAGTGCAGTCAGGATGACCCAGCGGTTTAAGAAGCCAGATTTAAGCTCTGATGCTGGAAAGAGAGCGTGCGTTCGAACCCTATTTCTGACAAAATCTGACCTATTTCTGACATCCATCTATAATTTACAATATTTTTTTACGTATTATAATTTTTATTAACTGACTTAAAAAAATCGTTAACTTTAAACTAAAAAGAGAAAAATAAACTTTTCTACCAAAAATTGAACCGACTTCAAAAACTACTGCAAAGTGAAAAATAATTTTTTTACATAATAGTAATAAGAAATTAAATTAAGAGCATAGTATTTATCATGCGTATTATTATATTTATGTACATTAATTTGATTTTTTTGAGTCGGTGTCAGCCAAGCCAATTTCAAAATTAAAATTAAATATCCAATTCAATTTCTAAAAGAATAAAGGCAATTTCAAAATTAAAATTAAATATCCAATTCAATTCCTAAAAGAATAAAGGCTTGGCTGGCACCGACTCCAAAAAATCAAATTAATGTACATAAATATAATAATACGCATGGTACTAAATAGTATGCTCTTAATTTAATTTCTTATTACTATTATGTAAAAAAATTATTTTTCACTTTGCAGTAGTTTTTGAAGTCGGTTCAATTTTTGGTAGAAAAGTTTATTTTTCTCTTTTTTTAACACTTTCTAACAAAGTTGAAAAGTGTTTATGCATTCGGTTTGTCTGTCCATCTGTCCGCACACTAACTCCCGTAAATATTCTCGTATTGCTATGAAATTTTTATATGTTATTGATGGTTACTTTAACACGAACCCTATTGAAAATGAAGTGTCTACTATGATTAGTTAATTTACAGGGATAGTCAAAAATTTTCAGATACGTTACGGCCAATCGGAAAAAATCTTTTAAAATGAATTTTAAAGATGTTATACCCTGTTAAACTTATTCAAATTTACATGGATTCGCAAAGTGCACTAAAGTACGCATTCTGTAAAATATGCAGTCAAAATAATAGTTATTATTCATTTACAGGGCCACACAAAAGAATTCCGTTACACAATAATAAAGGGTGGAATTGTTTGCAACGTATTTTAATAATGTTAAACAATTTCAAATATCATAAAATTGATATACGTCGCTGAGACTTAATATTTAACTTATAATATGACGTGAATAGCATTTACAGGGACACACAAAATATTTCAAATCGTATGTTCTTATCCGAAGAATTGTATATTATCGATGATAGCTCATGGATGGTTGAAATGCATTTTCAATAATGATATGCGCTGTTAAGATTTACTAAATGTTCTGCAAATTATAAGGTGTATGTAAATGTTATAGTTAATATACAGGGATACCCAAAAGAGCTCATAAAGGTTACTGACGAGAGTAATCAACTTAAAAGTGGTTTTTAAGTAAGTTATGCATTTTTACGTTGAACTGCTTTCAGTTTACTGAGAAGTGTTTGTAGAATATAGATAAAATGATATACAGGATCAGCAAAGAATTAGCTACATGGGCACCCATTGATGATAATTTCTGGAAATGTGATTTAAGTAGCTTTAAGAGTGAGTTTGTTTGAACTAAATTTTGCAAAATATTGGCGTGTAATAAAGGTACTAGGTAAATTACAGGGCTGAACAAAGGTATTGAAATATTTTCCTTCTATTAAAATAAAGTGCTGAAAGAGAAATTTCAACTACTTAGGTATTTTGTCGCTAAACTAAATTTTCCCATTATATAGTATATATATATCAACTGACGGATCAAATACAGGGCTGTTCAGAAGTATTGGAATACACATTTGGCTATGGACAGTAGCATCTTATGTCTCTAAATAATAAAGTTCTGTTAAAGATTTCAGGAGGCATTGGAAAGTGTTTCCTAATCTATGCTTAAAGCATGATTGTTCTTATTTGTCTAATATGTTCTGTTATAACATTTTTTTAATTGTTTAGAGAAAGAAGTTCAAGAATTCACCGTTAGATACCATTAAAAATAAGTGATTATTTCAGACATTTTTTCAGCAGTGTCAGTAAAAATTCAAAAGAGCGATCTTTGATTTACCGTTGTGAAAATGTTCATAAAAAATTGGTGTGAGATTTTGATTCTAACAAATAGAAAGAATGGCCGACCAATCTTACTTGTCATACAACTAATAAGCATTATGTTAAAGGACTAATTTTTAATTCCGCATTTCACAAAAAACTTTTCTCTGTTTAACGGTTGATGCGAGCAATTTTATACAATTTGGAAAATATTTATTGTTATCCGTATAGAAATGGGAAAGCTGAAGTGTATCTCACTCTCTTTAACACTTTCCAAAAAAGTTGAAAAGTGTTTATGCATTCGGTGTGTCTGGCCGTCTGTCTGCGCTTTGAATCCCGTAAATATTCTCGGATTGCTATAAAATTTTTACACGTTATTGATGTTTACCCTAGCACGAACCCTATTGAAAATGAAGTTTCTACTGTGGTTAGTTTATTTACAGAGATAGTTAAAAGTTTTCCAATACATTACGGCCAACTGGAAAAATATCGTTTAGAATAAATTTGAAAGATGTTACACCCTGTCAAACTTGTACAAATTTGCATGGATTTTCAAAAAGGACTAAAATTCTGTAAAATATTCTGTAAAATATGCTGTCAAAATAATAGTTATTGATAATAGTTATTAGTCATGTTCAAATTTAATGAATTTAAATTTGACATGACAGAGTTTGATACTTACATACATTTTGTATTACATATTTATGTTGATTTACCTGCAGTTATTTAATTTTATCACTTAAAAAATAATTTCATCTGTAAACAAGTTGGAAATTGCACGTGAAGCGAAGCAAATGAGGTGCGTTCGTACGATAACGAAGTTTTAAAAATATTCATAGCATTTTGTAATGGAATACTTTTGTGTGGCCCTGTAATTTAATAATAAATATTCTTTGCATCACAGATTGTACAGAATGTATATTTTAGTATTTATATACTTCATAAGTTCATGTCAATTTTATTATGTTCGAATGAAACACCATTAAAATGCATTTAAAACATTTTCCCCCATTGACAGTAATCGAACGGAATACTTTTGATTGTCCCTGGAATTGATCTATGCATCCGGTTTTCATAAAATTAGAAATGATTCGTTAAAATTATGTAATAATTATATGTTTTAAATTTCGAATGATTAAAATGCATTTAAAACTTTTTTTCCCATTGACCGTAATGTAACGGAATCCTTTTGACTGTCCCTGTAATTGATCTATTCCTCCGATTTTCATAAAATTTGAAATGACCCGACAAAATTATGTAGAAATTATGTATTTTCGATTTCAAATGATTCGGTTGGGTAGTTTTTGCGTTGTTATATGCGAACGGACAGACAGACAGATGGACAGACGGACGGACTGAACGACAACTATAGGTGCTACGTATTTACATAAATTACGAACGCACCTAAAAATGAAAACTACATCCTCATATATTTAAGCGTATGACAAAATAAAGGCCAGATGAAGAATGCATTTCAATATCAGAGAAGTTTTTGTTTCCATAGCAACGAAATTGAATCGAAAGCGCTCAACTGGATTGTACTTAATTTTGAGGTTGAAACAATTTTAATTAATTTAAATTTTGTTTTTATTCATAAAATTTCAAAATTAATTTTCATTATAAATATATTATGACAAAGCTATTGTTAAAACTAATTAAAACTGACAAAATTAAAGTTATTCTAATAAAAGTTCTTAAACCAAGTTCAATGTGAAACATTTTTACCTTAAAAAGTATTTGACATTAAAAAAAGGATTTTTTGAAATTTTATTTTATCGCCAACCGATGACAAATCGCCAAATAAAAGAAATGTTCCTCATTTTTTACGAATGTTCCATCGGGATTCCGCCGAATTTTTTTTATAAACGTATATAACCACATAAGAAGAACATTCTGTATTTTTTTCAAAATTTTCTGAGTATGCCCGTATGGAGACCTTCCTTATTAGTTAAATCGAGAAAATACTCCAATTAAGACAAATTTTACAGTAAAATAATACTGGTGGGGATATAGATGATTCTTAAGCCTTTTTTGCGGCACGTATACGTGTCGCTAATTCCCAAGTGGTTAAGTGCTTTTCCGACATAAATAATTTGCCTGTAAAAATGAATAAAATTTCTTTTCTCTTTTCTTTACTTTTTTTCAAATTTATTAAATTATATAGTTTTTTAAAAATATACAAAACTAATGATTTTAACGAAGTCTCTTTTAAAATGGATTTTTATTTAAAAAACTGCTAATAATAGAAATCAATCGAAAGGGCGCAACAAAAACTATTAAAATGCACCGGGTTCGACAGTCGTGTTGTATCTTTTATTGCACTTTAACAACGTACGTAAATTTTATTCTGTTTCAAATAGTGTAACATCATTAAGGCATACAGTAGATAATTTTCTTCAAAGACCATAAAGTAATGAAATTTTTTCGAGTACCCTGTAAAATATCTATAATTGCTACACAATTAACATACATCACTTACACATGAATATGAATATATTAACGAGTATTACAGCATAGACAGACGTAGGAGGTACAAACCTAATTCATAAATACTTTTTAACTATGTTCGAAAATGTTTAAAATGGAACAAAACTTTTGAATCCAGACGGATTAAGAAATGTATTAATCATCTTTATTTTTCTTGATTTTAGGTACGTTCGTAATTATGTAAATACGTAGCACATATAGTCCGTCCGTCTGTCCATTTGCCCGCATATAACACAGCAAAATCTACCCAACCGAATCGTTTGAAATTTTATATATATAAATGGTGTATCCTTTTGTCGAATCATTTTGAATTTTATGAAAATCGGATGTATCGCTCAATGACAGGAACAATCAAAATAATTCGATTACATGACGGTCAATAGGAAAAAGATAGTTTCAAGAATATTTTAATGATGTTACACTCTTTCCTACATAATAAAATTGACATGCATCTGTGAAGTATATATTAAAATATACATTCTGTACAATCTGTGGTGGAAAGAATATTTGTTATTTATTTACAGGGTTACACAAAGGATTCAATTGCATAATAGTCTAGAGTGAGTTTTTTTTTATGATAAGCTATTTCATATTTTACGAAATTGATACACATTGCTGAGGCTTATTACAAGTCACTTTCTGTATAATAGAAAACAGATAGTAGTATTTACAGGAACTCTCATAGTATTTCGGTAACAATACGGCATCTGAAGTACTGCATAGTATCTATATTATAAAGGCCAAACGTATCTGTGCGTAACGCATACGTCATTTTCCGAAAGGCAGCACTTTCAAATTTTAAATGAAATTTCGGTATTGCAATTTTTGCTACTACAAATTATTATACTTCTAAATATCGCAGATTTTTAATTCTTACACTTTCGTGTTTGGAAAAAAATGTACTTTTAAATGAAATTTGTTTGAAAACTTTATCTTAATTTGTTTTAGAAATATTAATTTTTTGTAGATTTTAATACCGCTTATCTAATCATGGTAACAGGATCGTACTCCATTTCTATAAAAAGCAAAAGGAAAAAGGGAAGAAATTGATTACTGCATCTTTATATTGCCATTTTCTCATTCAAAGGGAAAAAATTGAAATTTAAATATCTTCTGTTATAAAATCCGGTAAATTTTGATTTCATTTACAAAATTTGATTTACACGCAAAAGAATATCAACTGTTTAACATCTGTTTCAGCTAATAGCATTGACACTTCAAGTTTTGAACCAAAATGATCAAATTAAAATGTCAATTTTTTCTGAAAAGGCGAATACAGATACGAAATGTGCATTTGTAAATTTTGATATGATAAAAATGATGCTGGGTTTAGATTTCACGGGAAAAAAACATAATGACTGAGTCAAAGTTGAATAAATTTTGCTTTTTTTCACTTTGGAATACTAGCATAAGTACCTAAATTAATAACTTTATCATAATAACAGATCTTTATTATTTTTTACTGCCTACATATACGATTAAAGTTTAATTTCGACAATTTCGACAACTGAGTTTTATAGAAATAGTATTTTGTTCATTTGACATTAAATATCGTTTGTTTAATGGTTTGACTTAAAATGTAAATTGCATTTTTTAGTATAACTAAATTTGTAGGTTTATTATGAATCAATAAAACAGTTTCCTTTTTAAACATTTTTTTCGTCGAAATTCGACGGGTTCTACTTTGTTACACTAAACTTTAAATACAGTCGAACTTCTATATAACGAAACTCCATACATCGAACTTCTCAATATAACGAATTTTTAGTAAGAACGGTCTCCTTTTCGCATGATTACATTAAAAACAGACTCTATATAGCGAAATATCTATCTCCATATAACGAATTTTTTCATAAATTGATCTTAATTTATTCAGTTTTAAAAAAGCTTCGAAACCATATGGAATCAATTTTCCATCACTTATTTTTGATTTATCGTTCAGTGGAGAAGTTTTTTTTTTTTTTATAAATATTACTTCTCTCCTTATTCTTTAAATCTAACAAGTTCATCCCACCTTCCACACACCTTTCAACATCCTTCTCAAAACACAGTCAATTGAATTGTTACACATATAAGAGAGGAATCAATGAGAGCACATAAGAGAGACCTTCAAATGGAGGAAAATATAAACTACAATTTTTCATTCCTTGCTAAAATTTGAGAATTTTTTTTGAGAGCGAACAATTGTAATTTTAAAATCAAAACAACAAAAAATTACAGATTTCTTCCTCTGAAATTTATGTAAGTCTTCCTTATTTGATTTTCATTAAGCTTTCAAATAAATGTCTTTTCTCTTTTTTGAAACTGCTTAAATAAGTAAGAAATAAAATGTTAGGTTAATATATACTTTTAAGCATTTCAAATTCTTAATTAAAAAGATCAAAAATTATGTTTGTTCAATATTTACACATTAAATACTATTTTTAACATCATATTCTATACATCGAATTTCTCTATATAACGAATTTTTTACTGGAACGATGGATTTCGTTATATAGAGGCTCGACTGTATTTTTAAAACTTCGGTATAGTAAGAACGCACTTCATTTACTGCGCTTGGCGTGCAAATTCCTATTTTTTTTTTTTTTTTTTTTGAATGAATCAGAGGTTTTTGCACCTTTTACTTACCTCTGACTCGTATCCTTTTTTTTTTTTTTCTTGAAATATAATAAAGGTTTTTTTTTTTTTTTTTCTCTCTCTCTCAGTCATTATTATGATTCATAGATGATTTTTAGTGGTGATACATGCGCTATTTTTTATTTAGATTCATTTAGATTTGAGAGAATAGAAGAATTCATGACGTCATAACATACACATGGCGTCAATTCGGTATACAGGTGTTGAATATTTCTATATATCGGTTATGATATAGAATATATTTTTTTTTTATTTACTGTGTAAAAGAAGCAAATATAACGTAATTATGATTTGTTTATTACTTACCCATCATACTTAGCATAGGGTAAGTCTTGTAATCGGTTAGAAAATCGAAAAAAATGTTTTTTGACAGATTTACACGTTTCAGATACTGGGGATTCCGAAAAACATGTTTTTATATTAAAAAAAAAAAATTGTCGTCCGTCCGTTTGTGTGTCTGTCTGTCTGTAAACGCTCTATTTTCCGAACAAATTAAGATAGAGACTTGAAATTTAGTGTGTACGTAGTATGTAAGAAAGGGACGAAGCCTATTTAATACCAGTAATTTCGATTATCCAGAACTACTTTTTTCGGACACTCGAAATATTCGTTCGGATAAAAAGTATATAAAAAAATTTCGGTTTTTTTTAGTTTAAAGAGTGAATGTAAAAGACAATAAACAAAACACAAATTTTGGTGGTGCTAAAGTTTAGTGGTGATTCATACATTAATTTTCATTTAGATTTTAGAGAATAAAAGAATTCATGAATTTATAAGGCACACATTGCTTAAAATCTGTGTACACGTGTTTAATATTTCCAGGTGTCCATTATAAAGATTTTTTTTTTTTTTTTTTTGTTTACTGCATAAAAGAAGCAAATATAACGTAACTATGTTTTGTTTATCTACTGTTTTTCACTTTCTCCTATATTTACAAGAAGTATCGGATTCATGAAAATTTTCGAATTCTGGTTTTCGATGGATTTACACGTTTTAGACGTCAGAGATTCTAAAAAAACCTGTTTTTAAATGTTGTCAAAATGCCTGTCTGTGAGTCTGTCTGTATGCGATATAAATTTTGTGTACGTTTTACCTCAAGAATTAAAGCATGGAATTTGACAAAACTTTAGATTCAGATAGACCTTGATATAAACGGGATCTGATTATTTTTTGTGACGTATCGCCTAACAGCTGGCGCTGCTATGCTGTCTTTTTCACTGATTTCCACAATAGCTATATCTCAATAACTAATGAACGGATTTTCATAATATTTGAAGTTCCGTTAGTCCTTGATATAATATGGTTCTTATTACGTTTTGGTGTAAATTGCATGATAGGTGGCACTGTTATGCGGTATTATTCATGATTATCACAATAGCTCTATCTGAGGAATAATGCACGAATGTTCATGAAACTTCAGATTCAGTTAGTCTATTATATAAATTAGTATTCCGCAGTTTTTGGAATAAATCGTTCGACACCTGGCGCTGCTATGCGACATTATTCATGATCATCGTAATAATTCTATCTTAGGATCTAATTCGCTAATTTTCGTCAAACTTCAGAGTCAGTTAATCCCTGATATAAATGGGTATTCTTTAGTTTTTGCGGCAGACCGCTTAACAGGTGGCGCTGCTATGTGGCACTATTCATGATTATTGCAATAACTGTATCTCAGGTACTAATGAACGGATTTTCACCAAACTTCAGAATCAGTTTGGCCCTGATATAAATTAGTATATTTTAGTTTTTGGAGTTAATCGCTCAACAGACTGGATAGAAATCCAGTTTTTTTCTTAAGATTTCTGCGATAATTCTATCGCAAATACTAATACATAGTTTTCTATGAAATTTCAGATTCGGTTAGAATTTGAAATAAGCTGTTTCTGTTTAGAGTTTGGTGTAGATTACGTAACTGGTGACGCAATTTCATTTTTCTGGGAGGATTACTAATGTGTACGAGTAGTAGGAAAAGGACAGTTTAAGCTCAGCAGGCGGGACGGCGGGACCGTCCCGCCTGCGGTGCCTCCTGCGGCTGTCCCTCCTGCGGCTGTCCCACCGCCACCATCCCTCCCGGTCCCTCCTGCGCCCACCGTGCGTCCCCCTCCACAAACGCCCCCTAGTGGAAAAAAGGAACATTCTATTATAACAGGAGAGGTGAACGACCCACTCTGTACTGAATTAGAACAATACATTCAATAGAATTTTTAAATTTTTATATTTATTTCATTATTAAAGTATTTTTTAATTAATTAATCTTTTTTTTTGTTGAATCTAGAATTCCTCTTTTTCTTAATTAAGTATATAACAGGAGAGGTGAGCGACCCTCTCTGTACTGAATAAAAACAATACAGTCAATTTTTTAAATTTTATATTTATTTCATTATTAAAGTATTTAATTATTTTTTTATATTGAATCTAGAATTGTTCTTTTTCTTAATTAATTATGCTCATCAAAGATTAGTCGAAAAACCAACATATAAATTTAATTATTATATTATATATGTGATAATCTGCTCTACTGAAAAATTCTTATCAAATCAACTTTTAACCTCGTAAAAATAATATTTTAATTAATAATAATTATCAATCAAAAGTTAAATATCAACTTCTATTTAAAAAAAAAATTAAGATAAATATAATCTGCTATATTAAAAAAAATTCTTATAAAAAAATGTGTTTAAAGAACTTTCAATTCACGAATGCCACACCTTCACAAAAAGAAAAAAAATATCTCCCCACTGCCAAGAGGCGAGGGATGTTCTTTTCCCCACCACCATATGTTCTGAAATCACCCGTCCTCTCCCCCCCCCCCATATCCGTGAGGTCATTCACTTATTACGTCACTCCAGTTCATATATCCGGGTATGTGGTGAATTTTGGTTTATGAAAATCTGAAAGGAAGAAGTTATTCTGTCTTCGTATCGGTAGCATAAAGACCTGCTTCTTCTGTTGAGTGAAGAGTTCTACGCTTATATTAGGCATAATGTCGAGTCAGTTATTTTCTCAAAATGAAGTGAGTGTTATTTTGTATTTTTTTAATTCCTCTTTTTCTTATGTAAACGAATTTGAACTATATTTCTTATCGCATCGTTAATATTTTTTTCTTATTGTTTTTGTATTAATATAAATATAATCTATAAAAGAGAATATTATATTCGTGAAATAATTTTACAATTTAATAATTTGTATAGTTAAACAGCTTAAAATAAAATTAATTATGTTAAATAGCTTAAAATAAAATTAAATATGTTAAATAGCTTAAAATAAAATATTTTTCATTATCTGTTTTTTTTAACTAAATTATCAATATATCTCTCCTTAAATGTTTTTTTAAATTAGCTTATCAAAATTTAAAAATGTGAGCTTTATTTATAAACTTAAAAATAAAGTTCACGGAAAAGATTTTTGAATAGATTACTATATTTTTTATTTATAAAGAAATGAAAATAACTATATATCTTTATTCTTTTTTACAGGAAAACATCTATATTGACTTCGGAATTTCATCTGCCGAACTACACAGAATTTGTGAAGAGGTCGAGAAAAATGATTCATCCGCAAAGAAACATAAAATGGATATTAAATCTGTAAGCATATATTTTTTCTTTATGCTTTTTACAGGTCAAATAAATCTAAGATACACAATTTGATAGGAAAATTTAATAATTATCTTTAGAGAAAAGTTCTTTCCATAAAAATTTATACATTTCTCTCTTTACAATAAAATATAAAACTTTTCCCATACAACAAGCATATATATTTCCTTCTTTTTTATGAAGGAAGTTTATACAGTTTTTGAATGGAAATTCAATAGTTTTAAAACACTTTGTTGATAAATCAATTTTATAATTAAAAAAAAAATTAAATCAATTTTTGAAATTTAACTATGGTTTTTAAATAGAAAAAAAAGTGTATTTTAGTTACGTTTTGTTGAAATGTTTTTTGTTCTTTTTTTATCTCTTTTCAGGATTCTACTACCTCACCTTGTAAAAAGAGGAAATTAGAAGATTCAGAAGATGCTGCAGGACCCAGCGGATTAACTACTATCAAAAATGATAATAAATATTTAGTAAGTTTTTTTTAAATAGAAAAATGAGTTTGAAAAAATTTCTTTTTAATTTGTAAAAATAGTGTTTTTTATGTGTTTTTTTTCTTTTATTTATTTTTAGAGCTGCCCACTCTGTGAGTGCCGATTTGTACACAAACGTCATCTTTTAAGACACATCAGGTGGCATGACAACGAGGCATCTGATGAGGATATGCCTCAACAACCTGAAGGTAGCAAAGTAGATGGAAATATCCAAAGACGTAGTGAAGTGGTGCAAGCTTCATCTCATGTAAGTATTTTTTTCAAAACCTATCTCTCTTTGGTGAGATTAGCTGGGGATAGTATTAGGAGAAGTTTATTCTGCTAGTACTGTTTTCTATTTCGAAGTTTACATCGGGGTATGACTGACCCAACAGTACTCCCGAGACACTTCAGCGCGTTAAACCTAACTCACCTGAATTTCTCTCTGTTAAGTAGGAAATTTTTAGGGACACTCAAATTAGATTTTTAAGTATTAGGAACAAGTACAAAAATTCTAAATTGTTAGTTAAAAATTACACTAAAAATGAATTTAAAAAATAATCACATTAAATATTCAAAAACACTTATTTCTAAATTAAAGAAAAAAAATCAATTTAAAAATATATTATCTATTTAAATATTCAAAACACTTTTATTTCTTGCAGAAATGTTCCATCTGCAATCAATTAAAAAAAATAATCATGTTAAAAATACTCAATACTCAAAAACACTTTTATTCCTTCTAGGAATGTTCCATCTGCAACAAAATCTTTAACCATCGAGGTCATTTAAACCGCCACATGAAGACCCACAAGAGTGAAAAATTATTTCACTGTGAACAATGCGAAAAATCATTTACTAGAAAAGATGATTTGAATCGACATCTGAAAACACACAAGAGTGAAAAACAGTTCAAGTGTAAAGTCTGTAACGACTCCTTTAGCAGAAAAGATAATTTAAACCAACATCTAAAGATTCACAACAATTCATCTGCTTCTCATGAATGTGAAGCATGTTCCAAATGTTTTACGAAGAAGAGTAATCTCCTTCAACATAAACGTACTCACCACACAACGAAAAAAACAGTTTCCCCACAGAAAGCAAAATCTGTTAAAACAAAAAAAAGATCCACTGAAAAAGCGTTAAATACATTTGAGAAAATTACGATTCCAGCTACAGAAGAAAACGCTTATGATATAGACATTTTTAATAGCCAGATTATAGAAGAAATCCAAAACCATATATTGAATTCTCTAAATACTTTGAAATCCCTTAAATGGCATCTTATCCACACCATCAAGTTTACTCGATTTAATGAAGATGAGGAAGTTGAATCAATGTTAGGTTATTTTAGGTCTGATCCCTGCCCTGAACATATTGAAGAAACAGTCAGAAACCACATCATCGAAAATTTAGAAAAAATTAAGACTCATTTTGAAGAATTTGTTCAACTCGGGTCGGGCTGGGTGCTAGAAAAAATAATTCATACAGATCTATACATTGCTCATTACAAGCCACTAACTGGAAGCAGTTATATTGAAACCCCTCAAAAACTTGTTCCAAAACATGCTCTTATTAATATTCAAAACTTTACTGATAATAAATGTCTTATTTGGTGTCTACTAGCTCATAAAAAAAATAGACAAAAATGCAGAACGTGTTTCCAACTACACACCTTTCGAACATGAAATAATCATTGATGATATTCCTTGTCCTGTCCCTTACCATAAAATTAAAGATGTTGAAGAAAAAAACAATTTAAGAATTAATGTATATTCATATGACGAGGAAGAAGATGAATTCGGAATGCTTCACATCTCAAATCGAACCCATCAAGAAGCGATTAATTTATTATTAATTGGGGATGAAGATAAGAACACCCACTATATATACATAAAAAATATGTCAAGACTGTTTTCCCATCTCACCAAACATGACGGAGAAGTCTATTTTTGTTATCGATGTCTCCATCGCTTTAAGACCCAGACACTTCTAGACAATCACCTTCCATATTGCTCAGAACACGCTCCTCAACACATCAAGATGCCTGATCCAGAGAAAAATATTTTAAAATTTAACGGATATCATTTCCAACACTTAACACCTCACATCATCATAGCCGATTTTGAAAGTCTTGTCGTCCCAATTCACACTACAGAACCTAATCCTAGCACTTCTTACACTATCCCCACACAAAAACATATCCCTTGCGGTTATGCCTACATAATAATTGATCAAGATGGGAAAACACATAAGAAGATGAAAACGTATCGGGGAGAAGATGCCGTATCAGATTTTTTGAAGAATATTTTTCAAGAGAGAGATGAGTTAGCCGAAACATTAATCACCATCAAACCTCTGAAACCATCCAAAGAACAAGAAAAAGCCTTTAGAGAAGCGACTGTGTGTTGCATCTGCGATCAACCCTTAGGCAACAAGCGATGCCGAGAACATGATCATATAACAGGTGCATACCGTGGTGCTGCTCACATGAACTGTAATTTACAATATAAACAACCTAAAGTTATCCCAGTTATTTTTCACAACCTAAAACATTACGACGGTCACCATCTGATGACGGAATTAGGAAAATTTAAAAGTTACAATATAGATGTCATCGCAAATACAATGGAAAAATACATATCATTTACTATCAAAAAACAAGACTGTCCCATAAAACTTAGATTTCTCGACTCATTCCAGTTTTTACCTACATCTCTTGAAAAATTAACAGCTAATCTGTAACCAACAGACTTTCACCTCCTTAAAGCTAATTTCCCTAAAGATACAGACCTCTCACTCCTCACTCGAAAAGGGATATACCCATACACCTATTTTACAGACTTCCAAAAATTTGATGAAACACAACTCCCTCCACCTTCATCATTTCATAACGATTTAACAGATGAACCCATTTCCATAGAAGATTATGAACATGCTCAAAATGTTTGGGAAACTTTTAACATTCAAAATCTCGGTGAATATCACGATTTATATGTTAAATGTGACGTCCTTCTTCTAGCTGACATCTTCCAAAACTTCAGAAAACTTTGCCTACAATATTACAAAATTGATCCTACACACATGTTCACATCTCCAGGACTCGCATGGCAAGCTTGTCTTAGAATGACTCAGGTACAATTGGAACTTCTCACAGACATTGACATGCTCTTGTTTTTTGAGAAGGGTGTAAGAGGTGGGGTGAGTGCTATCACCAAACGATATGCAAAAGCGAACAATCCCAACGTCCCTAATTATAACAAAAATAATAAAACAAGCCATATCATGTACTGGGACGCTAACAACTTATATGGCTGGGCTATGTCCGAATACTTACCTGTTGGGGAGTTTCAATGGATTCAACCATCTGAAACAGATATAAACAGCATCCTTTCCCATCCAGATAATGCAGATTACGGCTATGTCCTGGAGGTGGACTTGCGTTATCCCCCTGAACTTCATCTACTCCACAACGAATACCCACTTGCTCCGGAAAACATTCACATCACTGAAGACATGTTATCTCCTTACACAAAATCTTTATTAAACAACAGACCCTACAAAGGAAGTTCGAAGCTCTCACCGAATTTAAAAGACAAAGAACACTACATCGTCCACTACAGAAACTTGAAACTCTATCTCCAACTTGGTCTCGAACTCGTTAACATTCACAGAATAGTTAAATTCAGGCAAGCACCTTGGCTAAAGCCCTACATAGAATTCAACACTGATAAGAGGAAACAAGCTACCAGTTCTTTCGAGAAAGACTTCTTCAAATTGTTGAACAATTCAGTTTTCGGTAAAACAATGGAGAATCTCCGCTTGAGACGGAATATTGAGTTGTGTAACAACGAGAAGAGGTCAAAAAAACTTGTCGCATCTCCAGCATTTAACAACTTCAAGATTTTCAATGAGGGACTGGTAGCCGTGGAACGAGTCAAAACCACTCTGACTATGAATCGTCCAATCTATGTAGGGTTCGCTATTCTAGATCTCGCAAAATTACATATGTACAAATTCCATTACAACATAATTAAGAAACACTATCAAGATCGTGCTCAACTGCTTTTCACTGACACTGACTCACTCACCTACCACATCCAAACAGATAATATACTACAAGATATGCAAGAACATCAAGACGAATTCGACTTCTCCGATTATCCTATGAACCACCCCCTCTACTCTGAAAAAAATAAGAAAACAATAGGTAAATTTAAGGATGAGATGAATGGAAAAACTATTTTTGAATTTGTGGGTCTTAAAGCGAAAATGTACAGCATCCTATCAGAAGATGGAGAGAAAAAAAGAGCCAAAGGAGTACCTACATCTATCGTTCGAAAGAAAATAAAACACTCACAATATTCCGAATGCATACATCATCTGAAAACACTCTGTACAATAAACAAAAGAATCCAGCAAGATCACCATCAATTGTACACTATACAGCAACAGAAGCTAGCACTCAGCCCGTTTGACGACAAACGATTTATTCTAGATGATGGTATAACAAGTCTCGCTTATGGTCATCATCAAATTTAAAACAGGAAAATTAAATTAAAAAACAGAAAAAGAAAAAAAAATGAAGAAAAGAAAATGAGGATATGGATAAAAAAAGTGGGGCGCCACATAAGGAGATGTGGCGGGAGGCGGAGGGACCCCATAAAAAAAAATATTTTCTTTTTAAACATACATTTCATTTTTAAATTCAGGATTGAAAAGAAGACTATTTCTAAATAAAAATCTAGTTTTATTAATTTAATTTAGTTTTTGTATTCGCATTCAGAAAATTAATTTTTCTGTCATGAAATTTTCTAGTTTGTTTACAGTTTTAAAGATTAAAATTTCGGTTACAGAACATGTTTTCAAGGTTGGCTCATAAAACTGCAAGAAGCAGATGTTGTTTTTAAATAGAAAGTATTTTACGATTCATGACAACACCAGGTGTAGAAAACTTAAAGTAAAAAAAAAAAAAAAAAAATTAGTTCGAATATGACGTCACAAGAAGCAGGTGTTGTTTTCAAAAACCGTGAGAAAGAATTTTTCGGTTTGTGTCAACACCAGGTGCACAAAATATGAACTAAAATATTGGTTTGAATATGACGTCACAGAAGTTATGCGTGAGTTCGATTTGTGCGTGGCAACATAACTCTGTTATATTTTGTTGTGGAAAGTCGCATCAATTTTTCTCTTGGAAAAAATGAAACGATCTAATAATTCTTCTCAGAATGGTTGCGAGAAAAAATCGAAAAATGAATGTGAATTAGAAGATGTTTTTGATAATTTGGATGATGTGTTTCAAAGCATCGATTTTAATAAACTAATTATGAATTTATCTGATGAACCCCCCTCTCCGGCTGTAGCTGAGTCTTCATCTGATAAACCCACTTCTTCAACTGCATTCCAGACTTCATCTGCGCCAATCGCCGATGCAATTCCTACATTATCTAGCGGAAATGAGAAAAGCTCTCAATCTATGGATATGAACGATGGCTATTCCAATCAGCGGATCTGTTTAAAAGAACTTGGAAATAGTATCTATTTAACCTGTGAACTGTTCAAAGGTTCTGTCATTATCCACATTCGAAAATTTCTTCGATCTTCTGAAACTCAACCACTAACTCCTACAAAAAATGGTGTTTCCATGAATTTAAAATCATGGTATCGTTTCGTTCAGAAAATATTTGACTTTAATTTAATTTATACAACATCATCTTTCATTGCAAACAACTCCATCCTCATATTATCTAACGATGGTATCGCTGAAATCAGCAACATTCAGAAAGGTTGTTGCATCAGGTTAGATGAATACCAACTTGAGAACTTAAAACATCATCTAAGTTCCTTCAATGAAACAGTGCTCGCATATCTGTATGAAAATTACTTACCAACTCTAATTGCTCATAAACTCTTACCTTCGGAAACATATGATGTGGAATTTACATCTTTAGAATTACGGTTAATAGCAATGATAGAAGTAGAAATGCAAAAAGTTTTTAAATCAGAGTATGAATGTCTTGGATGTGTCTACAATTCACCCGCACAACTTCGTCATGCTTGTATGACTTCCAGTGACTTAGAAAAATTTTTAAGCTTAGGAGAATTATCTCTCTGTACAATCGACTTTAAAGCATTATCAGAACTTTTTGTCAAGGAAACACGGACTGTTTCACATTATTTCTTTCAAAATGTAAATTACAAAGTGTTAGCTGGTGTTCTGTTTAAAAGAGTTGATGATTTGTAAATTTTAGAAAAAATAAACTGGTGTGTCTCAAAATGGTGTAATTAATGTGTTAAAATAATTTATACTTTTTCTTTCAGAAAAAAAAGAAGTTTCTTTTTCAGAAAAATCAACTCTACACTAAAATCTTTGAACAGATTTTGAATAAAAATTTTTTTCAAAGATTAACTTTCACTTTCCGAAGAAAAATTGTAAAGTGAAAAAAAAATTTTTTTCAAATGAAGAAAAAAAAAAAAAAAAAAACACATTTTAAATAAAAAAAAATTTCAAAGTGAGAAAAAAAAATTTCAAAGTGAAAAAAAAAAAAATTCGAAATGGAAAAAAAAAAAAATTTCAAAGTGAAAAAAAAAATATTTCAAATGAAAAAAAAAAAAAAGTTTTGTTTAAAAATATTAGATGAGGAAAAAATGTTTGTTTACGTATAAGAAAGTGGGTGTTTAAGAAAGAAAGATGACACATGATAAATTTAGTGAAAAAATATATTTATTTATATAATTTCTGCCAACGTATTACAGGGGACTTAAGAGTCTTTTTAGCTTTAACAATCGATTTAACATTTTTTATAGGTGAATACACATTATCATCTATAGTTAAATATTTGTTCTTGAAGAAAAGCTTGGGAGTATTCATAGAACTCAACGCTTTTAAAAATTCTTCTCTCCCAGATAAATGTTTATAAGATTTTCTCTGAGTGAGTATTAAACCAATCAAATCAGTTAGATTAGACTTAGGGATTAATTGGTTTTTATAAATAATCTCTCCTCGTTCATTCCAACGTAAAATATTTGGATACGTTTTCAAATATTGCAAGAGTTGTTCACCTTGTTTTTGAACACCTGTTGGAATCATTTTTAAAATGTTGTCTTCGGAATTTGCTGGATTTTGCATAGTTTCATCTTCAGCCGGTTTTGGAGGTTCATCCTTTTCTGTAACATCCATATTGAATGGTGGGTTAAAATCTTCTAAATTCATTTTTCTTTTTAACAAGTCGTAGTATAATTGTAGTTTTTCAAAATCTTGTAATTTACTATTCAAAATTTTCTGCATTTCTTTATCAAACTCACTTAGTTGCTTTTGAGAAGGTGTATGTTTAGAAAAATCACTCTCAGGGACTAAAACAAACTTTTTGCTAAACTCCATTTATAAGCGCTGACAAAGCTGTAACAGCAGCTGGTATCAAAATATTTAAAAAACCTCCTTTTTGAATAATTAAACGTTTTTTCTGGTAAAGACTACCTTTTTTAGAGGCTAATTTTCTTAGAAGATATTTGTGTTTTCCAAGCTGCTTCTTCTGATAATGTGAAATTGGTATATTTCCTTTTAACACGTTTAAAGAACATTCACAGATGGTTTTAACCACTTTTGAAGGTAGCTTTTCCAGTAACTGCTTGCGCAATGCTTTTGGACATGAGTGAATTAGCTGTAAATCCTTGACCTGTTTACGGGTCGGTGACATTTTATGGAATGATGAGTCTATCGTTTTTCGCAATTATTTATATTTCAGAGTGTAATAATACTGATTTTGATTCGGTAAGATTTGTGTCCTTAACCGATATTCTTCATCTGTTTCATTTTTCAAATCAATTAATAAGTAGGTAAAAGGTTTTCGAGTAGCATCTGCGTAAACTTCTTGGAAAAATTTATGATTTCGTGGGTATAATTGTCTTCCTAAACATGTGATTTGATTTAAATCACGTCTGTTTTTAAATAGGAAAAGATAGTCAGCATTCAATCGAAGATCTTTCGTTCCTTTATGAAAAAAATTTTGTGTGATAAAAAAAATACTTAAATTGTGGTGATGACTCCCCTTGGTAAATAAATTTGTAAGTCGACGATCACCGCCAACTTCACACATAAGATCATCTATAATGAACAGTGTATTGGTTCCTAAATATTCTTCATAATTAGTTGGGAAACCTTCAATGAACGTAACGTCAGATATTTCATCATATAAATTTTGGTAGATGCCGTAAAACCAAACAATTTTATCGGGTGTAGGTTTTATCATATATGTTTTAAAGTAGATGAAATCTTTTATAAAAAAAGATTTCCCACTTTTCGAAGGTCCTGCTAAAACAGCTGTGAAGGGATGTTGAAGGCTTGGGAAATCCATAACAAATAAAAACAGACACAAAAGATATGGTATTTTATAAGACTTTTTATTGATAAAAATTCACATACACATGAAATCGTTTGGCAACAAAATTATACACTCTTTGGTCATTACATAAGTTTTCAGATACAAACTGCGACAAAAACTTTTTCAAAGATTCACATCTACATCTACAGAAGAGGAAAAAAATTGTATATTGACCACAAACAGCTGTAACATTTGTTTGTAATGTTAAAGGGTTAAAAATCACTTGAGAGAATTTTAAAGTAAAGTCTAAAATAGGTCCTTGATAAAAGTCTGGAGTATTTCCGTAAGAATCAAAAAATTCTATTCTTCTAGGTGAAGTTATGTAGAAAGCAAGCCAATGACTACCGGGTTGATCAGAAGAATCGACGTTGCATACGAAACAGCAGGGGTATTGCTTAATTGTGTTAGGGAGCATATCGCTGGGAAACACATCTAAAAAATATTTCTTAGTGTATTTGTTATGAGATAAAATGTCTTTAATCTGTTGAGAGTTCATCTTTGTCTAGTTTGGAAAGTCACACAACACATGCCTTGATTTAGAAATTTCGATAATGTTTTCAAATTCTGCATAGATCAGAACGGAAATAGTTGATGAAAGTGCTGAAGAAAACTTAATTTCAACTCTTAAATTTCCTTGATGTTGTAAATTCAAGTGTGGACCATCACATAAATCCGGACTTAAATCGAATGCATATAGAGTGTGTCCTTTAGCATAATCTTCTCGAGATAGATAATTTCCATTATCTCGGTTAAAGCCGGGAAACAATCGATGGTAGGCTGCAATATAATTTCCTTCGTTAAAATTTAATTCTAATGGTTTAGATGGTATTGGTTGTCCGTCAATGTAAATACTTAAAAAGTTGACGTTGTAGTGGTTAAAGAAAAACGGATTAAGGTCATACTGTCCGTTAATGGCTGAATTTTCTAATAATCCTATAATTACACGTTTAGGCATAGATCCTAAGAATACGTTATCTTGCATAAAAGACCAGCTTCCACTCGATATTGAGTATGTTTTACACAAAACTCTATCGATAGGATATTTAGCATTACTTTTCTCTAACGCTTTAGCGTGTCCGATAGAAACACCTGGACTAACTTTCACCTTTCGAATAAACAAAGAGGCGTGTTGTAACACCACTTTATAATCAGGTGTTTTATCTCCGACTTTATCAGCCATCAAACAAAAATTGGGTTTACTACGTGTCATTTTAATTTTCAAATCTACCATATTCAATAAAAGTCTATTTTGTTGAAAAATATCACAATGTAGTGGGCCTATCATATCCAAAACTTTACTTTTTGAAGTTAATTCATATCTTTTATGAAGTCCTGGGTTATCGGTAAGTGTAGGATTGACTGTATCCAAACATTCATCTTTGAAAAAACATTCGCAAGAAAGTAAACTTTTCTTAGCATCTTCTCCATAATTCAGTAAAGTCTCGATGTAAGCACGATACGGGTAAGTATTACTAGAAGAGGAAATCACTCTTTCGTTCAAACTCACATCTACTTGAGAAAACAATGCTTGTAAAAATAACTTAACAGGTGCTACAGGTGTCTTGTCGGGTAAGGGGGTTCCATCAGCGTTAGTTAGTTTTACTTTCACGTAAAGGTAAGATGCTGATAAATCAATATAATCTTCACTATTGCCTGTAATGTTAAACTCAACTGGTCCACTCTCAGATATAGTAGCCAGTGGATGATATTCTACAAAGTGACCTTTTTCTATAGCTGTTTGTGTAGGTGGAATCATAAACAAGTCTAGTTCAGATTTGACGCAAACGGGAGAATCTTTATGAATAAGACCAGACATCTTTAAGCAAAAATATCGCGTGCTTTCACTTTCTTGGCTTTAGGGCGACTGAGAGAACTTTGAGGTCTCTTTCGTTTTTTATTCCTTTGACCTGATCCAATCATAGATTTCACTTTAACTGCTGCTTTGTCTGTCAGATTTTTCCCGGCTTCCTTAAATCGTCGTTTAGCCGCTGTTTTAATATTATCACCTTGAGAAATATCATTTAGCACATCTACACCGGTATGAAATAACTGCTTTCCAACTGCTTTAGCACCCGATTTAAATAAAGGCACAGCTGCACGGAAAAGGGAACGGAAAAGTCCTCCGAAACCATAACCTTTCTGAAAAGTATTTCCCTGATAATAGTTCAATCCGCTACCTGTTTGATGTGTGTAATAATCTTCAAAAGATTGATTACAGCATTGGTAAGGAACAAGCATTATGAAAGATATTTCTGACGAAAATGTAGTTTCACAATCAACTTCCCGCGATCAAATGACACTAAACGTCCTGTGTGTGTTCTTATAACAGTTTCAATCGTTTGAAAATTTTTCCGAGTCACTGGTATGTAATGAGGTCTGTCAAACACTTCATGAATCATATCTCCGTCCTCCCCTTTAACAGGAATCACTCGCAATAAGGGTGCCACTGTATCTCCAACAATCTGAGGTTCTACAATATCACTATACAAGTAGAGCAATTTAAAATCTGCGTGTGGGTCAGCTATAAAGGGACTTTCAAAAGATAATGAGGGAGTCGAAACATTTGAGATTGCTTCACCTGGTAAGAATCCTAAACATTCGGCTAAACCGGATAAAAATTTCAATTGTGCATATTTCTTCAAAGAAACTTTTACTTTTTTAGTGTGTTTATTGTAGCTAACTGAAATTCTATCACCAAATTTTTGATAATTTATCACTTTAATGATATCGTTGGGAGATTCATAATATCCTGATGGGATTCGAATTTTTTTCGTGTCACTGTCATCTTGTTCATATTCATTACCGTTTCTAGGTCTTCCATCTGGTAATTCTAAACTGTTACCTAACACATATTCATACTCGTTACCATATTCAGTAATATTACGCCATGTATGAGGATAAATCAATTCAGTTAAACCGACTTCCCATTCACCTTTTAAATCTAAAGGCATAGGTAATCTTGTAAAATAATGTGAAATTTTGTTTTCTGGAAAATAGTTCATTGAACTGTCAGAAGGTAGCGTCACGTAGAATGACATGATTGTGAATGATCATTCGTTGTAAAAAAATGGGTGTTTTATAGAGAAAATAAATCTGAAGAAGGTATCCACTGATTAAATTTAGAAGGGTAACCTTTAAACTTAACTTGATATTCAAGTTGCCCTTTTCTTTTACGTTTTTTCAGAATCTTTTCAACGTCAAAGTGGTTTTTTGGTTGTACTTTTTGTAATTCTTCTGCATAAAAAGTTCCTTCAATAGGTTCGTCTAATAAATCTTTGATTTTGTAAACTGGGGGAATTCTCGTGACACATTCTGTTACTAAAAATAGTTCTTCCGTCCAATTTGTTTCATATCCTTTTTCGAAAGTCATTTTATGTTTAGAAACACGTACTAAGTCCCCTGAATTAAAAACACAAGGTTTCCTTTTCAGTTTTGACATATTACCGTAAATAGAAAACCACACTTCACTTTCATTATCCTTATTCACTTCACTTGGGGGTCTCTTAATGGTGGTATGGTAGGTGTGATTATAGCTATCTAAAAATTGATCCAATACATCAATATATCGATAAGTGTGATGCGTTGTAAAATATTTCCACATTTTAGTTTTCAGAGTGCGGTTAAATCTTTCCACTACACAAGCTTTCGTATTGTTAAAAGTCCTAAAAAATCGAACACCTTGTTGCTTCAGAAACTTCTGTAAACGAGAATTTAAAAATTCTTTACCGGCGTCAGTATTCAAGTACTTTGGTTTCCTTGTTCGAAAAATGGATTCAAACACAGCTACTATATCTTCAGCACGTTTCGATTTCAAAGGGTAGGCCCATGCATACTTAGATAAAATATCAATGCATGTTAAAATGTAACGAAATCCGTCATTAAATTTCTGTAAGGAAGTTAAATCTACCAAATCCGCTTGCCACTGCTGATCTATAGAATACACAATCACTCGATTTGTTTGAAATTTTCTGCGTACAGGTTTATGAAGAGTGTAAGCATCAACCCCTTCTAACCAAGATTTAATTTTTTTCTTAGATACCTTACCGTGAACTGCTCGATGAAGAGCGTCCACTCCTCCAAAACTAGCAATTTGACTTGGATCCTGATAACTTTTCTCCATAATATGATATTAATGGAGAAAATTCTCTGTATCGTTAAAATTTAATATAAAATCTACTGCTAGTCTATCAACTTTAGTAAAAATATAAACAAGTGAAAAAACGCACACATCAATATGTAAACACATAAAGCGCTAATCACTTCGATGTTTAACATCCTTTTAAAAATAATATCGAAAAACATAGATTTATATAGCTTTAGAAATGATTGTTTACAAGGTAATGACCGTTTCAGGGAGGGAATGGTCGTTTAGGAGAGGAAATGTCAGTTAAAGAGAGGTATTGTCCGAGTTGAGATGTGATTGATAATATTTTTAATTAGGGAAGGTTGTTCACCTATCCTGTTATAATAGAATGTTCCTTTTTTCCACTAGGGGGCGTTTGTGGAGGGGGACGCACGGTGGGCGCAGGAGGGACCGGGAGGGATGGTGGCGGTGGGACAGCCGCAGGAGGGACGGCCGCAGGAGGCACCGCAGGCGGGACGGTCCCGCCGTCCCGCCTGCTGAGCTTAAACTGTCCTTTTCCTACTACTTGTACGAGATAGAAGAAAGTTTTGGGATTACCCCATTTGACACGTTTTTCATTTAGATTCATTTAGATTTGAGAGAATAAAAGCATTCATGACGTTATAACATAAACAGGTATTCAAATCTGTATAAAGATGTTGAATATCTCCAGGTATAAAGATTTTTTATTTACTGTGTAAAAAAAGCAAATATAACGTAACTATGCTTTGTTTATATACTTTTGTAATAAAATTGCGCGAATCAAAATTACGCTAGGCTCCCACTAGGGTTGTAGCTAGAAGTGAAGAATAGCGGGGGGAAGGAGGGGGGCATATTTTTTCTCTCTCTCTCTCTCTGGCGCTCTGAAAATAAATTAGTGCATATTCCCATTGGCGATGACAACGACCTAAATAAAACAGCTATCTTAAAATAAACACCTGTAGGCAAAAGGCAAAGCAGTGATCAGATAGCTTATAAATAACATAGACCTAATTTCACACTAAATTGTGGCAAAACTAGCCAAGCCTCTCTCTCCATCCACACATCATTTTGTGAGAAAAAATTAGCAATTTAGTGCAGAGTATTATAAAAAATTAAAAAGCAATAAATAGAACCCTATGTTACTCAATCCCCCCCCCTCACCCCCGAAAAATAGGGGACATTAGAAGACCATTACTTCTTCTGAAAAATAAAAGAAAAATAAGAGAGCATTAAAAGTACTTTACAATTTCTGCAACAAAATAAAAAAGGGCATTAAAAAAAAAAAAACTTTACTTTTTCTGAGCTAAAAAAAAAAAAAAAAAAAAAAAAAAAAGGGGGGGGGGGAGGCATTAAAGTGCATTTTTTTCTTTACGCAACGGTGTAAAAATTTAAAATGTGCGATGTTAGAAGTTTAAAAATTGGCAGGTCCAAAAACTGTAAAACTGAAATTTCATTTAAAATTTATTTAGGATGAGTACTGGAATATGAATGTTTCAATTATGTCGTACGTAACAGGAGGCGTTCAAAGTCAGTCTGATTCACTCCGTCCACTAAAAATGCACATTATTTAATGTTGCATATCTATTTTTTTTAATTATTATTATTATTGGTTTAGGAAAATTAACGTTTAATGCATGGCGTACATAAAATACGACTCGTGATGATCATCCTAAAACTGATATTTATTATAATTATTAATTTAAATATAGAAGTATTATTGGTATGTCTTTTAAATTTCAGTCTTTGAAAATATCATTTTTTAAATAGTCGTTGTAATTTTTTAAATTACAATTTTGTTTTTTCTTTCTTTCTTTTTTATTGCCGAAACGTCAGTGAAGGCTTACTTTGGAGACACGAAATTTTTTTGTGTCTGTCTGTCTGTTCCGCGATAACTATCGCAAAAAACATCCGATTGGCTTGAAATTAAGTGGGTATGTTGTTGTGGGTAGTTGTACTGGGATTAAGCTGTATAGTTTTTTGTTAGATTTGATTCATTCGTTCGGAAAATATAGAATATTTTATTTTGTGCAATAATGCTTTTTTATGGCAAATCCAATGATTTTTAATTTTTTTTTTTTTCCTTGAGAGAAAATGTCACATTCCATCAATGGAATTCAATGATAAATGGATACTGAAATTTACCGGTTAAATTATTCGTATTGTTTTGAAATTTTGTCTACACATTTGTCACATATTTTAAAAATATTACTGTAAATTTGAGATTTTTTATAAATGTGTTCCAATAATATAAACTAATTTGTTTTAGAGATTTATTTATTTAAAATGTATTTATTTCATTTTCTTTATTTTCTCTTAATGGTTGCTAAGCAACCATTCTTCCTAATCCTTATTTTTATAATGTTATAAATTTGAATGCGTGTACGAAAATTTAAATGAAGTCAACCTGATGAGTCAAAACTGATGAATTAATGTGTTTGTATCTTTGTGTATAACTATAACATAGACCAGAAAAGAACAAAGGCTATGTTTTATTAATTTTATTCACACATTTTCCTTAATAATTCAAAATTTCCTCTTTTTCATGCAGAATCAATAGCGATTTTTTAGATAAAATTTAACCAATTTCCTTTATCGTTGCCAAAAAAAAATCAAAATATGGAATAATTTTTCAATGTCAATAAGTTTCAATTGAGCAATTTCCATTCGAAAAATTAAGCTAAGAAAAAATAAATATGACGTCAAAATCAAAATAAAAATATAGTACTTTGTTAAATATTAAATACTGAAATTTGTTTCGTTAATAAGAATTTTTCTGACAAAAATGGGAGCATAATTAGAAGTAAAAGAAATAAAAAATAATTATATTTTTAAAAATTATTTCACCTGATAAAATTTGACGTCATAATTGAAGTAAAACAGGTATTTTATAGTAGTCGTAAAAAATATTAGAAACATGGAGAGCAATAACTCATGAATAATGACATCATTGCCAAAATTTCAGTGAAGGCTTATTTTGGCGACACAAAATTTATTGTTTTTCGTCTGTCAGTCTGTTCTGTCTGTCTGTCTGTCTGTCCGCGATAACTGCCACAAAATGCAATCAAAACATCTTTTTTTCGGAAACAAAATTGTAAAACCCTAGATTACTGAGTTTACACTTTCAAAAGTTCCTGATACATCAGATTAAGTGTTTGTGTTGGGCAGGTATGTAGAAGTATGAGTATAATGAAAAATGCTTATTAAAACTGTTACTTATCCTTATAAATCAAAATGTATAAAGAAATACAAGATATACGATAACCATTAGCAAATTGATAGAAAGTTACAAATTTAAGTTTAATGAGATTACGGGGGGCGCAGCCCCCCTGAACCCTGAACTCCCTGAAATAATTCTTCATTATTATAACATAGTGAAGAAATCTACTATGTTATAATAAAAAAAACAAAAATAATAGATCATGAAAATTTCAGAATATCCTAACATAACTAAATCTTTTATTTAACGCTTTTGATGGCTGAAAACTTCTTATTCTTATAAATAATTACGTAATTTGAAAATTTTAAATTACAGTTTCCAGGAATTTGAATATTACCCAAAGTGTTTAAAAAAAAAATTATGTGCAAAGCTGACGTTGAGGCTCCTAATCTGCAGATTTACTAGTTTATTTGACTTGAAACAACCGGAAGAGTTGCCATTTACGCCTTTGCACTATCTGTAATGCCTTTTAATCTATATAACGATGTGTTTCATTTATTATCGTTTCAACGGCAGATATAGGTGCTTGTGTTTACGGTTTTTTTTTTTTTTTTTTTTTTTTTTTTGGGGGGGGGGGGCAATCTGGATATATCTATAAAAACATTACAGATTTTCTTTCAACGTCTCCAATGTTATCTACCAATAAATCATTGGATAGTCAGTCAAAGGTCAGTTATTTTAAACCGAACGATTTGTTGCGTATCGTACTTGTAATTTGGCATGTGTGGGACAGACAGCAGCGGAAAAAAAAATCGTTGACCTTTATAGCAGCCTGTCGATTGATGGTTTTCATCGTTTGCCGGTGTTTTACGTCACTATTCTTGATAGTTACTGATTTACAATACTGATCTGCTATATTGTTAATAGTACATGACTTTTAGTGGAGTATTATTTTGTTTTAAGAAATATTTTTGCTACTATTTACATGCAGTAATGTTCGTATGTGTCTATGCATTTACTATATGGCTTCATTTATGTTTAAGCATTTAGTAATAATAATAATTGTTATTATTTGCTTTATTCTTATTGCGCCGTATGAAATTTTTTTATTTAAAACATACATTTCACCTTTCAAATTAAAAAAAAAAAAAAAGTTTCTTTCCTGAAAGAATCACATGAAATAAAACGCTAAAAGTATTAGAAAGATGAAATATAAGTTAAGTCTTATGTTATAGAATATTTCTAAAAATCTTCAAAAACTCCTCTTTAGTCTATAGTCATATGGATATGAATTGAAGAGTATGCAGAGCAAAAACCTTCGTTATGTTTCATACAATGGAGTATTCTTTAAACTCTAATTAATTTTTTTGGATAGCTAGTACTAATGTTATTAATGTAAAAGTATTATTTTTTTTCTAAAAACTGAAATAAATCGATATTCGTCTATTGATTGATGGATTCCATATTTTGCCGGTGTTTCACGTCACTATTCTGTTTTAAAATGTTGGAAGTCCAGTTGCTAAACCCTTTCGGGTCTGGTGTACTATTAATAGAACATGTCTTTTAATGGAGCATTATTTTGTTTTAAGGAATAATTTTGTAACTGTATTTATGTAGTAATGTTCGTATATGTCAATGCATTTAATTTAAGACTTTATTGATGTTTACCCCTTTAGTAATAATAATAATAATTACTATTTACTTAATTTTCTTTGCGCTGTTTGCGATTCTTTCATTTTAAACATATGTTTTACGCTTTAAATTTAAAATAAAAGCTACTTTCCTGAAAGAACCATCTGTATAAAGCACACAAAGTATTAGAAAGTTGTAATTTAAGTTAAATCTTACTGTTATACAATATTTTTAAAAATATCTCCACTTCCTTAGCCTATTGTGATATGAATATGAATCGAATAGTACGCAAAACAATATTATTTGCTATGTTTCATAAAAGTATTTTTTTCTAAAAACTGAAAAAAAAATCGGACCAGAAAGGGTTAAAATAGCACAGAAAGTTCTCCGAGAATTAAAGATTAATGATCACTCACAGTTGATGGGTTAACCCGGGAGAACTCCTCACGGTCCCCAGTTCTTTTCTTTTACTTTACAGTCACTTAGCATCAAATTTTTTGTTTGGCTTACTTCTTTTATTCAAAAAAGAGGTAGAGAAATCGAAATAACATTTTGAAATTTTATTAAAATGAAAAATAGCCTTAAAAATAGTCTTAAAGCGGGTACGATGGTGAAAGAAAAACTCATGCGCGAGTTCTCGCGGGTTAAAGCCCGTAAAAGTAAATGATGTTTGATTTCGCGGGATAATCAGGGGAAGAATAAACCTTTGTTGTAAATAACACCAGACTTTCATATTATGTATTATAAAATTACTATTATTACTCATTTTTATTATAGAATTATTAAAAATATAAACTGCAATGATCTCATTTTGCTTCTATTTGAATTGTTATCTTAATATAAATATAATACAGATCGTTATAAAATAAATTGCTGGTGGCATTCAATGTGTTTTATTCAATAAAAGTTATAATTATGGCATTTTTGCTAATATTTTTATAATATAAAATTGTATTATAAAAATACTCTTATGTGCATGTTTAGTATTTAAAAAAAAAGGTTCATGTTATGATTAACTGACAGAGTTATTGATTATCCCAACCATATTTTTAATGTTTACACTGTCAAAAGCAAAATATTGTTCTAAGCGCATGTTGTCTAAATACGCATCACAGATTACTGATTTAAATAAACAACTACGGAAAAAAACAATGAAACTTTTCCATTCCAATTTATATATATTTGTTCGACTTGGAACAACCGGAAGAGTTGGCAGTTACGCCTTTGCAGTATGTGTAATGTCTTCTAATCTACAACCCGTAACGATGTGTTTCATCTATTATCGTTTCAACAGCAGATATGGGTACTTATATTTATGATGTTTGTCTTGAGCAATCTATATGTGTATCTATAAAAACATTTACAGATTTTCTTTCAGCATCTCTAATGTTATCTACCAATAAATCATTGGATAGTCCAGTCAAAGTTCAGCTATTTTAAAGCGAAAGATGTTTTGCGTATCGTGCTTATAAGTTGGCGTGTGGGACAGACAGCAGCGGTAAAAATCGTTGACCTGTATGACAGGCTGTCTATTGATTGATGGCTTCCATCTTTCACCGGTGTTTCACGTCACTATTCTTGGGAGTAACTGCCTTAAAATGTTGGAAGCTCAGTTGCTTAAAACAGCAGAGAAAGTTTTCTGACAATTAAAGATTGCTTATTGTTGATGGGTTACAGCTCGTAAAAGCAATTGATGTTTGATTTCACGAGATAGTCGGGGGAAGTTTCTTTGTCCTTACCTTGATGTTCGAATATGAAAATTTCGAAAATAAATTAAATTAAAATAAATGTAACTAAAAGACATTTCGTATTTTTTGCCAATTTAAGGGTTTATATTATTAGGATTTCGTTCATGTGACATTTATACTATTTTTTGGAATTCCGTTTTCTTTCTATTTTAAAAACTTTTGAGATTTATTAATGAATCAGCATTTTAAGTTTTGTTGAAATATTTTTTTTTTTCGTTTTTAGAAATTAAAAATTTTGTTTATAGCTTCACTAATATTTTTTTTATCGTGGATTTCCAAAAAATTTGAAATTTTGAATTTTATTTATACAATTTGATTTGAATATTTTTGATTTTATTAAAATAAATATTTTTTTATAATTATTTAAAAATTAAATTTAATGACGCTGCCATCCATGTACGAATTTAATAATTATAAATTAACAATTTGGATTTATCAATTGAACGATAAATATTTTTGAAAAAAATATTAAACGAAACCCCCTGTGCGTCATGCGATCTGCAATCACACTTACCCACTTACTTTTACAATGTATGATGAATGTAATCATAAAATCATACAAATAAATTACATATAAATGTACCATTTGATAGCCGGTTATTTTAAACCGATGGATATTTTTACAGTGTATGATGAGCGTAAGCATATAATCATACACATTAGTTATATATCAATATACCATTTAATAGCCGGTTATTTTGAACCGATGGATGTTTTGAGTAGCGTAACTGTAGATAGTCATGTAAGTCAGGTAGCTGCGAAAGGAAAGAAAGAAATAATTTTTATAACAGCTTGCATAGGCGTAGCCAGCCTCTTGAACGGGGGGGTGCCCAAATTTTTTAACCTGAACATGTTGGGTACAAACAATATCTTATGTAAAAAAAACTAATAAAACGGAACCCCATAAAACCTATCAAATTTCCGTTTTAGACAGGTTTTTTGCGGAAGGCATAATTGTGTAGAACTTATTTTAAAAAGTATTCAAACGCAATTTTTCATTGCGTGAAGAAGGATGAGAAATTGCTTAAAACTAAATCTAATGAACAGGGGCATGCGAAGAGAAAACTGCTCCCGGGGCAAAGTTACAATTTGGCGCCCCCTCCACCCAACATTTTCTTGTAACAGCCAAAAATGACGTTGGTAGTATAAATTTGGAGCCCCATAAAATTCCACGCCGGGGCAGCTGCCCCCTACGCTCCCCCTTTCGCACGACGCTGCTAATGGATAAGAAAAAGACAGATAAACATAAATAAAACATGATAGATATAAAATAAAAATATCCATAAACATAAATCTGTAATTATCAAAAGTTTTCATTTCAAACAGCAATAAAATACTAAAATAAATAAGCACGACTTTAGTTCCCCCTGTCATTTTGATCAAAGTAGCATTGAAATAACCTATAATACGCAATTTAAAGTGAAAAACAGTTCTTATATTTTCTACTCATGAATAAATAAAATTTTCCCGTTAAAAAAAATGAGCCCGTACGAATGTCAAAATATGATCCCAGAAAACGAAATTTAGCAAACCAACAAACCAACCTCCATATTAATTTGAATTTTGCGTACCATCATTTCTTATTTTCAGAGGAAGCACAGATTTGTACTAGAGATGAGTTCGGGCTCGATTTTTGAAACCCGCGCCCGAAAGATTTTTAGTACATTGAAGCACGAGACCATCCGAGCCAAGGGCGGATCTGGAGAGTCCTCAAGGGGGGGGGGGGGGGAGCGATTTTAAAAATTTAAAAGTTTCAAATTACGATGCTTTTATAGGAATAAATGAAACACTGCTCAATTGCTTCCTATCGGAATAATATGGAAATTAAATTTACTTACGACCAAAAGTGACTTCGTAAATTGCAGCGTAACAGCTTCAGCATCATCAGAATTCACAAAAAAGCAACAATTACTAAAATTATTTCCAGATGAAAAGCGATTACGACCTGTGTACGCTGTGTATAATAGTAATCGAAATTATGCGCCAAAAGCAAACTAAAATTGGAAGAAAATATCCTCTTCGCATTAAATGTCTAAATAATAATGATAATAAACAACCTTATTACAAAATAACCTCTGCTACAGACAAAAACCAAACTACAGACAAATTCATTATTCCCGCTTTTTTGTTGGCGCCAGAACAACGTCGGAAATGGCTAAAATAGGTTTGTAGAAGTGACTAATAATTTACTTTTATAATAGCACTCTAAAGCTAAAATAGAAAAAAACACAATTTCTGCTTCCCCTTCATTCTAATCAAAATGTCAATATAGTGATTTGAAAAGGAACAAGTAATGTTTAAGGAGGGGGGGGGAAGTAGAGGTCTGCACGGGCCCGGGCCGGCGGAATCGTTTCGAATTTTCTCACGGGCCGGGCCGGCGAAAAAATTGAACGGGCCTGACGGGCCGGGCCGGGCTGATAAAAAAAAATTTCGGACCTGCCGGCCCGTTCTGAACATTTAAGCAGAAACGATAAAATATGAGCTATTTTCAACGAAAATGGTTTTAACGAGAATAAGTATAAATGTGGCCAGCCACTAGTTTGACAGCATCAATATAAAAATGCACAGTGTATCGGCATGGAGAATTACATTATGTGTAACCCGTTTTAATATTTTTTTTAGCTGACTCATGCCGATCCGAGATCACGCTTGCACTATTTTTCTACATATAGACTGGCCAGAACGGTACTAGACTTAATTATTGGCAAAAAACATTATTTGTAAAATTATTAACAGCGATAAAGAACTTATGTTAGCTTAGTCTTCGGATATATACTTCTTGATGATTTTTAAATTAATTTCTGAATAATGCGAAAGTTTGATACATTTTCTGATTAATTTAAAATTGTAAAAGTATAAAAGTGATAAGCCTAACTATTGAAGGGATTTGGAATCGAATAGCGTTTTTCATTTTTAGTAAATAAAAAACTTGTATAACCTTGTTGAGTTATAATAGTTTCTCAAATGATTGCAGGTTTTTCTCCCTTCCCTTTCTATTGCTTCCGGAAATTCTATTCAAAACTCTAATTATCACAGTATTTTATTTGTTTGCAGTATTCTTAAATTGCTTGTATCAAAAAATGGATAACGCCATTCGATTATACAGGGTGATTCAGCTCGTCGGTGACAAACTTTAAGGATCGATAGAGCACACCTAGACGAACATTTTTGAATAGGGAATGTAGGGTCCCTGACGCGATGGTAAGGCGCTAGGCGCTTTCGAAAATTTGAGTGCCGAAATTCGAAACGTCATAAAAACTAGGGAAATGGTTAGATTTTCTTGCTTGTTGCGTCGAAATGATTCTGTTTGTTTAGACTTTCTTCAGTACCAATTTGATAAGCGTATCTCTTAAAACATGGATAGGGGGCGCTGCAGACTTTGGAGAGCTAGACAACAACTTTAAGCCCGTTATTTTGATAATTTAACACATGCTCGGCAAAGTTTATACTCTAACTTAAAGTTTGAACCCAAAAGTAGAGCCCTGCAAAAAGCGTAAGAGCCGGAATAAAATGTCAAAGTACAGGGTGGTCGAAACTCGAAGGCTCCTAAGAGATAAACAAACAGATTTCTTGACTTATGACATGCATTTTCATGATTCTGTTTGCTGGGGCTCTCTGAAACTCAGTTGAACGGTACAAAAAGAAACATCGATAGGGGGCGCTTTGGGCAAAAAACATAATTCGTTGACATTTCGGACGCTAACTGGAAACGGGGCGCTACGATCAGTTAGAAACAAAACAAGAGAGTAATTTACTTATCATAAGAAGCTATTAAAACTGCAGTTTGTTTGTTTTTTTTAACAAACATAGCTGGTTTCAATCACGCACAATGCGCGCAATAAAATTTACATAAGGTGCTTTTTGCTGATTTATGCAAAAGATATCGTACCATATCGATATGCAAAAGATACGTAATGCGTAGACGACAACGCGAGATGACGTAGTTGTATGCGCAGACACGTCTTTTGAACGTGCGGTACCTACTTAAGCTTCGGGTTACTTGTCTGCAGATCGCTAGTAGGATGGAACGGTACACAAACTCTGAATTGGCTGACATGCATTTGGCGTATGGCGCTGCTGGTTGTAATGGACGAGCCGCTCAGCGGTTGTACGCCGAGCGTTACCCCAACAGGCAAATCCCCTGCCATGCCTTCTTCGCTCGAGTACACCAGAGGTTGTCCACAACGGGATCTTTCGACGGAGGCAGGCCTGAACGGGAGCGATCAGTGAGCACCCCCGACAACGAAGAGGCTGTGCTTAACCTGGTTGAGGACAACCCAGGTCTTAGCACGAGAGATATCGCCAGACATGTTGGCATTTCGCAAGCAACTGCGTGGCGCATCTTACGTTCCCGGAATCTGCACCCCTACCACATCCAGCGGGTGCAGTTGCTCAGAGAGCAGGATTTTGGCCCTCGAGTGGAATTCTCAAGATGGTACTTGGCGATGAGATCCAGGGATCCCCGTTTTGTAAACAGCATTTTGTTTACGGACGAGTCCACCTTCAGCCGGGAGGGAATGTGGAACGCCCACAACAGTCATGTGTGGTGTGATGAAAATCCACATGAAACCAGAAGCCGAGCAGCCCAGGAGCGTTTCTCAGTAAATGTGTGGGCCGGCATTCTGGGGGATTGCCTCATTGGCCCTTATTTGTTACCTGAACGGCTGACAGGTGGAAATTACCTGATTTTCCTGGATCAAGTGCTGTCGCAGCTTCTGGAGGAGGCGCACGTACCCGAAGGTTCGCGTCGCCAGATGTGGTTCCAGCACGATGGAGCTCCGGCCCATTACACGAACGACGTGCGTCTCCATCTAAACGCAAGGTATGGCCAGCGGTGGATCGGGCGTGGGGGTCCAGTTCACTGGCCTGCCCGATCACCAGACCTCACCTGCTTGGATTTCTTCCTTTGGGGTTACCTGAAGGCCGAGGTATACCATACACCTGTCAGCAGTGCTGAAGAACTTGTGGCGCGCATTGTGGCAGCTGCAGGGCAGATCAGAGATACTCCTGGCATTGTTGGAAACACACACTCCTCAATGCGACGGAGGTGCGAAGCCTGCATCATGGCCCAAGGTCGAAATTTCGAGCATCTTCTGTAGTGTTATTTTTTGTAAATAAATTTCCAGTATCATTGATGTTTTTGGTCTAAATTTATTCAGAAGTGTTGAGCAGAGGTAGAAAATGTGTTTTCATTATTACTAACTGATCGTAGCGCCCCGTTTCCAGTTAGCGTCCGAAATGTCAACGAATTATGTTTTTTGCCCAAAGCGCCCCCTATCGATGTTTCTTTTTGTACCGTTCAACTGAGTTTCAGAGAGCCCCAGCAAACAGAATCATGAAAATGCATGCCATAAGTCAAGAAATCTGTTTGTTTATCTCTTAGGAGCCTTCGAGTTTCGACCACCCTGTACTTTGACATTTTATTCCGGCTCTTACGCTTTTTGCAGGGCTCTACTTTTGGGTTCAAACTTTAAGTTAGAGTATAAACTTTGGCGAGCATGTGTTAAATTATCAAAATAACGGGCTTAAAGTTGTTGTCTAGCTCTCCAAAGTCTGCAGCGCCCCCTATCCATGTTTTACGAGATACGCTTATCAAATTGGTACTGAAGAAAGTCTAAACAAACAGAATCATTTCGACGCAACAAGCAAGAAAATGTAACCATTTCCCTAGTTTTTATGACGTTTCGAATTTCGGCACCCAAATTTTCGAAAGCGCCTAGCGCCTTACCATCGCGTCAGGGACCCTACATTCCCTATTCAAAAATGTTCGTCTAGGTGTGCTCTATCGATCCTTAAAGTTTGTCACCGACGAGCTGAATCACCCTGTATAGTTTCTGAATAAAGATTATCTGCTAATCTTATGCGTTTCTGAGAAGAAAAAAAAAATGAATTTAGAAATGTATCAGAAAGGAGCTTCTTTGAATTTAAGAATGAATTTAGATTTGAAATCTATAATAAAATGATATAGAAATTTATTTATAAATTTTCTTTTATTAAACAGCTTCAAAATTATCCGTGTTTTTAGCTTTCTTTCTTTTTTCTTTTATTCTAAACCATATTAATTTTTTAATGAATCTTTATTCGAATGTTGAAAGCCTAAGAATCTAAGTAATCATTAATGTTGCTAATGTGTATTTGCTGTAAAATATACTGTAAAATCATTCTATAGATATGTATGCAGTATTCTTTAAAGGAATCTTAGTTATATGATAAAAACCTGATTTTTTAGAAATCGTAGAAATTGTAACGGGCCAAAACGGGCCGGGCCTGTTTTCGCTGATTGTTGTACGGGCTGGGCCGGGCCTAAAATATAAAAAATTAAACGGGCCGGGCCGGGCCTGGAAATTCCGGCCCGTGCAGACCTCTAGGGGGAAGGCAAGTTCTTTTAATGATTTCTATTCATTGATAAATAAAATTTATAGGTTTCAGAAAAAATGAGTCCAGATCCGAGCACTGTCTCTTCTCTAATACAGGCATTTAGGAAGAATGACTCCAGGCAGGGCTCGACATGGAAGAAAAACAAGTCATCAGAAAAAATAAAGATCATGATAATGCCCGGCTCTAAAAGTCAGAAAACCTGACCCAGCCCAACCCTAGGGTGTGTGATCGCCCCTTCGCCATCTCCCCCCCCCCTACCTTAGATCCGCCACTGCCTGATTCATGAATTGGCGCAGCCCAGGCCGCGCCGAACTTGGCCTTCGGCCTAAGTCCTATTCCTTGAATATCTCTCATGTTGGTTTGAAAACCTTTATGGGCCCAAGGGGGGGGGGTCGCCCCATCGCCCCCCCCTTAGATCCGCCATTGATCCGAGCCCGATACAAAAAGTATACAAAAATAAATAAATAAAAGATTTAATGATATTATAAAATTGTTTCAAATGTTATATCCCATTTTTAAAATTTTCTTATAAAATTTACTGTTAAATAAAAATTTTAATTCAAGCTTATGAAAAAAGCAATTTGCTATCAAATAAAAATATCCTTCATACCTAAAATGATTCCCATATTTCTTGTCCTTTAAGAAGAAAATTTGATGAACATATTAAAGAAGTGTAATGAATAAATGGATAGAGTTTATAGAAATTACTATTTGTATGCTGAAGAATCAAAAAACGTTTTCAATTTCCTATAAAAAGTGTACATCTTCAGGGATGTAGTCGTAAAAAAAACCACAAGTTACATGATCAACACAGAGGGTATATGCTCAAGGCACAGAGTATATTCTAGAGAGTACATCCTATGGGTTTCATGAGAAACAGAGGGTTATACGGTGTTCCTTAAAAAAATCCAGAAGGTATACTCCAGTATACCCTTCACTACATCCTCTGTACATTTATCTATAATCAATTCATTTCTCTTAACAATTCCCCATGATTGACGGGAACCTTAAAATCAACGCAAATTAAAACATTGATACAGTTATCTTAAAGTTCAGTTGTTTTTATGGGAAAAGAAGAAACATTAATCGAATGTTTTCTATAGGAGCAACATGTAAAATATGTTTACTTACGAAGGGAAATCCTCAGCATAAGCAAAATTCATGATGACAAACAGAAAAAAAAATCACAATGCTGTTGTCATATGAAGAACGATTATGATTCGTGCACAATCAAATAATTTGCAAACCTCAAGCATCTAGTCTGCTTCAAAAACGAAGAAATCATTCTCTAATAAAATAAATAAATAAACGATCGAATTAAAAAATATCTTCTGCCTTAAACGAAAATCCAACCAGAAGCTAATTTATTATTTATGATTATTTTGATAGGCGCCTTATCAATTAATCGTCGACGGAAATGTAGTAGACATAAATCTCCATACATCACAAATTTCTTTTGAAGCAACAATCAACTATTGAAACATTAAAAAAAATATTTTTAATTTTTCTTTCGTTTTGATCAAAATAACACTGAAATGACTTGAAAAAGAATAAATAATTTTAAAAGGAAAATAGTAGTTCTTTCAATCTCTTCTACACATAAATGTTTTTTAATTCTCAGAAAGAATGAACCCGAGCCCCCCTTCCCTTCCCCGGGCCCGAACACTAAAATGAAAATAGAGCCGTGCCCGCTTCGGGGTGGGACCCGGGTTTGGGCTCGGGCTTTCGTGCTGGGGCTGAGCCTGTCTCATCTCTAATTTGTACAACCTTCCACCCTCTCCATTCTCCAGGCTAATCACATGGTGGAATTATCGTTTCACATGTATCTGTATTTCATTTCAATTTTTTTTTTTTTTTTTTTTTTTTTTTGCTCCTATCTAGACATTAGATAACAAAAGCAAAGATATAAATAGTAGTTTCTATCCTTGTCGTGAATTTACTCTAATTTTTTATGGAAATATGCATGCAATAGAAAGGTGTTAAAAAAATTCCATAAAGAAACGACATCAAATTGGGATTATAAAACCATTTTTTTTTATTTACTGTGATTAATACAGATTCTATTAAATATTCTAGTTTTAAAAAAGGTGAACAAAATAATTTTCTTAAAAAGGAAAAAAGAAAGAATCAAGGTCTCTTCTTTTATCACATTTCAAAACATAGACTGTTAGTTTTGATTAACTAATTGAACTAACTTTGCTTACATTTTTCTTTTATAAATTGTGATTAAAAAAAAATCAATCTTGGATCTGCGCGAGCGGGGGGGGGGGGGGGGGGGTGCCCGGGCACCCAGGGCACCCCCCCTGGCTACGCGCATGGCTTGAGTATTTATGGATAGTTTCTACGTAAGGCCTACCCTTCGCCATTGTTTTACGTCACAAATCATGACAATAACTCCCTAATCAAGGAAATCTCTTTCTAAAATGTCCGAAACCCGAGTGCTTTACATATAGCTCAAAAAGCTCCGCGATAATTAATGATAAATGGTTTGGTTACATCCCCTGAAAGCAATAGAGGTTAGATTTCACGCGTTCGGGAAGGTAAAACTTTTGTTTGCGTGTAAAACTGGACGCTGTTGTTATTTTTATATTATTATAAACTTTAAATGTAACTGATAATGCTCATTTCCCTTATAGCAGCAATTATTCAAATTATGAACTACAATCGTCTCATTTTGATATTATTTAATTATTATAATGAAAATTTTCTGTAAATATTTTGTAATGAAAAATAAATCTTTGAACGATTCATTGAATTTCCTTCAATAGAAGTTATAATTATTTGACTTCAGAAGTCTCAATAAAATATTAAACTTTTATTGAAATAAAGTTGATTTAAAATTTTACTGCTATTTTTACATTATAAAAATCTTTTAATGTATCCTTATATGCAAGCTTATTATAGAAAAAAAAATTAAATTTATGTTATGTGACAAACTTATTCATTTCCTGCAGTCGCCGAGAAAATGATGGTTTATTTATGGCAAAAGTACCTTAATTATGGGAAGGGGGGAAATACTATCAGATTATTATCAGATTAGTATTATGAAGGATTCACCTTTATTCAGTGTTACTTTCATTTCTTATTATTAAATCGGGTGAATAGTTCAATGATAGGGACAATCAAAAGTATTCTGTTACATGACGGTCCATGGGAAAAAGTAGTTTCAAGTGAATTTTAATGATGTTACACTCTTTCGAACATATTAAAATGGATATGCATCTATGAAAGATATACTAAAATATACATTCTGGACATTCTATGGTGCAAAGAATATTTGTTATTCATTTACAGGGCCACACAAAAGTATCCATTTCATAATGATATATGGCCGAGGGGGGGAGATTATTTGGGGCGCGTTTTAATTATATTAAACTATTTCATATTTTATGAAACCGATGTACGTTACTCAGGTTTACTACAAGTTATTTTCTGTGTATAATAGAAAGCAGATAGTATTTACAGGGCAGTGTTGCCAGACGAATACTGAAATTTTATTTTGAATACCACAATTTCTGTCCTGTATTATTCGCTTGTTTTAATTGCAAAAAAAAAAAAAAAAAAAAAAAAAAAAAAAAAAAAATGTTAATAAATAAGGCGATTATCTCTCTATGGAAATAGTGGTATTCAAAATAAAATTTTAGTATTCGTCTGGCAACACTGTTACAGGGAGACATAAAAGATTTTGGTCACTATACGGTATTCAAAATTTTGTATACTTTTACACCGCACTTTTACATACATTTTTTTTACAGTGTACAAATCACAATTCCTTATGATTGCCAAACAAACCTATTCACTTAAACATACATAAGATTTCAAGCCGGTATGAAGACGAAGAGGACAAACTTGGGAATAGAAAGAGCTGAAGATGATTCTTGGGAAATTTTTAATAGCCAGCCACCCACTTTTATATAAGAAATTATGTCCGACTGAATGAAGGCAATTCATATCGGTTGAGGCGTGGACTTTTCTGAAACCTGCAGATCTTGACATATCATTACGTAAGTGATTCAATACACATTATATTTTACTTATAGACTACAATAAGTATGGCAAATTATTCAACCCCGTCGCAACGGCAGTATTTTACGAAATTTTTAATGTTTTGTCACCAGTTTTAAAAAACAGAAATTTGTGTCTTTTTAAATCGCGAAAATGCTCCGATTAAATAAGGCAAATTTTACAGTAAAATTTTACTGGTGGGTATAAACAAGGATTCTTAAGCCTTTTTTCGGCACGTATACGTGTCGCTCGTCCCCAAGGGGTTAAAAAATAATATCTCCGTTTAACGACATGAAATTTTCTGATTCGTTTTAAACTAAAAAAAAAACATTTGCAGGAATTATTGAAAAAAGGGATTTTTAATCGAACATTATTTTTTCGATAAATGAATCACATTCCTTGAATTTTAAAAGATTATGGTCTCACAAGATTAGTTGTTTTAGAAGTGTTTGTAATTATATAAATACGTAGCACCTATAGCCGTCGTTTAGTACGTCCGTCTGTCCACATATAACAGAACAAAAACTTTTGAACCGAATCGTTTAAAATTCAAAATATATGATTGTAACATAATTTAGTCAAGTCATTTCAAATTTTATGAAAATCGGATGCATTGTTTAATGACAGGAACCATAAAAAGTATTCCGTTACACATTACGGTCAATGTCAAAATTAGTCTCAAGTACATTTTAATGATGTTACACTCTTTCAAACATAACATAATTTATGAGTTTCTATGAAGCATATTCTAAAATATACATTCTGCACAATATGTGGCTCAAATAATATTTATTATTCATTTACAGGGCTACACAAAGGTATTCCATTATATAGTGATATAGAAGGAAAAAATTTTTGGGTGTGCGTTTTAATTATATTGAACTATTTCGCATTTTATGAAATGGATATACGTTGCAGAACTTTACTAAAGGTTGCTTCCCGTATAATAAAAAGAAAATAGTAATTACAGGGACACACAAAAGATTTCGGATACTTATACAGTATCCGAAGTACTGTATACTATTACACCGAGGTCTGAATATTTTTAAAACTTCGTTATAGTATGAACGCACCCCATTTGCTGCGCGTAACGTGCAATTTTCAATTTATTTTTATTTATTTATTTATTTATTTATTTATTATTTTTAATACAGTGAACAAATCACAAGTCCTCATGATTGCCAAACAAATCTATTCACCTAAACATACATAAGATTTCAAGCGAATATGAAGACGAAGAGGATAACTTGTAAATAGAAAAGTTGAAGATGATTCTTGGAAATTTTTTTAATAGCCTGCCACCCACATTTATATAAGAAATTATATATACGTCCCGCCCGACTGAATAAAATCTATAATATATCCGTTGAGGCGTGGACTTTTCTCAGACCGCAAATTCTGAGAAAATCATAACTCAAGTGATTTAATAGGCGTAATAATATACTAATGGACTATACAATCAGTACGTCCAATTAAAAAAAAAAATATCTCCGTTTAACAACACGAAATTTTCTGACTCATTTTTAACGTAAAAAAAAAAATGACATTTGCAGGAATTATTATTAACCCATTAACGCCCAGCGTCCTCTTTTGAGGACGGTTACAAAAAAAAGGCAAGAAAGCGGTTTTCCCACCAGTAAAGAGGAAGATAAATATATACCTTCTTTCACTAGACAGAATCCTCGATAAATTTAGATAAAAGTTAATTTGATTTTAAAAGTGGTGGGAAATACAAAATTTAAATTTTAGCGAAGAAAATAATTCGGGCGTTAATGGGTTAAAGTGATTTTTAATCGAGCATTATTTTTTGTTTTCAATAAATGAATCCCACACGTTGATTTTAAAAAAATTATGATCTCACAAGATTCGTTTTTTAGGTATGTTCGTAATTATGTAAATACGTAGCACTTATAGTCGTTGTTCAGTCCGTCCGTCCGTCCATCTGTTCAGCATATAACAGAACAAAAACTGGCCAACCGAATCGTTAGAAATTTAAAAAAGTCCTTCCGGCAATGCCGGGAGGAAGAGGTAGCTTTCATATACTTATATATTTATTTATTTATTTTAAGGTAAGTTACATTGTTCAAAAATACTAAGCTCAAATTAGTGGAAATAATCTTATAAAATTAGTGATTTTATAAGATTGAAACTAATTTTTGTCAAGACTGTATATTAATAGGAATTTTTAGAAATTAGTCATCTTTTATTCAACCTGGTTTTATTTTAAGCGATTTAGAGAGTCACCAAATTCCACGATATCATAAAGTGTATGCCATTTTAAAGCAACATTGTGGATCGTTCAGATCAGACCGTTTCAAAATGTCAGCCATAAGCAAAATTCAAAGTGCTATAACTCAGTCATTTTTTAAGATATAGACAAAATAAAAAGTGTTCTGGAATCGTTGTTTTAAGTTCTAACACGTAAAAGAAAAATATTTTTCAATTTTTAATTTTTTCGCACTTAATTTTAAATTTTAAATTTTTTAAAAAATTTAAAATGGCCACCATTTTGAAACAAAATGATGGATGGTGCTGGCCAACGAACTCGGTCGAGACATTTGTATGTACTATGTACATCCCAAGTTTCATTGAAATCGGTTCATAAATACGCGTGTTATCACGTGACAAAAATCAAATCGTTTCAAAATGTCAGACATAAGAAAAGTTCAAAGTGCTATAACTCAATCATTTTGTAAGATATAGACAAAATAAGAAGTGTTCTGGAATCGTTGTTTTAAGTTCTAACACGTAAAAGAAAAATATTTTTCAACTTTTAATTATTTCGCATTTAATTTTAAATTTTAAATTTTTTAAAAAATTTAAAATGGCCGCCATTTTAAAACAAAATGGCGGATGATGCTGACCAACGAACTCGGTCGAGACATTTGTATGTACTATGTACATACCAAGTTTCATTCAAATCGGTTCATAAATACGTTAGTTATCGCATGACAAAAATCAGATATATATATATATATGGTTATATATATATATATATATATATATATATGTCAACATTTGAACGGAGGGTGGTTTTGGGGTCTGGGGGTCATGATCGGTGAAAATATACCAAAATTTTCCGGAAGTGCTTTCCTCCGGACGGCTGCAATAGGTAGCTTTTTACTTTTTGTAATGAAAGCTACCTAATACATAATTGTTGTGTAATTTTGTCGAATCATTTCAAATTTTATGAAAATCGAATGTAGACTTCAATGACAGGGAGCATCAATAGTATTCCTTTACATTACGGTCAATGGGAGAAAATGTTTCAAATGAATTTTAGTGATTTTATACTCTTTCGAACAAAATAGAATTGGTATGCATCTATGAAGTATATACTAAAATACACATTCTGTACATTATGTGATGCAAAGAATATTTGTTATTCATTTACAGGACCACGCAAAAGTATTCGATTATATAATGAAATATGAGGAAAACATTATTTTAATTATATTAAACTATCTCACATTTTATGAAATTGATATATGTTTCTGAGGTTTACTGCAAGTTTCTTCCTGTATAATAAAAAACAGATAGTATTTACGAAGAGGCACCAAAGATTTCGGTCACTATACTGTATCTGAAGTACTGTATACTATAACACCGAGATCTGAATATCCATAAAACTTTGATATAGTACATTTGCTACTTTTTAGCTCACAGGCTATCATAGCCTGAGAGCTTATGTGCCCGCCCATTCTGTATGTATGTATGTTCGTTCTTTCGTGTGTGCGTGCGTATGTGCGTAACGCGATAACTCATGATAAAAATATCCGATCCACTTGAAATTTTGTATATAGGTATATCCTGATAAGGCGCTTCCCTGATTAGTTTTTGGAGTTCATTCGATATGTATAAGAGGGGGAACGGGGGGCTCATGCCCCTCCCCTTAATTGATATGAATGGGTTTTTCATGCAGAATTAACAGTTTTTGTTCAAAATCTAGATATAGGATCATTCTGATGAGACGATTCCGTGACTATTATCAGGTGTTCATTGAATAAGTATAAACAGGGGAAACGGGGGTTCTAATGGCCCTCCCCTTAATTTATAAAAATGGGTTTTTCAAGCAGAATTGTCAGATTTCGTTTAAACCTCTGAATAGTTTTGGAAGTTTAATGGTTAAGTATAAAAGAGAGGGATAACTCCTCTTAATTTATATATGCTAAATGGATTTTTATTAAGAATTATCCGATTTGCTGTGAATTTTGGATACAGATTTTTTATATGATAAAGCATGTCCTTGATAATTTAGGAGGTTCAATGATTAAGTATAAAAAAGGGGAAAGGGGGGAGCTAATCCTCCCGCCTTAATACTTTTTTTCGGACGGAATTAACTCTTGAAAATATAAGGCTGTAATGTACAATTAGCATGCATAGCCTGTGAGCTCAATACCATCAGTATAACTGGACAATATTCTTTTTTATTTTTTTATTTTTACAGTGAACAAATTACAAGTCATTTTGATTGCCAAGCTAACCTATTCACTTTAACATAGATACGATTTCAAGAGAATATGAAGACGAAGAGGATAATAGTCCAAGATCCGACAGCACAAAAACCTATGTCATCGAGCACAAGAAAATGAAAACATTTATTTTATAGAAGAGTAGTAACAGGGAAAACCAAATGATCCATGTAAAAAAAAAGGAAAAAAAATAAAATTTAAATGAACAACATGAATTTTCTAAATCATTTAACCCCCCCCCCCCCCCTCCAAAAAAAATTGCATGAATTATTGTTAAGAGAAGCTGGAAATTTACTTATTTAGTATTTTTGTTTCGTCATAGAAATATGAAATTTTGTCATAGTGTTAATAAATAATATCGATAATTATTCATTTCTGTGCTTAAATTGTTAATTTCAAAATAATGTTCATATTATAGCCAAATATGTTCTTATTTCAACTTTTGTAATATTTCTGATTTAAAAAAAAAAAAAAAAAAAATCAGTATGCTATGTTTTCACTGTTAAATTATGAAATATCACATTCTTCGTGCTCGTGGGTATGACTGCCCCCCCCCCTCCCTACAATAATCGCCCTTAAATGCCCCTTTAAAAGAAAAGACAATTCGGTTCTACCTATCATTAATTTTTAGGTGCGTTCGTAATTATGTAAATACGTAGCACCTATAGTTGTCGTTCAGTCCGTCTGTCCGTCCACATATAACAACGCAAAAATTACCCAACCGAATCGTTTGAAATTTAAAATATATAATTATTACATAATTTTGTAGGGACATTTCAAATTTTATGAAAATCGGATTCATAGGTCAATTACAGGGACAATCAAAAGTATTCTGTTACATTACGGCCAATGGGGGGAAATGTTTCAATTGCATTTTAATGGTGTTACACTCATTCGAACATAATAAATTTGATATGCATCTATAAAGTACATATTATAATATACATTTTGCATCTGTGTTGCAAAGAACGTTTGTTATTGATTTACAAGGCCACACAAAAGCATTCCATTACATAATGGTATAGGGAGAACATTATCTGGTGCACATTTTAATTGTAATTAACTAGTTACAATTATGAGATTGATATATGAGAGTGATATTTTTAAAAATTTCGTTTTCGTACGAACGCACCTTATTTGCTACGCTTCACGTGCAATTTCCAACTTGTTCTTTTTGTTAGCAACACCAAATGGATGCAACCGTTATTCTTGACATTGATTTGTAGTTTTTTATCGTGCTAAACCTATTCGCTCACCTTACGCAAGGAGAAGGTTCACCTTGCTACTTATTGACGAAATATCATGCAGAACTTGAGATGTGACATCACAGCATTTATATTTTTTTTTTATACAGGCGGAATTTTGTTTAACTATATAAGAAGTTTTTAAATTATGTACAACGACATTACACTATATAGCCAAAGGTAATCGGCCACTTGCGATTTTAGACATTTTTTTTTTAATATCTAGAAAAATACATGGGGAATTATTATCCTAAAACTCTAAGTAGGTAAACATAATAGTACAGGTCATACACTTCCGTGAAGATTTTTTCCCGACACTCCAAGAGCTCAAACTGTAAGTTATGATTATGTGGCCTATTGCAATAAATTGTGTTTATTTTTATGTATATAACATGTATAATCGTAGCGAAATCAAAGTTTTTATGAAAACAGTCTCAAATTTTTTCAAGTTTTTTTGCTTATTTTTTCCAGAGTTCTTTATATAAAATAATGTTCTTTTTCGAAACGATGACAAACAACATCGTACGCAATATTCTGTAATCAGACTTAAAAAATATTAAAAATTGTATGAAAAATGAGCAGGTTTTCTAAATAGTGTTTCACTGCGTATGCATGAATGCCATCAAGATTTCATTTGCATATTGTGTTAGCTAAATGTATAGAGCAACTTTTGTGAAAGTCTAGAAAACATAGCTTGAAAATTCTGAAAGTGATCGTCGATAGAATAAGCTCACAATTCGTTGTTTCCAAAATGAAGAAAAAATATAAGGGACTGTAACCATATACAGTCGACTCTCGTTAATTCGAATTCGTCGGGACCACAAGAAATGTTCGAATTATCCGAAGTTCGAATTATGAAAAGCATGCTTAATATGGAGCTATTATAAAGGAATTAATGTTATACTGCTTTTTAAACTTATCTTCGTCTGTTATCATTAGAATATGACTTAATGTTAAATTAGAATGTATAAATACATAAACTAATTAAAAGATTAGAAACAAGCACGATGGAAGAAAATTTTAAAGCGTCACTGATGGACAGACGGGGCACTAAGAAAGTGGATATCAAATGCATTGTATTATATGTATACTCGTTCGGGACAATTTCCACAAAAATCAAAGAAAGAAAGTTATTCAAAGGATCTGAAAACGGTGAGAAAGAAAAGAAAAATGAAAAATCGGAATTCTCGTCAGTTCGAATTAAACGATGTCCAGAGAAAATGAGTTCGAATTAATGAAAATTTTTAACGTTATTCTGCCATTGAAAATTTCGGGACTTCATGTTTAGTTCGAAATAAGCGAAGATTCGAATTATCCGATTTCGAATTAACGAGAGTCCATTGATCCATTGATTAGTACCAATTTACAATTCACAATATGGCACGTACTACTACTTTTGACACAACCTTTTTGCTTCATAGTTCATTTACTTAATTGTTAACCCCCCCCCCCCCCCCTTTGCTATGATCCTGTTCGGTAATTCCGGAGTTTACTCCCTATAAAGAAACAAACTTTACTTTTTTATAATATAGTAACAAATTGATATTATAATATATTGATAGATATAGATCGTGCTCTCTGTAACTTTTTTTTAATAATATTAATAAGAACCGTGTATGCTGTTTTTTTAATTGTTTTGAATGGTTAGATATAAATTTGAGTACATTTTCAAAATATTTGATAATCAAAATTAATTTTGGATTAACGTACCGGCTCGTGGATTTTTCCATTTCGAATCCTGCTATCAATTTCAAGCTGGACTAAGGGGATGCTAGGGGGCGAAGACGCCTCCCCCCCCAAAAAAAAAGCATTTTGTGCCACTCCTGGAAAAAATTTCAATTTCATTGAATAAATTTCAGTTCCGAAAATCCAAAGGAAATTCTGTTCAAAAATCTAATTTAATTTTGAAGCCCTTTCACAGTTCTGCAGAACTGAGACTAAAATAAATGTTTCAATACTTGCTCATCCTATTTGCATTTAGGAAACTAACATGCAGTTTTATATTGCACTGGTTATACACTCGAATTTTTCATAATCCTGTTCTTTTCTCAGCATAAAATGAAGTTATTATAACAGTTTAATAAGACACGGAGTACCTACAATGTGAATATGCACTAATTTATCTTTCTATGTCAGAGATAGTGAGAGTGAGAGAGAGAAAAAAATCCTCCCCTACATTTTCTTGAACCCCACCCCTATTATTCACTTCTAGATACGGACCTACAACAATCCGTTATTAATTCCCTTATCCAAGCTAATATGACCCTAAATGACCTTTCCGTAATAAAATGGTCTTCATCATGAAGTAAATAAACATGATGTAATCGAAGAACAACTCTGAAATAATAATAACATCGCAAAAGAAATAAAAAAAAAAAACCTTCTGTACGCTTTTAATGCAAGGCGTATCTCCTGATAAAACACTTGCACACCCAAAATGAAACCAAAACTAACAAGTGCCACGATGAACGAAGCCATTTGACAAAGGGGAAAGAAAAAAATTGGTAGTATTAGAGGAGAAGAGAAACAACTCGGCTCTACCTTTCATTCATTTCACTCTCTGTTAGCAACCATCAAATGAGTGCAATTGTTGCTCTTGACACGGATTTATTGCTGAACCTATTCTTTTATTTTACGCAAGATGAAATTTCACCTGGGTTACGCAATGCTTTAAAAAAGAGCCTGAGATGCTTATAGCATAAGTGAAATTGATGTTTGTTTGTTAATCTGTTTGACTGACAATCATGAACACTTTTCAAATTCATATAGAGAGGCTTTTGCATATTTTACATAGTTTTTGTCAGCAGCTTTTTACCACACAAAATACTCGGTAATGAAATAACTATCCTCAAGAAGATTAAAATATTTTACTTACCCATCATACGTAGTATAGGGTACGTCTTGCAATAGTTTTGAAAATCGAAACTTTTTTTTTGACGGATTTACACGTTTCGGACACTGGAGATTCCGAAAACCATATTTTTAGAAAAAAAAAAATTTGCTGTCTGTCTGTCTGTCTGTCTGTAACCGCTCTATCTCTCGAACAAATTGAGATAGAGACTTGAAATTTTGTATGTGCTTAGTATGTAAGAATGGGACGAAGCCTATTGAATATCAGCAACCTCGATTATCCGGAACTATTTTTTTCGGGCTCTCGAAAAATTCGTTCTGATGAAAGGTATACAAAAATATTCGAATTTTTTTATTTTAAGGAGTGGACGTAAAAGGCAATTAATTAACACAAATTTTGCATCAAAAACGAAGTCGATCGGATTATTAGTTGTCGAGATATTTCTAATCCTGTTTTTCACATTCTTTGATTTTTCATGACCCTGTATTTCATTCAAATTTCAATTCAAAGGTATCTTTTAATTGCAGATGAAACACTTAATTCGGTGCAAGAAACCGTTAGTGAATATGATGATTATTTTTAGAGTTATAAGGATGATTCTTTTATGCAATTCAGTGCTACTTGAATAGTTTGGCGTTTCATACAATTTATCGAAATTGGTTCATCAGAAATTCATTAATAGAGCATGATGATGTGTTAAAAATACTTAAATATACGTTTATATTTTGTTTTGGAATTGTAATGCATTTTATAAATTGTTTACATATGTTATGTTTTCATATATTATATTATGCATATCTATGATGGGTAAGTATTACGGTGGCCTCCAAATACTAGTTTTAAGGATGTACAAAAATAAAATAAAATAAAATGAAATAAAAATTATAATAAATTTTTTAACACTAGGCTGTCAACATTATAAATTATTTAGAACAATTTATTAATACTAGGCTGTTCGGCCGGGCTGGACCTAGAAATGTAAAAATATAAATTCCGAAAGCTTTCTTTACTATCGCCAAAATTACTGCCCGCTATTCAGAGGTTAAACATACAAAAAATTATCTTTTGGGAGTGGGCATTGGAAAATTGTCGTTAAAAAGAGGTATCCTTTATGGAGGTTTTTACCGTACCTAAAAACTAATGATTAATTTGTAATATTCGTATAATCAGTGAAATTTTTATTAATTATGTTTTATTAATATGAAAGCAAAATTTTTGGATCTAAGAAACATCCAAATCGGACCGCACGTATAATCTATACTAACAAAATAACAAATCGCTCTGTCTGTCTGCGTGCGCGCGTGTGTGTGTATGTGTGTCTGCGATGGCCAGCCAAATCTACAGGACGTACGAGGATGAAAATTTTTATGAGAGTAGCCCAATACCTCTCCTCATGTACCTGAAGCTCAGAATTTTAATATTTTGATTAATTTCATATATATTAATTACGAAGTGGAACTCACTTTCATAAAAAAGCCATTTTTGTTAATGTTCGGGGAAAGAAATCGTTTGCACATCGTTTGCACATGCGCACAAACTCTTATGCACCTAAACGAAAGAAGAAGCATTTTTCGGCATTTATTTCTGTTTTTGAATCATTTTTCTTAAATCCAAATTAACCAAACTGCTCGACGCAGTTAAACTTAACAGACATATTTCGAAAATCGTACTTTTAGGTCTCAAATGCTATTTTTAATTCGAAATAATGTTGCAGTTAACCCTTTAAAAAAAATAGTCGTTTTTCCCAAAATCATTTTTCTCTCTTTTGTCAATGCTCTTCCAGGGTATATTTTTTAAGATGAAAACAAACAAAATAGAAGATCTTAAAGTGGAAATTATCTTCTAACCGGTGGTGTAATTGGTTTTAAAATATTTTCAAATACACTGGCAAAAGAAGGTCATTTTGCGACTCGCAGAGAGGATATTCTTCCATGCTAAAATTGTCTTAACGTGCATATTTCAACTCAATCTTTTAAAATCTTCTCAAATGACCAAATTTACACGTCCGGACGGATAGAAATATTTTTTACAAAATAAAATGTGCGAAAAATTTGATGAAATCAATAAAAAACAAATCGTTTTCATTGCGGTTTTCACTTAGCAAAACGCAATCCTATAGGTACCGGTAAACAAAAAACATATTCTTTAAGCTTAAAAACATTTTTATAATCTATGATGCAATCGGTTTTTAAAATATAAGATTTAATCCTTTCAAATTCACCGGCAAAAGGAAGCACTTTGCGACTCACGTATAGAATATTTTTTCTACGCTAAAAGTATCTAAGCGTACCTATTTCAGCCCAATCTTTTAAAAGCATCCCAATAGACCAAATTTACACCTTCTTAAAAAATTTTGAAACGTTTTAACGAGTAGAAATAATTTTTACAAAATAAAAAGTGCGAAAAATTTGACGAAATCAATAAAAACCAGATCGTTTCATTGCGGTTTTGCCTTTGCAGGGCGCAATTCTAAATACGTTCTGACAAACCGAAAATATTTTCTTAAAGCTAAAACATTCTCATAATTTACGTTGCAATTTGTTTAAAAAATATGAGATTTAACCCTTTCAAATGCACCGACAAACACGAATTACATCCCGCCTCATGGAGAATACATTTTTGCTACGCTAAAAGTAATTAAATGTCCGTATTTTAGCACAATCTTTTTAGAGCCTCTAACAAACCAGATTTACATTACTTTCAAAAACTTTGGAACTTTCGTATGGATAGAATTCTTTTTTTACAAAATAAAATGTGTGAAAATTTTTACGAAATCAGTAAAAACCCGAGTGTTCCGTCGCGGTTTCGTTCGCTTACGGTTCGCATAGTTTCCAAAAAATCAAATTACATAGAAAACAAAAGATCAAACAGCATGTGCTTTCAATTCAATATCTTTTCGCGATTTTTCCGTTTAAAAATATAAATTTTTGACAAAATGGACTTAAAGATATAAAATCATAGAAATTTGAGTTTAATTTAAGGGTCATTTAGAAAGGAAATAACACATTTGAAAACTGAATAACATCAAAGCTAGTTAATTAATAATAATTATGTATATTTAATAACTATTATAATTAAGTAACAACTATGCTCATTTAATAAATACATATAATTAATAAATAATTATGTATATTTATGTATGCATTAACTACTTTAAAAAAAAATTTCCTTTGCATTTTTAGCCGAAAATAGGAAAATCCCCGAAATTCGGTTTCAGTTTCTGTTTCCGCCTTAAAAAGCTATTTCGGACGATCCTTAATAGTAATAATATTAACAATAATAATAATAATTAATAATTAATAAGATACAAATGTGTACGCAATACAAATATTCAGAAAATATAAAAAAGCAATGGTTAACAGAAAGGAGTAATTCATGTCTAGGTCAGAGACATACATTATTTTTTTCTTCTAAATAATGCAAATGCGAGCATACACCATTATTTATACTGTAATTGTTTTAACTCGCCGTTCGTCACGATAATCTGCCTGATTTATCTATTCAACTGACTTCTTAGATCAACAAAAACAATCTGAAGACAATGAGAAATAATTTACCTCAAGCTCATTAAAGAAATGATGAGTTTTCCCGATTGGACATTTTTATATTCTTCTAATGTCGTCGCTCTTGAAATGGTAGCTTAAATATTTTCAGCAAGGATTTTCAAAGGTATGCCATGCATTAAGAATTTTTAACACATTCGGACAAAGTTGAAAATTGTTTATGATTTCGTTTGCTTGTCCGTCTGGCCGCGCTCTAAGTCTCGTAAATATACTCGGATTGCCCTGAAATTTTTGGACTTTATTGATTTTTACCCTAGCACGAAGCCCTATTGCAAATGAAGTTTCTAGCAAGATGCGCTCGCAAGATTTTTGTCACATATAGACTGACAAACATTTTGTAAAAACATGTTTTTTCGGGTTCTCTAGTCCCTAAAGCGTGTAAATCCGTCGAAAACCGGATTTCGAAAATTTTCATGAATCCAATACTTTTTTCTTGGTATTATAGAAGAAAGTAAAAACAAGCGAAACTTAGAAAGAAAAGCAGAAAAAAATTACACTGTAAAATTTTAATATAAATAATATATAAACCCATGTACCAGGGCTACGCAAAGAACAATATATATTGCAATTTATCTATTCAGCTGCATCTTTTTAGACTAACAAAAACATCTGAAGACAATAAGCAATAATTTTTCTCAAGCTCATTCAAAAAATCGATGATTTTACCGATTGGACATTTATTATTCAACAAATGTCGTCGCTCTTGAAATGGTAGCTTAAATATTTTCAGCAAGGATTTTTCAAAGGTATGTCATGCATTAGGAATTTTTCTTATTACTTTTAACTCTTTTAAACGTGTTTTTTCTTTTGTTTTTTCAAATAAAGGAAAGAAAAAATAATCTTTACGTTGAGAAAGCTAAAAGGCATGGTAAAAACTTATGTATCAGCTTTATCGCCAAAATGACTGTCCGCTATTCGGAATGTCCGTTATTCGGACGCTAAACATACAAAAATTTAGTTTTGGGAGTAGGGATTGGAAAGTTGTCCGTTAAAAAGAGGTGTCTGCTATTCCGAAGTGTCCGTTATGGAGGTTTTTAGTCTACCTAAAAACAAATGATATTCGTATAATTAGGAAATTTATCTGTGTCGTTGATGAATTAATTACGTTTTATTTTATATGAAAATAAAAAATTTGGATCTAAGGCCAAATCGGGCCGCACGTATAATTAATTAATAATAATTATGTACAGGGTGAGTCATAAATATCGAAACAATAGGCTATCTCCTCAAATATTGCCCCTAGACCCATACTTCCAATTGCAAAAATCCATTAAAAAAGGCGAACTTTCTGATAAGATAAGTTGCAACTCCATGGGGGGGTCTAGTTGAAAAAATACGAAAATTAAATTTTTATACGGCCCCCGTAGGGCAAAATTCCCAATTAGGAAATTATTCCTTATCCATTCCTAAATTGAACAAAACAAATTTCATCTTTGTATCTAAAAATCCCACAGAGATATTAAATCCCAAAATCTTCAAAAATTCCTGACTTGCACCACTTTTCCCTGCCTCTAAACTGTGCTTTCTTCACTCACTTTCAACGCTTGTTAGGGAACATTCACAAATTGCAATTTAATAAAAATCGGTTTAAGATAGAGCTTTTCCTTTGAACATAAAATAGCAGCGTATAGTTTTTACGCTAAATTGGTGTACCAGACGTCTGCCCGGGTCAAAATATCTAGGTCAGGTCCCAAACCGACCCATAGGGGGGAAAAGTTCGGCGTGGCCTGAAAAAATGTCAACATGATAACCCGGACCGGTCTGGAAAATAGTTTAAATCATAGCCCGGTCAGTCGCAAATTTCTACATAATTTTTTAATTCGGCATGGGAAAAAAAATGTTTCATATGGAGGAGTTCTGACATGGAGGCTCTTCATATGGAGGAGGCTATAAAATTCTTTTATAGCTTTTCGTTTTTTTATATTTGTACTTTTTATTATCAAAGAAGTGCCAAAGGCTGTAATATATTTATTTTATCAATGAATCTCTATTTATATGTAAATGTTTCACTTATATTTTAATATCGTTAATCCATAGATGGAGTTGGAGACTCTGAAAAATGTTATACACTAAAACTTTTTAAGACGGAATCACATAGGAAAGAAAAAATACGTTATAGACAGATGCTCTCCCTAGAAAATGTAATTGAAGCTTATTTTCTTTTCAGGTACTATTGCATTTATTTTGCATGGATCAACATATTTTCCGTTTAAGACAGAATTCCGTTATAGGCAGGGCCTGATTATCAACGGGGCACTCTCCCACCAGAAAAAGTAAATAGAAATTTTTTCCTTATTCATGATAGTAATTTTGACTGAAAAGGGCGTTTAAACAAGGCGAAAATTTCTATGTAATTTTACTGGGGAGAGAGTGCCCCGTTAGTAATCAGGCTCTGGTTATAGGCAGATTTTTTTCACTAGTTTTATTGTATTTAATTTTTTTAGCCTTTGAATAATCTATTTAAAAAATGAATTTTAAAGTTTTTTTTTTTTTTTTTTTTTTTTTTGTAAAATAAAGATTTTAAAATCTATATGTTTTTCGTAAAAAATTCGACTGAGCCGAATTTTATTTATTTTATGCACGTATTAAGTCAGTCAGAGACAGTGATTTTAATACGGGTTTCTGTCGAGACCGGGTTTGAAAATTTCATCCAGAGTGCACCTAAGTTGAAGGAAGTAGTCCCCTCATTTATGAAAAGTTAGGCCCGGCCTGGCGGGTCTTCAGAAAAAAGTAACATCTCGGTCCTGGCCCTACCTGAGCCCAGAATACAGATTTTTTAACATCGTCTGGAGGACGATAAAAAGCCTGAAGTTGTCAGAGGTAAATTTAAAAAGAAAAAGAACCTTAATCTGCATCTTAGAAAAAGCATTTTTTAAAATAACTGACGGACATTTAAACAGTACACTTCGATTTTCTGCATAATGATTTCTTTATCCTCTATTTCTTGTCTTTAAATTATTAAATGTTAAGAATTTTTAAAAGAAAAAAGAACTTGAAACACGTTATTTTTGATTTTTTAAATTAGTTTTGTTTCGATAAATTTAAAAAAATGTTTACTTTTGAAAGAATGTTTGCTTTTGAAAATATGATTTTTTTAAAAGTTATATTATTTTTTCAATAAACATTTTTAATAGTTTTAAAATTAATATAAAAAAACCTTGGAACAAAACTAAAATCAGATTTTCCTCTTTAATTAAATGAAAAGAAATTGAAATCCGATAAATAATGTTACGAGTTTTTTAACCATTTTTGATTGTCCCATTTAAACCAGTACGAACCACATGATACTTTTATAAATTGTATGAGAAATTTTAGAATGTGAATCTCTTAGCAAATTATAAGGCTAACCATCACAAAAAAAGAAAAAAATCAAAATTATAACTCAAGAAATAGATTTTTTACGCGTTTTCTACAGCTGTTAAAGTAACATTGTTTTTTGAATTGCGCGCATTTCAATTTGTGTCTAATCCCGTAAAACCTGATGAATTTTTTAAACGGCTGTAACTTTGCGAATTTTGGAGATATGAAGATGCAACTTTTTGTGTCTTATTCAGGACTGAATAAGGAAAGTTTTCCTAATTGGAATTTTTGTCCTACGGGGGCCGTATAAAAATTTAATTTTCGTAACTTTTCAACTAGACCCCCCATGGAGTCGCAATTTATCTTATCAAAAATTTCACATTTTTTTATGAATTTTTGCAATTGGAAGTATGGGTCTAAAGGCAATATTTAAGGAGATAGCCTATTGTTTCGATATTTATGACTCACCCTGTATATTTAATATCCATTATAATTACTTAATAACTATTCATGTTTAATAAATATGCATGATTAATTAACAATTATGTATATTTATGTATGTATTAATTACTTTAAAAAAAAAAAATCAGTATTTTCGTTTTTTGCAGAAAATAGGTAGATCCCTGTAATTCGGTTTCGGTTTCTGCCTTAAAAACCCGTTTTGGTCGATCCTTAATACTACTACTACTGCCAATAATAATAATAAAAAAAATTAATAAGAATAAATAAGATAGAAATGTGACCGTAATATAATTGTTCTTAAAATACAAATATACAATTGTTAATAGAAAGGAGTAATTTCAGGTCTAAAGCAGAAACATGATTTTTTTTTTTTTTTTTTTTTTTTTTTTTTTTTTTAGATAATACAAACGAGAGCATAAAATATTATGTAAACTGTAATTGTTTTACTTCACCGTTCGTCACGATAATATGCCTCATTTATCTATTCAGCTGACTTCTTTGACTAACAAAAACAATCTGAAGACAATGAGACATAATTTACTTCGAACTCATTAAAGATACGATCGCTTTTCCCGATTGGACATTTCTATTCCTCAAATGTCGTCGCTCTTGAAATGGTAGTCAAACATTTTCAGCATGATTTTAAAGGATGTGGCATGAATTAACAATTTGTTTTAACGCTTTTAACCCTTACAAACGAGCTTTTTTTCAATAAACAGCGAAAAAAATCTTCAGGTTGAGAAAACTAAAAGACATGTTAAATAAAAAGAATATTGCCCAGTTAAACTGATGGCATTGAGCTCACAGGCTACTCATACTAATTGTACATTACAGCCTTATATTTTCAAGGGTTAATTCCGTTCGAAAAATCAGAATTCAGAAATCTGCATGAAAAACCCATTTATATCAAAAGGGTAAGGTCATGAGCCCCCCGTTCCCCTTCTTTATACTTATTTAGTGATGACCTAATACTAATCATTTGAGATGCCTCATCAGAATGATCCTATATCTAAATTTTAAACGAAAACTGATATTTTTGCATGAAAAACCCATTTATATCAATTAAGGGGAGGGGCATGAACCCCTGTTCCTTTTCTTATACATATCGAATGAACGCCAAAAACTAATCAGGTAAGCACCTTATTAAAATGTACATATATACAAAATTTCAAGTAAATCCGATAATTTTATCATGAGTTATCACGTTACGCACATACGCACATATAGAACGGACGGGCACATAAGCTCCCAGGCTTTTATAGCCCGTGAGCTAAAAAACACATAAAATCCGTATCGTTTTTTATTTATTTACTTTTGTAAAAATTGTTTTATGTAAACTATTATCACAGTTGAAGGGCTGTCACCAGATGGGGACCCTCCCCTCACCCCGCGAAACAATTTTAAGGGGACAAGGGTCCTTTATTTGAGAAAAATCGTTTATAGTAAAACCGTCGCAAAAAGGTCTATTTTTGTGGTATAATAGTACCAAAACAGTTTTTTCTTATTAAAATAACGTTTAAGAAGGTTTTAAGAGGTAAATAATAAAGATAAATGTATTTATATAATTTAAATCTGTTTTTCTCAAAACTAATTTTTCAGCGTTTTTAGATTTTTGAAATGCTCTTTGCGACGTAATTTTTCATCAATATTTATGAAATTGAAAAGGAAGTATCCTGATATTGTTTAGAAAGAAATTGTGTAAGCTCGTCTTCATGAAAGAAATTGTTAAATTGTTTAAGACATGAAAATTTGATTTTTTACTTATTAAAAGGCAAAATTTTGATGAAATTCGATATGGAATTTAGAAAAAAAAATATGTAAATTATTAACTAATCAAGAGATTAAAAAAATCTCGCACAAATTAGTTTATAATAGAGTTTTAAGAGATAAAAATGCAGAAGCAAGAAAATATCTGAAAAATTAAGACATGTTGAGCATTTAAATATTTCGTTTAAAAATGTAATTTTTTTTATTTAAAAATTTTAATAAGATTGGAAATTTTTTGAAGTTGTTCTATAAGCTTTGGGTAAAATGTACGTATGCACAAAATTTCATATTGCTATGATGAAAATTAAACAAAAAATGAATTTAACGTCTCCTTAAGACCAATCAGGGTAACTTTGAGTCAAATCAGAATAAGTTTGCTAAACTTTTGTTTACGAAACTTTACTGGAATTCTGCATTGACCATCTGCCCAGTGGTCTCGACGAATTATTTCCAATGAGTTGCCAAACTCGTACTAGTGCTGCTATCTATGTTTTGGCGCCAAAACTTAAGAGACTACCACTTCCTTCAAATGAAAACACCCGTTCGCTAATGCTAATCCAATGGAAGAAATTTATAAAGACATCTCGGTTGCATTTCAATATTTTTTTTTTCATTGGATAGCTGAAATCGATGTATATGTAGGCCGTTTTATACTTTTTTATTTTGCTTGCAGGTATTTTTTACGAATACACTTTCATTTTCGAGACCGGTTTGGAAAGTAAAAGCACTCTCTTTTTTTTCACACACTCTTAAAAAAAAAAAAAATAAATAAAAAAAAATAAAACCATTTTTTTTTATTTTAAATATTTTTTTACAGATTAAAAGCTTATCTACTTAAAACCGCTCTAAAAAAAAAAAAAAAAAAACGGTGAAAGTTGAATACAAATAACCTCATATACAGGGAAACAAAGAACAAGAATCATTGCATTTATCTATTCATAAACTTCTTAGACTTAAAAAAAAGTATGAAGATAACGAGAAATAATTTATACCTTTAGAAATTATCTTAATTGGATATTTATATTCTTGAAACGTCGCAAGTTTTTGCAAAATATATTCAGCGCGATTTTGTAAGGTATGTTGAGAATTGGCAATTTTTCTTATCTCTTTTGATCCTTTCAAAAGCGCTTCTAAAAATACACAACATCAACAAAGAAAAAAAAAAACCTTCAAATTTCGAGAACTAAAAGATGTATAAGGAATACATAAGATCTGTGTATATAGTAATGTTTTTCTCCATTTTATTTTGGTTTTATGTGTTTGGGTAGCCCCAAATTCGTATTATTTTGCTTTTTCATGGTTAATACGAAGATGGTGCCACACGCTTCATTTGTAGTTCCAAAGTATTTGTGGGTCTGACGATAATGCTTTGGTTCTACAAATTTCGATTATATTCATTTTAATCTGCTTCCATGTTTCAGTGTGATAATTTTATGTTAAATTCAATGGTTTATAAATTGTATTACAATCAAAGGTTATATATATATGCATAACCATCATATAATATTACAATTCAACATCTACAATGAATATAGAATAACCCAATATATAACAAACTTAAACATAAGGTGGAGTTAGCAATATTGGAAGTAACAAATAATATTGGAGATTGTGGTACGTGGCTCGTTATCAATGGTAATACCACGTAGACACAACGATTACGATTAATTTCTGAATAGAAATCAGGAAAAAAAGCTTAAATATGATTTTTTTGGCTTGTCAGTGATTATGAATGTGGGGTTTTTTTGTTACATTTCTATTTCACTTTGAATTGTAAAATTCATTCCGAAACTCCAATTCTTATTATGGTTATCTTATATAGTATTTAAATTTAATATATATATATATATATATATATATATATATATATATATATATATGTATGTATGTCTCCAAAAGTTGTTTTATCTCAATTTTCATCACAGTTTCAGACCTGTCACCGAAGCCCCCCCCCCCCCCTTCACATACACACACGCACACACCAATAGCAACTTTTAGACATCTTTTACTATTTGCAATTTTTTAAAAAAAAGCATTTTTTTTTTAAATATTAATATTATTATCATTATTATTATTCTTTTTACAAATTAGAATGGAGCAGCATTTTGTCAACCTTTATTCTTTCATGAACCCCTGCCTCCCTCCCCGCAACCTGAACTCAAATAAAAATCGCAAACGTGCTGTTTTTCATTAGTTATCGTCTTATTACAATAAAATTTAAAATCGATACAAATTACATTGTCATTTATAATATTTTTATGACTTTGCTAACCATTATAATCGACATTATTTTCACGTACCCCGAGGGATATGCGTACACAGATTGGGAACGACTGGAATAGATTGATAATAATTCTAAAGATTTTGTGGATTTTTTTTCATTTTTAAAAGCTTATCTACATAGCACCACTTTTAAAATGTTAAAAAAAAAGAAGGTGAAAGATAGTTAATATAAATAAACTCATATACAGAAAAACAAACAACAAGATGCCTATTCATCGATTTTTTAGATGAAAAGAAAAAAACATAATGAAGACAACGAGAAATAATTCACCTTTAGAAATGATCTTAATTGGACATCTATATTCATCAATGTCGCTCTTAAAAATTTTCCCAAATGTTTTCAGCACGATTTTGAAATATATGCTGTGAATTAACAATTTTGCTTATCACTTAGTGACTTTTAACACTTTCAAACGACCTTTTTAGGTGCGTTCGTAATTATGTAAATACGTAGCACCTATTGTTGTCGCTCAGTCCGTCCGTCTGTTTGTCCGCATATAACAACGCAAAAACTACCCAACCGAATCGTTTGAAATTTATAATACATAATTATTACATAATTTTTCCGAGTCATTTCAAGTTTTATGAAAATCGGATGGATAGATCAATTACAGGGACAATCAAAAGCATTCCTTCTTTGCAAGTTAGGATTTATCGAATAAAGCAGTATATCCAAACCTTTTTTCTTCCGCGTACTCCTTTCTTAGGATTTTCCTTTCAGAGCACCGCCATTTCGCATAAAACTCCCCCCCCCCCCCCCCTGACTTAAACTCAACTAGATATCGCAAATGTGCTGTTTTTCATTAGTTATCCACTTATTACAACGAAATTACAAATCGATAGCAATAGCATTGTAATTTACAATATTTTTATGACTTTACTAACCATGATATAACTTTCACCATTATCGATATTGTTTTTACGTACCCCCAACTGACTCGCCATGTATGTGTACCCTAGGTTGGGAATCTCTGGAATAAACTGAAAAAATTTCTAAAGATTTAGTTGATTGTTGTTTTCATCTTAAACATTTTTTACTGCATAAAAACTTACCTAATAAAAACAACTTTTGAAAAGTAAAAAAAAAAAAAAAAAAATACAGGGTGAAAGTTGATTATAAATAAACTCATATTATGCAAAGAACACAATAGTTACGTATTTAAAGATAAATGCACAAATAAAGTAAGAAAAGGTAGCAAACAGCCGTTTCGAATCTACTATGGAGATTCTTCATCAGTGCAAAACTCAGTGAGCTAGAAAAAGCAAAACTGAGCTAAGAGACAGAGAGACGCAGGCTTATATACGCTACTTGTCCAGCCAGTTGTTAGGCTGCTCTCTTCTTATTGGTTGCTTTCCTTTAGGCGGGATCGTTTCCGTAGCGGGTATATAAGCCTGCGTCCTGTCTCTTAGCTCAGTTTTGCTTTTTCTAGCTCACTGAGTTTTGCACTGATGAAGAATCTCCATAGTAGATTCGAAACGGCTGTTTGCTACCTTTACTTACTTTATTTGTGCATTTATAATCGTTGGTATTTTATCTTTAAACGTTTTTGCACAAAGGCTTTGTTTGCTATTTTAACAATAGTTACGTAGATGCATTGCTTTTAACTGATTTTTTAGACAAACAAAAACATCTGAAGGTCATGAGAAATAATTCATCTTACTTCATTAACCCCTTGGGGATGAAGCGACACGTGCTGCAAAATCCTTTTTAATCCCCACCAGTAAAATTTTACTGATAAATCTGCCTTAATTTAAGGCCCCACACTAGGCACAGAAAAAGACCCGGATGATATTGTAAAGTCTATGGGGGCGTACTTTTAAAATATTTCGCCCAAATTTTAACATTTTTATATGATTTTTTTGCACAAGATAGCTGGGGACGATCCACAACCAGGCTAGTTTTTACTTTTTCAGTTTTGTTTTTAGATTTATTTTTTTTAATTACTTTAACTTTCAAAACCAGTTTAAACCGGTTCTGAAATTGAAACTATCGTAATATAAAAAATATATAACCAAAATCGAAAAAGTAAAAACTAGGCCGGTTGTGGATCGGTCTCAGCTATCTTGTGCAAAAAAACCATGTAGAAATATTATAATTTGAGCGAGATATTTGAAAAGAACACTCCCATAGACTTTACAATATCATCCGGGCTTTTTTCTGTGCCTAGTATGGGGCCTTAATGAAGCAGAAATTTCGTTTTTTTAAACCGGTGACAAAACATTAAAAATTTCGTAAAAGGCTCCCGTCGCGAAAGAGTTAAAGAAAAATGACTTTATTAACAGCACGTATAGCTCTTAACCAGTGTTCTCGCTGTCGCTCGCCATTGCTCCAAAATGCGACTAAATTCATTATTTGGCGAGTAAACAAGTGATTAGATTCGCCAAAATGCTAGTGCTCAGTTTTTGCTTTTGTGTGTGTGTGTGTGTGTGTATGCGTGTGCGTGTCGCTTATCACGTTCAGTTGCACCATACTGTCAGAATCGAAACTATTTAAAAGTTTCTTAAGCTCTCGTTGCAGAACAATGAATTTAACACATACCATCGACTTCATTTATAAAAACGATCTGCAACAACTTGATTTTCTAGATTCATTGTGTGTAATATCAGAAAATTCTGAATTAATTTAGAAAGTTTTATTTCATAACATTTAAATGAGTTAAATCGGTTTTAGATTTTTCTTTCATGATTACGCAATATATTTAGAATATGCATATTTTTAATATATTTGTAGCGGATAGTTGAAATTAGATTAATAACAATCGTTGTCGCAATTATAAAAACTTAGGTTTTTTAGAACATATTGAAAAATTGGGGTACATTAAAGAATTAAAGATAATTTTTTTTTTGTGCTACACGGCGATTCTATTTGGCTAATACTTTTTTCCTTTGGCGAATGTTTTTTATTTTTAATTAGCCAAATTACTAACGTTGGTCAAATGTCAGCGAGAACACTGCTCTTAACCCTTCGGACTCCGGTGCCTCTTACACAAATTTTATTCGATTAGCACCAGTTTTTTAAAAATAACTTTCCTTGAAGTAGGCAATTTCAAAAAATTCTCTGATTAAATAAGGAAAAGCTTTATTCTCCTTTATTACTGGTGCCAGAAACAAATTTTGGAAGGAAAGATGATGTCTCCGCAGCGGAGATAACGGAAGTGCCAAGGGTTAAACCTGTAGTCAAGTATTTTCAGTAGGATTTTAAAAGGTATGTCTGGATTAACAATTTTTAACCGACTTCAAGGAGGAGGTTATGATTTCGACCTGTATGTATTTGTTGTTCACGCATAACTTTCGTAAATATGAACCGATTTTGATAATTCTTTTTTTGCTAGAAAGTGTAAGATGCCAACATTGTCCCATTTCAATTTCATCGAATTCTTGCGATTAGAACTTTAAAAAAATAAAAACATTAAAATTCCAATTTTTTTTGAAGCAGTCATCCAATTAAAAGCGTTCATTTTTCAGGTAATCGCAGGCTTTCATGTCGAGCACACAAGTCAGATGTGTGTGTACAATAAATAAATAAAATTTCAGGCTATCACTCTTACACCGATACGAGATCTTTTTAACCGACTTCAAGGATTAGGTTATGATTTCGATCTGTATGTATTTCTTGTTCGCTCATAACTTCCCTAAGAATGAACCGATTTTGGTAATTCATTTTTCGTTTGAAAGTGTAAGATGCCCGCCCCATTTTAATTTCATTAATTTCTGAAGATTAGAATATTTTTTTAGATAAAAAGATGTAAATTTGATTAAAAAAATAATGATTTCTCGCAAATAATCTTTCATTGTTGCAACCGTTTTCAAATCTAAGCATATTAAAACTATGCATTCATATGCGTTAGCGCCAGGTTGTCGCCAAGCTTGATTCTTTTTTGAAGTCGGTTACTATTTTTTTAAAAAAAGCATAATTATTCTTCACTGTCACTTTCAAACGTATTTCTTAAAACAGACAAACAAAATCTTCAAATCAAGGTAACCCAAAAACATTGTACGAAATACAAAAAACTTTTTTTTTTTTTTTCTTATAAAAATTGTTTTATGTCAATTGTTATCACTGTTTTAAAACCATTTTTAAAAACTAGTCGTTGGAGGCCACCGTAATACTTACCCATCATACATATGCATAATATAAAATATGAAAATAAAACATGTGTAACTTATTTGTAAAATGCATTGCAATTCCAAAATAAAATTTTAACACATATTTAAATAGTCTTAATATACATAGTAAGGATTTATTAATGAATTGCTGATGAGCCAATTTCGACAAATTATATAAAACGCCAAAGTACTCAAGTAATACCGGATTGCGTAAAAGAAACATCCTTAGAACTCCAAAAATAATAATCATATTAACTAGCAATTTACTGCGTCGGATGAAGCATCTCATTTCCAGTTAAAATATATCTTTGAATTCAAATTTGAATGAAATACAGGGTCATGAAAAATCAAAGAATGTGAAAAACAGGATTACACGTATCTCGGCAACTAATACTCCGATCGACTTCGTTCTTTATGCAAAATGTGTGTTATTTTATTGCCTTTTATGTCCACTTCTTAAAATAAAAAATGTCAAAAATTTTTATATACGTTTCATCAGAATGAATTTTTCGAGAGTCCGAAAAAAATAGTTCCGGATAATCGAGGTTACTGATATTAAATAGGCTTCTTTCCATTCTTACATATTAAGTACATACAAAATTTCAAGTCTCTATCTCAATTTGTTCGGGAGATAGAGCGGTTACAGACAGACAGACACACAGACGGACGGACGGCAAATTTTTTTTTTCTAAAAATATGTTTTTCGGAATCTCCACTATCTGAAACGTGTAAATCCGTCAAAAAAATTTTTTCGATTTTCAAAACGATTGCAAGACTTACCCTATACTACGTATGATGGGTAAGTAAAAATAAGATTTTAAGGATATGTTATGAATTAATAATTTTTTTATCACTCCGCAGCCATTTTAAACCCTTTCTAGCGTGCTTTTAAAATAGAATAAATTAAAAAAAACTAGTTGAATGTGACAATCCCAAAACTTTCTTCTTTATCACATATGTTATTACTTCAGAATTCGCTACCACATTAACACTACAATGTGTTCGGACTAATATTTAAATATTCGCTAAAAACAAAATAGTACTGGAGCTGAGCTTTGGCGCAAATTAAGCACTGCCCAAAATCTAACCGAAAAGAAAAAATTAGCATCAGAATGGAATTTCGTTAAAAATGGTTTACCCGATATGATGTTAGTCTTAAAATTCTAACTATCATAAAAAAAGATTTTCTATTTGTTGGAAAATATTCCTAACATTTAATTGGCGCGAGTTCTATACCTCATCATTAAATTATAGGTTTAGATGTCTCAACATTTAATTCAGGTAAGCAAAAGGAATAAATAAATATTCTCTTACCTTTTATAGATATCCAGTTCTCGTATACCGGCTAATCCAAAGGATGTGGTGCACTATCTATAAGTGTTGGCATTTTTTATTAAACAGTGTTTATTCATTTGTTGACGTTGAATAATGATGTTATGTGCCCCGGGTGGGGATTAATTCAGTGTACACTCATGAAGAAGCAGTCGAAGTAATTACTACTAACTTTAAGGAAGAAAATAAAGAATATTTAATATAGTAAATTTAACGGAGCAGCAAACATTTATGACCTCTCGGTGCGAGAGTCAAATATAGAGTAAGTAACATATGCTTAATTACATTACAAAACATTAACAACAAGCACACTTACATATTATGGTGCAATCGGCTAATTAATTTTAATGGGTTATTTTTTAAAGTCAAAGAATAAAGCATACTAGAAAACGTCTATCAGTTCGTAATATAGTTTATGCATAAAGTTCTGCAAACACTTTCTGATGACTGGAAATATTGCATATGTCTTTTGTAACTTCTACATGGCACAGAAAAAACCCAGAAGTAAGTTTCGATAATCATTAGTGTGAATTCTAACTTAATGATGTTTTTCGTTCTTATCGCACCAGATGGTAGAGTTCGTTAAGTATCTTGATTCGGGGATTATTAGATCGGAAAATATATTTCAACACTATTGTGATGAAATATAAATACAGAGCAAGTTATAATTTTCTATATTTCGTTTATTACCGGTTCCGAAAATGAAATTACCTTTTTTTATATATATATAAAATCTGTAACCAGTAAAAAGCGGTAACTGCTCACAGTTGAAAGTAATAATGTTTAAAAATAATTTAATACCTTTTTTAAGATTTTTTTTTTTTTTTTTTTTTTTTTTTTTTTTGTCATCTTTAAGTAATTTATACATAGTGTAATTTTAAATATACTTTTTTAAAGATGGATATTGCACTCTACTTAATTATTTGCTGATACTCTACATTAATTTCAAACAACAATAATAATAGATAATTGGGAGTTTATTTATTCTAAAAAATCAAATTTTATGTTCATTTATGTCCTTTACTACGTCATTTACTACAGTTATTTTGCCGTTTACTAGAGCTGAGATATTCAGAAGCTGCGAACTCGGACAGTCTAAAGCATTAAATACAATCGGCTCTCGTTAATTCAAACTCGTCGAGACCACAAGAAATATTGGAATAATCCAGAGTTCAAATTCTGGAAAGTATCAGAGGAAAACATGTTTAAAGGGTTTCTGTTGCAAAAAAATTAAAGTTACAGTATTTTTAAAATATATTTCGGCCTTTTTTTAAACATAGAATATGACTTGATATTAAATTAAAAGATATAAATGCATAAACTAATAAAGGGATTAGTAACCACAAACGAAGTTGGGGCGAAGTTGTGATTGAGAAACAAACGGGGCACTAATATAGCGGATATCAAGCGCATGGGACTCTATGTATGCTTGTTCGGAACAATTCTGACAAAAATGAAAGAAAGAAAATTATTTTAAGGATCTAAAGAAAGTAAGGAAAAATGAAAAATCGGAATTCTCGTTAGTTCGAATTAAACGAAGTCAAGAAAAAATGAGTTTTGAATGAATGAAAATTTTTAACGTTATTGTGCTATTGAAAATTTCGGGTCTTCATGTTAAGTTCGAATTAAGAGAAGATTCGATTTATCCGATTTCGAATTAACGAGAGATGACTGTAAGCGAAATGAGAAAGTATTTAAAATGGATTTCCAGCGACAACCCGCTCGCAAATTCACCTCTTGCTCGAGGTGCGTTTGGGATTTAGTTTGGGTGTAGTAGAAAGAGACAAAAGCTCCACGAAAGATGCTGTTAAGGGATTTTTTTTTTTTTTTTTTTTTTTTTTTTTTGTCATCTTTAAGTAATTTACATATAATGAGTCTTTTTAAACATGAATGTAGCATTCTATTTATTTATTTGCTGATGCTTCGCATTAATTTGAAACAAGAATAATAATGGATAATTCAGAATTTATCTATTCTAAGAAATCCAATTTCACGTTCATTTATGTTCTTTTCTATGCCATTTACTGCAGTTATTTTGTCAGTGACTACACTTGAGATATTCAGAAACTGCGAACTCGGACAATCAAATGCCGTAAATATTTACAAGAGAAATTTGAAAGTAAAGTCGGCTCTCGTTAATTCGAAATCGGTTAAATCGAATGTTCGCTTAATTCGAACTCAACACGAAGTCCTGAAATTTTCAATGGCAGAATAACGTTAAAAATTATCATGTATTTGAACTCATTCTCTCTTGACTTCATTCGAACTAACAGGAATTCCAATTTTTTATTTTTCTTTGCTTTCTCACAGATTTCAGATCCTTGAAATAACTTTTTTTATTTTATTTCTGTCAGAATTATTCTGAAACTAGTATACCTATAATCCCATTCATTTGATATCCGCTTTCTTAGCGATCCGTCTGTCCATCTGTGATACCTGCACACCTTATTTCATTGTGTTTGTTCATATTCCCTTAATTATTTTTTGTAGTATTTATGTCTTTTAATTTTATATAGTAAGTCATATTCTAATGATAACAGCCGAAATATATTTAAAAAAAATACTGTAATTTTAATTTAATTGTAATAGTACCTTTTTTAACATATTTTCCTTTCATACCTTCATAAATCGAACATTTCTTGTGGTCCCGACGAGTTCGAATTAACGAGAGTCAACTGTAATCGATAATTTATCTCTTTTAAGAAATCAAAATTTCATACTCATTTATGCCCTTTACTACAGTTGAAATATTGAGAAGTTACGAATTCGAACAATCTAAAGCCATCAATATTTTAGAATCAAAAAAAGAAAGTATTCAAAATGGATTTTTTACTACAACCCGTTCCCAAATTCACCTCTTGCCCCGAGGGCATTTGGGATTATAGCGTGGGTGTAGTGGAAAAGATAAAGGATGATGTTAACTAAACACTGGCAGGAAACGGAAACGCACAAATGCATAAAGGAAAACGAAAAGGAATAAAATATGAAAAAAAAAAAAAAAAATCTGACTTGAAGGTGAGACTGAGAGAAAGAGTTTTGTAAGGTCTCGCGATCTTAATTATCTGGCGTCTAAATCTTTCGTGAAAGCGCAACTGGATTTCACCAGTTTCTCTCCATGCTCTCAACAAGTTGAATTTTTCCGTACTAATTAAGATTATCACCCCCCACTTCCCTCCGCTACAAAATAATTAGGCTCATATAGGGTTATACGCAGAGATGTTTCTGAGGGGGGTGCTAAGGGCGCAGGGCGGCTCAGCCCCTCCCATCTCTACTTCTAAAACATTTTATGCATCCCCTAGAAAAATTTATCAGGTCACTAATTGAATTTATGTTCCGAAAATCAAAATCAAATTCGGTTGAAAAATGTAATTTAGTTTTGAGGCCTTTTCAAAGTTTTTCAGAAATACTAAATTGTAAATGAAATAAATGTTTCAACAATCGCTCATCCTATTCGCACAGAGGTAGCTAACATGATGTTTAATATTGCACTACTTTATACACCCGAATTTTTCGTCATTCTATTCTTTTTGTAGCATAAAATGAAATTAATACAACAGCTTATTAATAAATATAGTACCTACAGTATCAGCATGCGCTCATTTATCTTTTTGGGTCAGAGAGAGAAAAAATATGACGCCCCCCCCCCCCCCCCGCGACTACATTTATACACCCTCTCCTACAAAATTACGAAAGTACAATGAGACATCTATCATACTACTTTATAAGCTTCAAAAAGCTCTCAGTGAAAACATCAGGACATACGGGCAAGCCGTTAAACGTTTCTTCCACAGAGTACGGACAGAGCCTCAACTCGGCTTGAAAAGAGCGCCCTCAGTGGATCACTTAAAAACTAAACCATCGCGTTGGCGATTTTTATCCTCGTGATTTCTGTTTAAGTGTAACCCTATTCTGGCTTGGCGCTTCTTGCTGAATGCTGATTTGATTATCTTTGCACACGTGCTTATGCTATTTGATCTTAGATTTCCGCGCTTATATTGATTCGTAACTATTACCGTTATTGTTCTTGAATTTTCAAGTTTAAATTATTAGGTCGTTATGTTAAGAAGAGACACACGCATTGTTTGCAAAACGAATACGTCAAAGTTATTTCATATTAAAATAATTCTTTCATAAATTTCAAAACAAGAAGCAGCAAGCCGTCGCTGTATTTTTTTTTCTTTTTTCCCTATATCATTTGTCGCCAAGGAAGCGATGTTTCGCCGAATTAGCAACCTCTCTTACGTTATGATCGTAGTTTCAGAGTGGTCCGCTCGTGTCGCTACTGTCTATGCGTAATCCCATGTTAAACAAGTTGCCATTACAGTGTATGAAAGTTGATTCTCTGTTCCGTACTCTGCGGTTTCTTCCGTACGCAAAGCCCTGAGTTTTTCCTGGAGGGCTTTTTGAAGATTATTAAGCGGTATGATAGATGTCTCATTGTGCTTTCGTAATTCTGTAGAAAAATAAAGGATGTGTCTCATCTTTAATGTATCATTCTATTTTTTGAGTTTCATACACAACTCTAACCTCAGTCGATAGGGGTAACTTATTTTCCGAGAGGGGGAGCCCTCTTAAATAAAGAATAGAAAAGGAACTTGGAAGTTTCATTTTACGGTCAATTTGGCCACCCTTTTAAAATTTAGGCCGGATTCATATGCCTTTTGGGTAACCAGACCCAGCAGATCTGTTGTTAGAATCATAATCGTTATATGCACATAGAGACAAAACTTAAAAACAATTTTTAAATATATATTAAAATTTCATTGAGGTATTAAATGAAATTTTACACTTCTAAACATCGCATATATTTAATTTTTGCACCATCGTATAGAGAAAAAAATTTACTTTTAAATACAACTTGTTTGAAAGCTGTATCTCAATTTATATTTGAGATATTTTTTTTTAGTACCAATTTTGTAATTGTGGCAACAGAATCACTCCATTTTCTCTTAATATTGAAAAAAAAAAAAATAGAAATTAAAATACGTCAATTGTAAATAAATAAAAAGTATTATAAAATATTTTAAAATAGTAACTATTTCAGTTAAGTGCTATTTGATATAAAGTGATATTTTATTGACTTACCTTCGTTTGAATCAATAAAATACGTGAAGAACAAATTCATCGTAACGAAATTCATATGTTACTCCAAAGAAAAGAAATAAATTAGAAAAGTCCTTACACTTTGCTAACTATATCATTAACAGTGGGGAGAGGGTGGTTCCAAAAAGCTGATAATTTTATATTCGCACAGCCCCTTACTGTAATTCGTCACCTGACAATAATAAGGTTCTATCTGTGTTTTTTGAAAAAAAAAAAAAAAAGTGACTTACCGATATAGAAAGGTTCTTTTTGTATCGATGAAGGCATTTCTGGATTAAAATAATGTCATAACATAATTGTAATGTTATATATAACATCATTTTGATGCAAAAATGCCTTCATAGATACAAACAGAACCATTCTATATCCATTCTATTTTTTTTTTCAAAAACACAGATAGAACCTTATTATTGTCAGGTGACGAATTGTCTCCAACTCATCAAAAACTAAATGTTTACACTTTATAACTTAAAAAAAAAGTAAAATGGTTTTTATTTTATTTTATGTATTTCATTTATTTTTTTATTATTTTTATTTTTATTTTTTATTTATTTATTTATTTATTTTTTTTTGCAGTAGACAGCTGACAACAATGTAATAACAGGTGAAATAACTTTCAAACAAAAATATTACGTCTAGTGCCAGTCATAAAATTCATTTTTAGCCTGAAATGGCACAATATTTCAAAAATTTGATCCGCTAACTGGAAGGTATAAACTATTGTCTGAGTCACCCTATATCTTTATGCTTTGTTTCATAATTTATTTTTATAAATATATTAAATTAAACCATTAAATTAAATGGCAATTTATTTGTCTGAATAATAGTATTATAAAAGAAAACAATAGAATTATTTTAATAATTTCAATTAATCCCTTCCCACGCAACCTATCATGTCGTTAAAAAGAAAAGACAATGAACAAGCAGCATTTGAAATCATTCTCAGTTTAAAATGAAGCGTTTATTTTGAAAAAGAAAAATTTCCGCAAACTAGTCTGCAAATAATCAGGCAGAAATCCGTTGAAAAGTTAAGTAAGTTAAGTTTTCCTGCATTGGACTTCAAAATGACGCGATTGAAATAAAAATTCTAAGCCGTATTTACAGATATGCGTGGGTGTTAATACTTAATTTTCAGAAAGTAATTTAATTAATGTTTACACCTTTTTAGGTGCGTTCGTAATTATGTAAATACGTAGCCCCTAAAGTTGTCGTTCACTCCGTCCGCCTGTCTGACTGTCTGTCCGCAAGTAACAACGCAAAAACTACCGAACCGGATTGTTTGAAATTTAAAATATAGAATTATTACATAATTTTGTCCAGTCATTTTAAATTTTATGAAAATCGGATGCATAGTTCAATGACAGAGACAACCAAAAGTATTCCAGAACATTACGATCAACGGGGGAAAATGTCTCAAGAAAATTTTATTGGTGTTACACTCTTTCAAACGTAACAAAATTGATATACATCTTTGAAATATCTACTGTAATATGCATTCTGAATAACCTCTGGTACAAAGAATATTTGTTATTGATTTACAGGGCCACACAAAAATAATCCACACCAACACCATGCTATACAGGGAAACATTGTTTGGAGAGTGTTTTAACTATATTAAACTATTTGACATTTTATGAAATTGATACACGTTGTATGGGTTTAATACAAGTTACTCTCTGTGTATAATAGAAAGCAGATAGTACTTACAGGAACACACAAAAGATTTCGACCTCTATACTGTATCTGAAGTACTGTATACTATAACTGCAAGATCTGTAAATTTTTAAAGTTCGTTATAGTACAAACACACCTTATTTGCGACGCTTTACGTACAATTTCCAACGTATTGTTTTTCTTTTGAAATATGGATTTTTAAAGATCGCAATGCGGGATTTGAAGTTTGGAGAATAAAAAACTAAGGTATGTTTGTTTTCTGTTTCTTTATTCAAAATGTTTGTTATCTGTTTATTTATTTTTAATCCCCTGCATAAAGAATATTTTAGAAAATAGTATTCATAATATCATAATTTAAAGAATATTTTAAAGACTAGGACTTCCCTCAAAGGGATTAGTCTGAGCGATATTGCTGAAAATGCACATTTAATAACTTGCGATAAGTAAAGAAAATGAGATGTTACCTTTAATTGGTCATTCATTGTAATAAAATATGATGAAAATAAGCATATTGAATCATAGAATTACAAAATCTTATATATAAAGTTGCATATACTATTTTTATAGAAGAAAAGCAAACCATGCATGGATATAAAATTGGAAATATGCAAAATGTTAAAAGTAATACAGAAAATAAAACACCAAATTTTCCTATATTGGAAATATAGCTCTTTGAAATGATGTCATGAGCATAAACAGAAGCTTCGCACCGATTTGAGAAACTATAAATGACATAAACTATTATGTTTGAAGAGAATGGAGTGTATTTTATATGGTGTGAAATCCGTCCGAATAGTTTATAATGTTGAATATATGTTTTCCATGGATGCAATGAGGTTGTCGATAAGAGTTAAGGAATCCTTTTTTAAAAATTTGTCCTAAACGAGCACTTACATCTTATAAGTTACGGTGATGTCAAAGTTATTGTTTCTGACCCCAACAGTATCCTAGAAATTGCAATATTCTCAATAAATTGGGTTCAAAACTTTTTCTAGAAATAAAAATTAATTTGTGGAATTAAATTGTCGAATGTTTTAGAAATCGTTCATAACGAGAATATTATATCTTAAAAGGTTGCCACCAAAAAAAAAAAAAAAAAAAAAAAAAAAGATTTTAAATTTTTAGTCATATCAACATCAAAGAATTCTCAATTTTAGAACTTTTTTGCTCGTGCTCGTGGTGATTATTGTTCCTACGCAAAATATAGTATATTTTGCAGCAAAGATGGTTACGAACATTTTTTGCCCACATTATTTTTTAAATCGGCTAGGTACTCCCAATGATAACGAAAAACACACAAATGTTAATGCTTTATAGCATAGAAATACAGAATCAAAAGCTATTTATCTCCTATTATATACACATAAATTATCTAATTAGTGCTATCAGATGCATTTTTAAATATACATAGATCAACATAATGCTTCATTTTTCTTTTATTAGTATTTCTTAGTATTTATTTTTCATTTATTTGTATTATTCAGTAAAAACTCACTTTCTTAAGCCCGAATTACGTTAAACTTTTTATAAAAGCGCCTAAGTCCATATAACAGCGAAGTATTGTGAAGAGTATTAAATACAAGATAGTAAGACGCCAAACGCAGGTAATAAATCGCCAAATATTGTTCTTTTTGCCCTCTCTCGAAATGCATTTTTTCCGTACATTTAAAAAACACGATTTTGAGTCATCTTATTTAAAATTCAAATAAATAAATAAGAGGAAGCAATAATAGCATAAGTCAAAACATTTTATTTTAGCATCAAGGAATTGTATCGTAGTTACATATGTGGAAAAAAGCTGCTTTTGGCCAAAAAACGTTGTCTTCACTAAATTTGAATCCGATTAAAAAAAGTACCATGATTAATTAAAATGTTATAGGCAGAGCTGCCAAGTCTCCGGCATTTTGGATACCGGTATTTTAATACAGAAAATGTTTTATTAAATTGGAACATTCTGCGGATTTAAAAAATAACTTTTCCTTCAAGAAAATTCTGCTGTGCAATAAGCGGGGGCTTGGCATCCCTGTATAGGAATATTTCGTAATCTACTTTTTAACCTTAAAAAAAGCAACGACCATTTTTCGGGTACAAAAAGTATTGCTAATTGTTCCATTTTGCATACAAAGTACTGATTGTAATATTGATACATCCATGGTGATAATTTTCATATAATTTTTCAAATCCCATTTATTTCATTAAAAATATATATCTTTTATTCATTTAGTTTAAAATAAATGGTTTTTAACTAATTTCATAATACTTTTGAAATATCACTTTTCATTGGCCATTTTTTTAAAGCATTTAGAAAATGGTCAGTCAAATATAGTTTTCAGTCAAATATAGACTTTGGTCTGTCCGCATTTTATTTTATTATTATTATTATTTATAAATGGTGGAGAAATATTCATACTTAATCCATAACGTACATAATATATGACTCTGTTATTACATAAGTCACCTTTTTATTATCATAAAAATTATGTTTTTACTGATTTTTATTAATTCAATAGGAAAAATTTTGTGCTTTGAGCAATAGATGTCCGCATTTCATTTATTTATTTATTTTAACAAAATTCTTTGTATATAGAAGAATTTTTATTTAAATAGGAAATCCAAATGTCGCTGTTAATAAAGAAGAAAGTTACAAAAAAAAAGTTACAAAACGAGTAGAAGCATACTATCAAATATGGAAAAACGACGAATACAAAAAAGACGTCGTATGAAATATCATCTTTTAAAGCAAAAAAAAAAAAAAAAAAAAACCGAGGTTTGATTATTGAGCCTACTGATTACAAAATGTGCATTACACAAAAAAAATAAAAAAAAATACTGCAAATATTGATTTTTTTTTTCTTTTGTGCAGTTTTGGCTTCGAAAGGTGCGCTATGTTGCAAAAAGATATAATCGACTATGAAAACACACTTGGTAAACGTTCATGCTCAGTTTTACAAATAAATATGGCACATATATGCCCTATACACACCGAGGTACCTAATTGGTGCCAAAATGGCATTCAGTTGCCTAACATGCTGGTTATCATATAAATGTTATAATAAATTGTTTGTTCTAAAAATATTATCATTTATTGATTATTATTTCTTTTTTTTAATAGCAGAAAATGTTTCGTTTATTCCCTTTTTTTCATTTTGAAATAAATAAACAACGTGTTATTATAGCATGGTATAAGTATCTGGTAATTAAAACGATGTTTTCGCCTAGTTGGCATAAAAAATCTCGCTAAACCCGGTGCTTACATCTCTAATATATTATCTCAAGTATTTTATTTATGTATACTATAATTGTTTTTACATACCACTTATTTCTTCTTGTATATAAAAATAGGTAAGTAGCTCCATTATGCAGTATAAATTGTATAAATCTTTAAAAAATAGCCCCCGTTGCCTCTTTTTGGATCGAATAAAAAAAAAATCAATGTCTAATTCCAGTATTGCTCCCAGGTATGCATACATATTCCAAATTTCAAAGTTGTATGCCAACAGGAAATGGATGAAAAATGGGAAAAGATGTCACATATGCACCAGGGTACATAATTGGCGTCGAAATGGCATTATTTTACCTGAGATGGTAACCCGACTTTATTTATTTATTATTTGTTTATTTACTCATAAAATGTTTATTTACTTTCATTTCCTTTTTTTAATTGTATAAAATATTTCTTTTTATAGTTATTAATTATTATTATTATTATTTTATTTACTGTAAGTTCTTTTTGAAAATAGAAAATAATTTAAAAATGTGTATGTAAGCGTTATTTGAAAACGGAGTTTTCGCCAAATGGGCTTTGAAAAAAATTGCGCCAAATCTGATGCGCTTGTGGTATCCGTGCCGAAAAATTAGTGACCAGAATTGACTTCCACACACAAACAAAATATAAGTTAGAAGAAAACATGCAATAAAAATAAATATAAAGGGAAAATGATGTCATAAAAGAAACTTTTTATTTAAAAACGTAATTGTTTCTAATTTTCACACGCGAAATATATGAACATTTTTTTTAGAGATCAAAAAATGGTATTAAGAGATTATCACAAAATCTCAAAATCAAAGTTTTTACGACATTTTTTTTTTATTAAAAAAAATAACAGTTTTATTTTCCTGTATGATTAAATTTTAAAATGTTTTATTGCATTCAATATTTCTGAGTGCGTAAATGATTACTATTTACTCCATGTACTGATTCGGTTATCTACGAAAATATCCAGCCGGTGAAAATCACGCGCACCAAATTTCTGTGACATATGCAAATAAATTGTGCTTTTTTATCAGTTTTTTTAATATAACTTTTAAACTATTTGGAATTAATTTTTAAAAGTAGGTGCATTCACCAGATTACCTTCATAGGTACCTTCTGGTACAAACAGAATCGAAATCCGACAAGTACTTTTTGAGATTTGCTTGACGAAAGAATTTTTTTGACTTTTAATAATCGTTACGTACTCTGAGTATAAGATTTCGCTGAGCTCAAACAATTAGTAATGTATTTAGAGTAGTAAAAAAATCTACAGTAAAAATTACAAAAATCGCGATTTGAAAGAGAAAAAAAGTAAACCAAATGTAAGTAAACAATTAGTTTAATTATGCTAAAAACTCGGCTACGTGAATAAAATTTTTTATTTTATTAATTATAAATGATGCCAAAAATGATAATGAAATAAATAGAAATTTTCTTTATTTTATACATATAATATAGTTTATCAATGGTTTTAATAGTAATTTCTTAATTTTTGGTAGATAACATATGTGGTAGTGGTTTTATTTATAGAAAGTTTACATGTGTATATATTAATGTATATGTAAAACCATTAATTGTAAAACAATATATAAATTGTTGAATTTAATACAAAATTACCACATTGAAAAATGGGATAAAAATTTAAATGAATACAATCGAAATTTGCAGAGCCAAAGCAGAATCCTTATGCTCACAGATACTTTGGAATTAAAAATAAAGTGACAATGTAATTTGAATCGACTTACAATTTTGTTGCCATAAGACGATAACTAATGAAAAGCAGCACGTTTGCGATATCTGGTCTGTTCAATAAACCTAACTTGTAAAGAAGATATTTAAGAAATGTTTTTTTTATTGCAAATAGTAAAAGGGCTTTAAAAGTTGTTACTGTTCTTGGTGTATGTGTGTGTATGTGTAGAGGAAGGGCGAGAGCTTTGGTGACAGTCTTACAACTGTGATGAAAGTTAGGAGAAAAACAACTTTTAGAATATATATATATACATATACACACATATATATATGTATAAGTATATATATATATATATATATATATATATATAGAGAGAGAGAGAGAGAGAGAAAGAGCCAATAATTTTAAAACAATACATAAAGCTTTGAATTTAGTATGAAATTACCACGTTGGAACATGGAAAAAAATTAAAATGAATATAATCGAAATTTGTAGAACCAAAGCAAAATCGTCACTCCCACAAATACTTTGGAACTACAAATAAAGTATGTAGTTTCATCTTCGTAATAGCCATGAAAAAGCAAAATAATACAAATTTGGGGCTACCATCACACATAAAATCGAAATTAAATGAAAAAAAAAATATCATTAAAATAATCATAACATTATTAAATTGGATAGAAAAATAAGGAAAAAATAAAACCAGAAAATAACATAAAATACACTATAGATACCCAAAAAAAGGTCTAGCAACATACTAATAGACTGAATATCTAATAAGATTAAGTAAGGAATAAAATAGATAATCAATCTATGCATTTTATACACTTAGAAATAGTATTTTAGGTATTATCCAAATCGTTAAAAGTTAGGTACAAGTTAATCATTGAAATTAATTAAATTATATTAATAGATTTAATTGATATAACTATATATATATATATATATATATATATATATATATATATATATATATATATATATATATACACTGGCGGAAAAAAAAAATCCCAACACCAAGAAAAACTTATTGTAGAGTAATGAAATTTGGACAGTGCATTTGTCTAGTTAAAATGTTTAATTGATTAGATTTTCGAGATCATAGGTTAATTTTAAGGTCAATAAAATGCATTTCAAATGTGAAATGCTGTTACATTAAAAGTCGCTATAACCTCCAGAATTTTGAATGCATACTTGCACACGTGCATGCATTGTGTCATACAGGTGCCGAATGTCACTTTGTCGTATGCTGTTCCATGCTTGTTGTACTTGCTGTGTCAATACTGTGATGGTCAGTGCTGGCTGGGGATGACACCGGAGTTCTCATCCAATGATAGCCCATACGTGCTCAATGGAAGACAGATCTGGTGATCTCGCTGGTCAAGGTAACAGGTCGACACTCTGTAGAGCACGTTGCGTTACAGTAGCGGCATGAGGGCGCGCGTTATCCTGTTGAAAAACGCCCCTTGAATGCTTTTCTTGAATGGCAGCACTACAGGTTGAATTACCGGACTGACTTACAAATTTGCAGTCAATGTGCTTGGGATAAGCCCGAGAGTGCTTTTAGTGTCATATAAAATTGCTTCTTAGACCATGACTCCAGATTGTAGATCCAGTGTTTTTAAGCCGCAGGCAGTTTGATTGCAGGCGTTCCCCTGGCCTCCTTCTGACCAGCACACGGCCATCACTGGCACGAAGGCAGAACATGCTTTCATCAGAAAACACAACAGATCTCCACTCCATCCTCCAGTGAGTTCTGGCTTGACATCAATTGAGTCGCAAACGGCAAAGAGTCAGTGGAATGCATGCCTTGCATCGAGCTGTCCTTGAAGTAACCGATTTCTAACAGTTCGTTGTGTCATTGTGGTACCAACTGCGGCTCAAATTTCTGTCGCAGGCACAATACGATGAGGCACAGTCATACGCCGGATACGACGGTCTTCCCTCTCAGTAGTGCCACGTGGTCACCCGGAACCTGGTCTTCTTGAGGCAATACCATCCCTTGACCATTGCTCCCTACAATCATGCACAGTGGATACATTCTGTCCAAGTCTTTCTGCAAAATCGCGGAAAGAAAATCCACTTTCTCGTAGCCCTAATTTACGACTTCTTTCCAATTCGGGGAGCTGATGATAATAGCTTCTTCGTCTTCTTAAAGGTATTCATGATCAACCTCAACTCAATTCGTCAAATTTTGAAGAGAAAAAATGCTCACGAACTTTACAGCACTCGTTTAAAGCAAATCTGACTTTAAAGTTGTGAGTGGCGCTACTAGCGCCACACTTATGCGCGAAGCCCGAAATTTGAATCAATGTCATCTTTCAGATGTATAAACACGCCTACAAAATTTCGTTTGGCTAACACAAGTTTTTCTTGGTGTTGGGATTTTTTTCCGTCAGTGTATATATATATATATCTATCTATATATATATACATATATACATATATACTGACTATTTTAGAGGTCTGCACGGGCTTGAATTTCCAGGCCCGAGCCCGGCCCGCTGTAAAACTCAAAAGTTCGGCCCGGCCCGTTCATACTTTACATTTTTAGGCCCGGCCCGTCCCGTACAAAAATGATTGAAAACAGGCCCGGCCCGGCCCGTTGTGGCCCGTCAATATTTCTATTATTTCTAAAAAATTTAGATTTTTATCGTATAATTAAGATTCTTTTAAAGAATACTGCATGTATGTCACCGGGAGGATTTTACAGTATATTTTACAAGAAATATACATTTTCAACATTTATGATTACTTAGATTCTTTGACTTTCAATATTCAAACAAAGATTCATTAAAAAATTAATATGGTTTCGAATAAAAGAAAAAAAAAAGAAAGTTAAAAGCATCGTAACTTTTGAAGCTGTATAGTAAAAATAGATTTATGGAAATATTTCTATATTATTTTATTAAACATTCCAAATCCAAATTCATTCTCTAATTCAAAGGAGCTACTTTCTGAATTCTTTTTTTTTTTTTTTTTTTTTTTTTTTTTCGAAAATGCATTAGATTAGCGGATGTTTTTATTCAGAAACTGTGTAATCGAATGGATTTATCCATTTTTTGATACAAGAAAGCTAAAAAAAATACTGTCAAAGTTAACGTTTTGTATAGAATTTCCGGAAGCGACAACATTGGTTGGAAGAAAAATTTACAACCATTTGACAAAATAACTTATATTTCAACAAGGTTATACAAGTATCTTTTTTAGAAAAAATAAAAACGCTATTTGATTCCAAATCCCTTCAAAAATCAGGCTTGTCAATATTATGCTTTTACATTTAAAAATTAGTCAGAAAATTTATGAAAGTTTAGCATTGTAGAAAACTGTATTTAAAAATCACTAAGAAGTAACATATACAAAGATTACGTTAACATAAGTTCTTTATCGCTATTAATAATTTTACAAATCATGTTGTCTGACATACACATCTTGAGATCAATTAAGTCTAGTTTCGGCCCGGCTCGTCTGTATGTAGAAAAACAATGCAAGTCTGATTTCGGCCCGGCACGAGTCTGCTAAAAATATTAAGCCCGTATTACACACAATGTAACTTTCCGTTACCGATCTCTACACTGTAGAAGTTACATTTCTGCATTGATGTTGTCAAACAAGTGTTGGTTCGGGATGCACATTTCTACTTATTTTCATTAAAGCCATATTTATTAACAACAGCTATGTGTAAATTTTGAATAAATATTATTTTTGATCTTTTTAATTAAGAATTTGAAATGGTTAAAAGTATATATTAACCTAACATTTTATTTCTTAATTATTTAAGCAGTTTCAAAAAAGAGAACAGACATTTATTTGAAAGCTTAATGAAAACCAAATAAGGAAGACTTATATTAATTTCAGAGGAAGAAATCTGTAATTTTTTCTTGTTTTGATTTTAAAATTGTTATGCTCTCAAAAAAAAGCTCAAATTTTAACAAGGAATGAAAAATTGTAGTTAACATTTTCCTACATTTGAAGGCCTCTCTTATGTGCCTCTCTTTGATTCCTCTATGTAGCAATCCAATTGACTCTGTTTTGAGAAGGATGTTAAAAGGTGTGTGGGAGGTGGGATGAAGTCGTTGGATTTAAAGAACAAGGAGATAAGTAATATTTATTTAAAAAAACTCAAGACTGAACGATAAATCAAAAATAAGTGATGGAAAATTGATTCCATATGATTTTGAAGCTTTTTTAAAACTGAATAAATTAAGACCAATTTATGAAAAAATTCGTTATATGGAGAAAGATATTTCGCTATATAGAGGCTGTTTTTAATGCAATCATGCGGAAAGGGGACCGTTCCTACTAAAAATTCGTTATATAGAGAAATTCGATGTATGGAGTTTCGTTATAGAGAGACTCGACTGTATATATATATATATATATATATATATATATATATATATATATATATAGTGGGTTATTCTATATTTATTATAAATGTTGAATTGTAGTATTGTATAATGGTTAAGTATATACCGGGTGTCCCAAAATTGACTGATGGATTTTAAAATTCAGTAACTTGCAAACGGTGACAGATATTTAAAAAATTTTTGCAAGAGGAATGTCAGGAATAATGTCAGGAGTTTTTTTTTTACCGTAATTTTTGATTTTAGTTCGAATTTCAAACAATAGATGGCGCTGACGGCGATTGAAGCCAGGTGATCAATGCTGAGTGTTGTCAGTTTCGGTGTCAACCTGGGCTTCAATTGCCGTCAGCGCCATCTTTTGTTTGGAATTCGAACTAAAATGAAAAATTACGGTAAAAAAACTCCTGACATTATACATAACCCTCCTGCAAAAAATTTTTAAATAGCTGTCACCGTTTGCAAGTTATTGAATTTTAAAATCCATCAGTCATTTTTGGGACACCCGGTACATACATATATATAGTTTACTTTTTATTTATTTAATTAATAAATTAAACGACAATTTATTTGTCCGAATAATAGTACTGTAAAATAAATAACAGAATTATTTTAATAATTCAGATTAATTAATTCCCACGTAACCTATCATATCGTTAAAAATATAAATAAATAAAAATAAAACAATGAATAAGCAGCAATCGAATTAATTCTCAGTTTAAAATGAAACATTTATTTTGAAAAAGAAAAAAATTTCGAAAACTATTTTACAAATAATCAAGCAGAAATCCGTTAAAAAGTTTCTTAGATTAGTTTTACTGCATTGGTCTTTCAAATGTCACTTTTAAAATAAAAATTCTGTATCTGCAACATGATATAAGAAGTACTTACAGACATTGTCGGAGAGCTGACTACTTGATTCATGCGAATATAAAGAAAAGAAAGAAATGCGAAAAGGGAGATAGAATAAAAGGATTCCAACCCTTAAAAATAAATCACCGGGATTTCAGGTGGCTGAGTTGGAAGTATTTCAGGTGTCCATGCACCTGATCAGTAAAACTTAAATCACTGAAGCAGAAATGCAGTTCTATACATATGGAAAAGAACGAATGTTATAAAATGTTTTTAACGAAAAGAAATGTCGAGTTATATAATAAAAGCAAAGCCCCCCCCAGGCCCGGATTGGCTCCTTTGGGGGCCCTCGGCTAGAGATCGAAAAGGGGCCCCTTACGGAAAATTTAGCGAAAGCAGAATATTATATTTTATTTTTTAGTTTAGGCTTGGATGGCAAAAAACCACATTTAGGCTATTTTATCACTTGGAAAAAATTTGAGTAAAATGTAAGCTTTTTGTAATGTTGTTAACTTACTTTCACAATATATATTTATATTATTTTTATACACCATACCTAAACTAATTCCATGCTAGAAAAAAAATAAGAATACTTTAAATTGAGCATGAGGTATATTTTTAGTTTTTGGCAATCAAATGACTGTGTCGAAGTCATAATAATCTAAATCCTACTATGATACCTAAGTAAATATTAAAAATGACATAACAGTAATAAAAAAAAGTGGGTACGTGTGATCTCAGATAGCTCAGAGTATTTCCTTTAATATATCTTTCAAAAGAACTCATCGTTTAATTAATAAATCCAAATTGTTGATTTACAATTATTAAATTTTTACATAGATGGTAGCATCAATAAATTTAAAGTAAAAGAAGTTATTTATTTTAATTAAATTAAAAATGTTCAAATTAAATTATTTAAATAAAATTCAAACTTCTTTAAAAACGCGAAATAAAAAGAAAAATAGCGGAGATATAAATAAAATTTAAAATTAAAAAAAATTAAACGAAATTTAAAATGCTGAATCATTAATAAACCGCTCGCTTTTAAAATAGAAAGAAAATTGTAATTAAATATATATATATATATTATATATATATATATATATATATAGAATACTAGTGATAAAAAAATAATATAAACCCTTAAATTGGCAAAAAGTAGGAATTTTTTTTTAAAAATTCTATTTTACTAGGGAACTGCAAGACGTGTAAATCGCCGATTTTGACGAAGGTGATATGGTTGGAAAGATCTCATTGTGAGGAGTAAAAAAACTCAATGGAACTATTCGTCGGGAATGAGCCGTTTTCGAGATATCCGACAATTTATGTCACGTAGGTAGTGAATACTTACTGGGAAACTGCAAAAAATGTTGGTCTCGATTTTAACGAAATTGGTATCGCTGAAACGCTGTTATCGGGAGGATTAAAAAACTCAATGGAATCACCCGTCGGAAATGAAATGTTTTCAAGATATCCGACAATTTGTATCATGTAGCTAATGCACACTTACTGGGTAACTGCATTAAGTTACATACATTGTCGGATATCTCGAAAACGACTCATTTCCGAGGGGTGTCTCCATTGAGTTTTTTACTTCTCAAAATGATATCTTTCCAACGACACCATTTTCGTCAAAATCGAGACAACAATTTTTTGTGGTCCTCTGTTAGGTGTGCACTAGCCCAGTATACGTAAACTACGTGGCTTAAATTATCGGATATCTCGTAAACGGCTCATTTCCGATGGGTAGTTCTTTTGAATTTTTTACTCCTTTCGATAAGATCTTTTCAACAATACCACTTTCGACAAAATCTAAACTAATTTTTTTGCGATTCCACAGTAAGTATGCATTAGCTACGTTACATAAATTATCTGATATCTCGAAAACGACTCACTTCCGACAGGTAGTTCCTTTGTGCTTTTTACTCCTCATAATGAGATCTTTACAACGATACCACTTTCGTTAAAATCGGTGACTTACATTTCTTGCAGTTCCCTAGTTAGTATGAAAACTTCAAATTCCAGCATCACGGTTCGAACTGTGAATCTTCTGCTTACTAGCTTGTTTTCCTAAAAGCCTTTCACATACCTTTCCTTGAAGGGCATAGCTGACGCTTTGTTTGTTTGTTTGTGTTTTATGCTGGCCAGTTATCTACACGTGGGATACAGGCCCTAAGGGGAGGGGTGCCCTCCTCTGTGGGGGTCTCTGTAAGGGAACCTAACCCGTATTTACGCAAGGAAATGCAAGGTTCAAAGAAAACCATGGAAAACTCAGAACGGTTAGACCGACGGTCGCGATTGGGTTCGAACCGATCACCTACCGTCTACTAGTTTAGAGGTCAGAACCTCTCGGACACTGGTGAGGCCATAGCTATCGCAAATTGCCAACTCGTAACAGCTATATCTGGAGTACTACCTACCATCATGCTGAATATTATGCTATCATATGGATCTTTTAAAATAATATTACAGAACATTGAACCCATTATTTGTTGTAGAGGTTTGCATGGGCCCGGGTTTGGCCCGAGAGCCGTATCAGTCTGGTTTGCGGGCGTCGGGCCAAAACTGGACTTAAATGTTCTCAGAATGTGGGGGGGGGGGGGGGGCAGTTACTATGTTTAAAATATATATTAATAGCGATAATAAACTTCTGTTACTGGAATCTTTGGAAGTATAACTTAGGATGGTTTTTTATCCACTTATCAATAACGTGGAACTTTCTGATTAATTTTTAACTGTAAATGCATAAAATTGACATGCGTGACTATTGAAGGATTTTGGAATAGAACAATTTTTCCATTTTTAGCAAATAAATTATCAGATGATAAGAGATTTTTGTCCCGTGACTGCAGGTTTTTCCCCTTTGCAATGATATCCAGGGCTCCCAAATGGTCCGCGAACTGAACATCAATATTTTTTAACAGAAAATTTCATGATATGTGTGCGCTAGAATTAGCTTCAAAATTAGTTTTTTGGCAATTTGCAAGAAAAATCTAAAAGGATAATTTCTCTAAGAAAATTCTGATGTTCAGTTGGCGGACCATTTGAAAGCCTTGGATATCGTTTCCAAAAGTTCAATTCAAAATGCTAACTTTGACAATATTTCTGAAAGATATAATGTCTTTATCAAAAAATGGAAGACACATCATCCGATTTATTATCGTGTATTTTCTATGTTGAGAAAATATCGTGATTTTAAAGTATAGTTTTAATGTGTATGTAGTATTCTTTAAAATGATCTTAAGTGTATGTTAAGAAAAACTAATTTTTTTTTTCTTTTTTTTGTGCCAATTGGGTGGAATCGGGTTGTTTTTACAACTTAACCAAGTATTAAAAGTTTTAAACATTTTCCAATGTTTAAAAATATCCTCATTTTTTTCTTTCGTTTTCGTACTGTCGCTTTCGTACAACTGCTTCATGTTGATCACACTGTGAAATTGCACTAGTTACAACCATACTATATGAGATTGGCAAGTGAGCGTCGCGATGCACTCTGAATCTGATTCTATGAGTACTGCAGAAAGGGCGATGTATCAGTCAGCTACCCTATTCGGTCAGTCAAACAACATGACACAACGAAACTATGTAAGTTACGATGAAAAAACTATCAATTGTTTAAAATTTATTGTAAACGCATATTATTATTGGAAAATACTCAATTATTTTCTTATGTAAGTAGTTATTATAAAATCGTATATTCCTCTTTTGAGTTGCACTTTCGGGGCCCCTTTGGGCCGGGGGCCCTCGGCGATCGCCGACCAACCGACCTGGCCAGTCCGGGCCTGGCCCTTCCCCCCTAGTAAGTATCAGAAAGATAACATTAAAAAGAATGGGCCAGAGATGATCTCAGGTGAGTGTGAATAAAGTAGGAATTTTGTGGTGCGCCGAAGTGCCCGCGCCAAGAATTTGAGCGGGAGGCGATCCTTTCTTTTGGGGCACTGAAGGGGAAAAAGAAGGAATGGTCAAAAAGCAGAAATCGAGCGAATGGCGGATAACATATTGTATTAATGTACCCAATAATATTGCCATTCGCAGAGGATTGGATTTTAAAGGGGAAATAATTAAAATGAGCAAGGCGGGCTTGGGAGAGAAAAAGGGTCGGAGAAAAGGAGAAGGGAGAATTTGAGAAATTTTAGAGAGTGCGAGTAGTGGTGTCAAATTTTGAGTGAATTCTTGAAGTTTTTATCATGGGGATTAGACTCTTCCCGGCGGTCCGGCAGATGACTCTAGGTGAGTGGGCTTTTAAATCTTAGGTTTCAAAGGCATCCCCTTTACTTCCTTTCTGTTATGCTATTAAATGTCCCGATCGTAATTGTTTTTAAACAAACAATCATTACGATTTATAATTTTGAACCCTTTTATAATTTGGAATATTTTATGTTTTAACTTGTGCTTAACAAAAATAAACCTTTTGCTTAAGTCTTTAACAGTGTGTTCACTGTATTAATCAATGTTTGTGTTTCCTATATTGTTCGGTACCGACTACCCCTGGGTGACTTTAGACGTTAATATTAATTATCCTAAACGATCATCGGCTGTAGAATAGTAGTCGGGCAACATGCAGGGTAGTAAATACTTAAGTTTTAGAAAATAATTTAATTAATGTTTACATTTTTTTCTTTTCTTTTGAAATGTGAATTTTTTAAAATTGCAATGCAAGAATTGAAATTTGAAGAATAAAATATTAACGAATCTTTGTTTTCTGTTTATTCAAAATATTTGTTTTTTGTTTATTTATTTTTAATTCCCTGTATATAAACAATATTTTAAAAAAAGATTTCATAATATCACAGTTTAAACAAAAATAATGTATTTAGAGTAGTAATGAAAGTATAGCAAAAATTATAAAAATCACGTATTTGTAAGGGGAAAATATAAATCAAATGTAAGTAAACAATAAACTTAATTATGTTAAAATTTCGGCTACGTGAATAAAATTTTTTATTTTATTAATTATAAATGATGCCAAAAATGATAATGAAATAAACAGAATTTTTTTTATATATCTACAACAGTTTATCAATAATTTTAATGGTTAATTTCTTAAATTTTGGTAAATATCATATATGGCAATGGTTTTATTTATAGAAAGTTTAATTATATATACCGGGTGTCCAGTAAATGACTGACCCATTTTAAAATTAAATAACAAAAAAACGGTTTGAGATAAAAATGCGCGGTTTGCGTATTGTTATTAGAATATCAATAAATTTTTAATATGCACTTCCTTCAAATAGTTCTAATTTCGGCCAAAAGATGGCGCTGGCGGCATCAGACTGCAGCAATACCGCCTGTTTTCTTGTTCTCAAGCTGATGATCTTTCCGGCTCATTTTCCCGAGTCGAATCTGAGTCGAAATGTTGAATCGACTCTTCACTCAACTGCAGAAATACGGTTTGTTGATTGGAACGAGATTTAAAATAACATTTAAGATTGAACTGTGTCTAGTGTAACAATCTATGTCTATTGTAGCCTCTTCAGAAAATATCACAGAGGAACTACAAAAACTAGTTTAAAATTACTCTAAAACATCTCCAAAGATGTGTCAATCTATGAATAAATATTTATGACAAGCAAACGTTTGTTAAAGAATCCTAGAAATATTTTTAACAATTCTAGAAAAATTTAAATTAATTTAAAGGATGCTCTTTAGTGTTTCAAAATTCTCTTCGGAATATGTCATTTTAACCGCTTAACTGATACTCTTTTTACGTATATATAAAAATATATTTATGTAAACATGATTTATTATCTTTTTTAGCACTTTCCAACAAAGTTGAAAAGTGCTTATGCATTCGGTTTGTCTGGCCGTCTGTCCGTCTGTCCGTCTGGCCGGATGGCCGTCTGTCCGTCTGTCCGTCTGTCCGTCTGTCCGTCTGTCCGCGCTCTAACTCCCGTAAATATACTCGGATTGCTATGAAATTTTTATACATTATTGAGGTTTACCCTAGCACGAACCCTATTGAAATTGAAGTATCTACCATGATTAGTTTATCTACAGAGAGAATCAAAAGTTTCCCATTACATTACGGCCTATGGGGAAAAATCGTTAATATACTCGGATCGCCATGAAATTTTAGGACGTTATTGACGTTTACCCTAGCACAAGTCCTATTGAAAATGAAGTTTCTACCATGATTAGTTTATCTACAGGGCGAATCAAAAATTTTCCATTACATTACGGCCCATGGGGAAAAATCGTTAATATACTCGGATTGCCATGAAATTTTAGGACGTTAATGACGCTTACCCTAGCACAAGTCCTATCGAAAATGAAGTTTCTACCATGATTAGTTTATCTACAGGGCGAATCAAAAGTTTGCTATTACATTACGGCCTATAAGGAAAATCGTTTCAAAGGAATTTTAAAGATGTTATACCCTGTCAAACATATTGAAATATGCATTCTATAAAATATAAGGTGAAAATGTAGCTATTATTCATTTACAGGGCCACACAAAAGTATTTCATTAGATAATGGTAAAACGGGGAATTGTGTGTGACATATTTTAAATATATTAAGCTTTTTCGTGTATAATAAAATTGATATATGTCACTGAAGCTTAATATAAATTATACGCTACTGTCTTGCATAATATGAAGTACATAGCATTTACAGGGTCATACAAAAGATTTCAAAGAGTATATTCTTACCGAAGTACCGTATATGTATCCGATGATGAAATGCATTTTAATTATGATATTCGCGTTTATATTTCGCTAAATATATGCACATTATATGGTGTGTATAAATGTTATAGTTGATATACAGGGCTACCCAAAAGAGCTCACCAACGTTACTGAATATGAGCGTAAATTATTTAAACGTGGTTCTTAAATAAGCTATGTATTTTTACGCTGAGATGCATTCAATTTACTGAGAAATGTTTGCAGAATATAGATAAAGGGATATACAGGGCCACGCAAAGAATTCGGTACATGGACGCCTATGAATGATGATTTATGACAATGTGATTTCAGTTGTTTTAAAAGTGGTTTAGTTTACAATAAATTTTAGCCTAATGCTGACGTGTAATAAAGGTACAATGTAAACTACAGAGCTGAACAAAAGTACTCAAGTATGTTTCCATCTAATAGTATGAATAGCTGAAAAAGAAATTACAAGCTACTGGGTATTTTCTTGCTAAGCTAAATTTTCCCATTATATGAAGTGACATATGAAATACAGGGCTGTTCTAATGTACTGGAATACATATTTGGGTATATTTGGCTATACACTATTATTTCCCTAAATTACAAAGTTTTGTTAAAGATTTCATTGAGTGTTGGAAAGTGCTTCATAATCTATGCTTAACGCATGATTTTTCTTACTTGTGAAATTATGTATTAAAAATGTTGAATTTATTTTTCAATATTAATATTTATAAAATTGAAATAAAATAAATAGACATTCAGTTTTATCTAAAATATCTATGGCCCCACCAGTGGATGATAGATTGTGACGTCTCAACTGGTAGACGGTAGTGCTGGGTTCGAACCCAATCGCGTCTGTCGGCATAACCGTTCGGAATTTTCCGTGGTTTTCTTCGAACCTTGGATTTTCTTGTGTAAATACGGGTTAGGTGCCCTTAGAAAGACACCCACGCAGATCATCCCATCCATTTCTGACCTATATCCCACGTGTACATAATCGGACGACATTAAATAAACCAAACCAAACTAAAATATCTATAGGCAATTTTATGGCAAAACATTTTTACGGAAACTTTTTACTGAAATAAAGTTTCGTTTCTTTTTCTTCTAGTTTTTTTTAATATTGCATGAGACAAAATCTGTTGAAAACATTTCAGAAGCGAATGCAGTATCCACTGTCCCGATCCTTTCTTTCATTTACTATCTCCCGATTCTACATTTTTCTTCTATTGGATTCGATGAGTTGAAATACGAATCGGTTTTAAAAGCCTAGATTACAACTTTTGAACCTATATTTTTGTAATGCAATACTGAATAACAGTAAAAAAAGCAATAAACATCAAATTGATGCTCTTAGCAGAATGTCAAGTTTAAATTTTGAGGGATTTGCGTCATCTACACTGTAAATAGAAGAGGTTATTACAATGCTGATTTAAACGCCACTTGAGACGTCAGAACCTATCGCCCACTGGTGAGGCCATAGATATTTTAGATAAAACTGAATGTCTACTTATTTTAGTTAAATTTTATAAATATAAATATTGGAAAAATAAATTGAACATTGGTATCTTTTTATACATAATTTTGAAAAGATAAAAAATCATATTTTTAAAATATTTCTTATTTCAAATCAGATACAGGAGATATTTTCAGAATGTTTTTTCTAGTTCTTTTCCTCATACAGGGGGAAAAGAACGAGATTACATATTTCCCTCCTATATGGGGGGGGCAAAAATATACTTCAGATTCTATGATGCTTTTTGTGATGAAGTTTTGAAGAGGGATGACTTACAGGCTATAAAAAAAGATACGTCTTTCTTTTTTCTTTTTAAATATCCGTCCATTTTAGCGTAGATACGTTTCCTGTCGTGGGTGGGTGGGGGGAGGCGAGGTGTGTGCAAAAGACATCTTAAAATCTCTCACGGCTTTCGTAATAAAATTTTTGGATACGTTAAATGACAAAATATGAATTTTGTTTTAGGCAGGTTTTTCCCTTAGCAGGGTGTTTTGTAGGTTTCTTTCTACTTCGGGATCAATAAATTTTTATGTTTAAGACAGGATTTGTTGTAGACGGATTCCTTTATAGTAAGATTTAGAAAATTTTAATGTGCCAATTTATAAGTTTTCTTAGACAGGAAACTTGGTAACGCTATTTGCATATCATTGTTTTAAAATTTTAACTGTTTTACCCGTACAACGTACCGGCAAATATAGTTTGCTTCTTCCACCACTTTCCAAAGCTTTCTGACACTACTAAAAATTTTAAAAGCAATTTCATACTATTTAATAGAAGAAATATTTAAATTAAATATTACGATAATTTTAGCTTTAAAAAAGCGGCGTTTATCCTATATTTTAATTTTATTGTATGTAAAAAAGCGTATCAGTTAAGCGGTTAAAATAACATAGTCCGAAGATAATTCTGAAACACTAAAGAACGTCCTTTAAATTAATTTAAAATTTTCTAGAATTCTAAAAAATATTTCTACGTTTCTTTAATAAATGTTTTCTTGTCATAAATATTTATTCATAAATTAATACACCGTTGGAGATGTTTTACAGTAATTTTAAACTAGTTTTTATAGTTTCCCATGATATTTGTCTGAGGAGGCTACAATAGACATAGGTTGTTACAATAGGCCTAGTTCAATCTTAAATGTTATTTTAAATCTCGTTTCAATCAACAAATCCTATTTCTGCAGTTGAGTGGAGAGTCGATTCAACATTTCGACTCAGATTCCACTCGGGAAAATGAGCCGGAAAGATCATCAGCTTGAAAACAAGAAAACAGGCGGTATTTCTGCAGTCTGATGCCGCCAGCGCCATCTTTTGGCCGAAATTGGAACTATTTGAAGGAAGTGCGTATTAAAAATTTATTGATATTCTAATAACAATACCGCAAACCGCGCATTTTTATCTCAAACTGCTTTTTTGTTATTTAATTTTAAAATGGGTCAGTCATTTACTGGACACCCGGTATATATATATATATATATATAATCATTCATTGTATAACAATACATAAACTACTGAATTTAATACAAAATTACCGCTTTGAAACATGAAAAAAAAAATGAATACAATCGAAATTTGCGGAACCAAAGCAGAATCCTCAGGCGCCCAAATATTTTGGAACTTCAAATACAGTACGTGGTTTCATCTTCTCATTAGCCATGAAAAAGCAAAATAATACGATTTTGGGGCTATCAACAAATAAAACTATGGAGAGAAGAAATAAATAATTAAAATAAATGCAAATGGAATTTGTAGAACCAAATCAGAATTTGCAAAGCCCCAGATACTTTGGAACAACAAATAAAGTATCTTGTTTCATCTTCGTATTTGCCATGAAAAAGCAAAATAATACGAATTCGGATATATAGAACAGTTTATAGTACTTTCTTATATTTTTAAATATCATATGTGGCAATATGGTTTTATTTATAGAAAATGTATATATATATAACCATTATATAATACTACAATTCAACATCTACAATTAGATAAAGAATAACCCAACATAACAAACTTAAACATGACAAAACAATCAAAGGAATATATATATATTTAATTTTTAAATTTATTTACTTAATAAATTAAACCTTTAAATTAAATAGCAATTTATTTGTCCAAATAATAGTAGTGTGAAAGAAACAATAGAATTATTTTAATAATCCATTTAATCCCTTCCCACGTAATCTATCATATCGTTAAAAAAAGAAAATGGATCAGAAACAATGGAATTAATTCTCAGTTTAAATTGAAACGTTTATTTTGAAAAAGAAAAAATTTCGCAAACTATTCTGAGAATAATCATGCAAGAAATTCGTCGAAAAGTTGTGTAAATTAGTTTTGCTGCATTGGACTTTTAAAATAAAAAATCCGATATATAGAACATGATATAAGCCGTATTGGCAGACAAGCGTGGGTGTAAATACTTAAGTTTTAGAAAATAATTTAATTAATGTTTATGCTTTTTATTTATTTATTTACTCATTTTTACTGAAATATGGTTTTTAAGATGTGTGGGAGTTGAAGTCTGGGGAAAAAAATGAAGAACAATAGCTCAAATAATGTATTTTATTCTTGTCGTTTGTTTGTTTTTAGGTGCGTTCGTAATTATGTAAATACGTAGCACCTATTGTTGTCGCTCAGTCCGTCCGTCTGTCCGTCCGTCTGTCCGTCCGCATATAACAACGCAAAAACTACCCAACCGAATCGTTTGAAATTTAAAATACATAATTATAACATAATTTTGTCGAGTCATTTCAAATTTTATGAAAATCGGGTGGATAGATCAATTACAGGGACAATCAAAAGGATTCCGTTACATTACGGACAATTGGGGAAAAAAATTTCAAATGCATTTTAATCGTTTGAAGTTTAAAACATATAATTATTACTTAATTTTATCGAGTCATTTCAAATGTTATGAAAGTCGGATGCATAGATCATTTACAGGGACAATCAAAGGTGTTCCATTACATTACGGTCAATGGGAAAAAAGTTTCAAATGCATTTTTATGATGTTACACTCATTCGAACATAATAGAATGGGCATGAATCTATGAAGTATATACTAAATAATGCTTTCTGTACAATCTGTGATGCAAAGAATTTTTATTATTAAATTATAGGGCTACACAAAAGTATTCCACTACATAATGCTCCACGGGGAAACATTGTTTGATACGTGTTTTAATTATATTCAACTATTTCGCATTTTATGAATAAGATATACGATTCTGAGGTGTAATAAAAATTACTTTCTGTATATTTACAGAAACACAAAAAAAAATTTCGACTACTATACTGTATCCGAAGTACGCTCTACTATATCAGCAAGATTTGAATATTTTTAAAACTTCGTTGTCGTACGAACGCACCTCATTTGCTACGTTCACGTGCAATTTCCAACTTGTTTAATTTGTCTTTGTTTTTCCATTTTTTTAATGTATTACGTATATTTTTTTAATGAAACTATATTTTTAAAAATGAAACGTGGGAGTTGAGGGGTGTGAAAATCAAATTTAACGCACAATATAATTAACTTGATTGGCTTTCTTTTCGTAATGGTAATATATTCTTTATAGAATAGACATTAGATATGAGATCAATAACTAAACAGGTTCGATCTTGATATTTAGACCACTCTTCAAACTCGGGGTCAAACGAAAACTTTTAGTTACTCACACTTGCGGGTAGATTTCGGAATTAAATACTAATTTCACCGAGAAAAGCTAAATGAAAATTAAAAATAAACTCAATTTAACAATTTTACCTACGGGGATGTCCATAAATGATGTCACTCGTTTTTTCGATATTTTTGACCCCCCCCCCCCTTCTTGTCGCATGTTACACAAACAAATACTTGCAGTTCAGAAACGAAGCACTATGTTATAGATCATATTTCAAACATTATTTTTAAGCTTTAATTGTGTTTTTAATGGCATTTGTGAGCATAACAATAAAAATTATTCATGTACTTGTTTTATTTGAAATAAAGTTAAAATTTACAAAAAAAAAAAAAAAAACATAATTAATATGCAATAGTAATAAAATATTAATATGAAAGAGCAATTGAAAACAGTTATATTTTGAAATCTGAAATGTAATTTAACATATTTGGCATTAAATCACATCTTTACTGCATGAACACAAAATACTTTAATTTTAAAACAATTTCAAAATTTAATCTGCTACTTTTGTATGTTTTTATTTAAACCAAAATGTGTGATGTCACATTTCTTCATACCTCCCTCCCACCCCCTTGTCACAATATCACGAACCTCCCCCCTTCAAGTATGGCATCATTTATGAAGCTGCTTTTCATGAGATTTTAATTTCAGTTTTCTGTAAGAGCTGGTTATATAAGAATAATGTTAGTACGATATTTTTTTCTTCAACTATTATGTATTCCTAATTTGTATTTGCTGTAAGATTTGATTATAGCAAACACTTGTCGGTATAAAAGTAGTAGATAATATTAAGACGATTTTTAATAAATTCAAGAGGATATGATAGCTTGTAAATTGACGAAGTTAAGAATTTTTTTTTTCTTCTCTAACCTCCCTCCACTTTATTTTTTATTTTATTTATTTATTTATTTAATTCTTATTTTTATTTATTATTTATTTATTGACGGTAAGAGTTGGTTCTATCAAAAACTTGTCAGTGTAAAAGTTGTAGATTGTATTAAGAAGATTTATAATAAATTTAATTGGATTTGACATCTTGAGAATTTTAAATTGCAAATATTTTTTAGCTTCATATTATACTGCCAGTCAGTAATATAGCTTTAAGGCAATGATTATTATGGAGATCACTTCATGTGGAAATGCATTTTTCATCATGATGAGTTTTTACATCATTTATCGTATTTAAATTGTTATCAGTCAAAAACCATAAATGGTATATTGTTCAAATTTGAAACATGACTCTTTAAAATAATTTAATTTAGATTCAGATAATTTAAAAATATATTTACTTTTGAAAATATGACTTTTTAAAAAAGCTACACCACTTTTCATCATGATGAGTTTTTACACCATTTCTCGTATTTAAATTGTTATCAGTCAAAAACCATAAAAGGTAAATTGTTCAAATTTAAAACATGACTCTTTAAAATAATTTACTTTAATTTAGATTCAGATAATTCAAAAAAAAAGTATTTACTTTTGAAAATATAACTTTTAAAAAAAGTTACACTTTTTTTCAAATTTTTACTTTAAATATTTCTTATTTCTATTTAAATTAACATTTTTTAAAATGCTGATTCAAAATTTCAATATATATGATTGTGTTTATATAAATTTTAAAAATAATAATTTCTACAATAATAGTTCGTGTTATAACGATTTTAAATTACCCCACTTTTTTAATCAATTTTAAAATTAAAAAATATATATCTGAAAAGTGCTATTTTGTATAGAAATAATAGTATTAACCATCACAAAAAATTAAATTTTTAACGCTATAAAAAATATTCTTAAAATGTGTCCCTGGCCCCCTTAAAAGATTCTAAAGAAAAACGAATTTTTCCAGATAATTAGAGGTAATTCAAAAATAGACAAGTCGTAAATTACATGTCAGACGCAGCAAATAAGGTGCGGTCGTAGTATAACAAGGTTTTTAAATTATTTAGATCTTAGTGTAATAGTATACAGTACTTCGGAAAAAGTATTGCAGCCGAAATCTTTTGTGTGTCCCTGTAAATACTGTCTGCATTCTATTATACAAGAAGTAAACTATAGTAAACCTTAGCAACGTATATCAATTTTATAAAATGTGAAATAGTTTAATATTATTAAAACACGTCCCAAACTCTGTTTTCCCCTATACAGTCGTCCCCGCATAAACGAATATTGACGGTTCCAGAAAAAATATTCGATTAAGCGGGGTATTTGATTAAACGGAGAGGCATATAAATGTAGTATTTAAGGTGTAATAAAATGACAAAGCTATTAAGTATAGTACATTTAATTACCAGAGTAAGAAAATCATGAAAAACTTTAATAGATTAATATAAACTGAAATAAAAACAAAATGACAAGTAAATACGCAATATTTCAATGACAGTAAACACATGCATTTTGTTTATGTTACATTTAATGTAGATCGTGTGAATTGGGTACAAATTTTGTTATTAGAATTTAATTTACGTAATTTATAAAGGTTTTAAAAAAATAGATGAAAGTGGTTTATGTGAAATTTTAGAGTAAAAAATGGACGAGAGTTTTTTTGAATGGTATCATAATTACCATTATGAGCCTCTAAATGACAACACATTATTATTAAAGGGCTACTTTGATCACGCGAAAGGATTTGCTCGCTAATGCTAACCCTATAGAAGAAATTTATAAAGATATCTCTATCGCATTTCAATATTTTTAAACGATCTTCTTTGCAATGGATAGTTGAGATCGATCTGTACAAAGGGCGTCGTCATTTTTTAATTTTTCGATTTTTATTGCTGATATTTTTAATGCGGATGATTTCAGTTTTGGAACTGGTTTTGAAAATGAAAGTGTCTCCATTAAAAATAACTGTAAAAAAATCGAAAAAGGGGGAAAAATCCGTTGACAAACGGAAGTAAGCAAAATATAAAATTGATCGAAATTACTGTCCAATTTATTTCACTATTTTTGAAATTAATTCGTAAAAATGAACAAGGAAAGGAACTCACTTGACCAGTCCATTATACACCTGCCAGGTGAAATCCATGCTGGGAGTTCTGGAAATTTGTTTTCTGTGTAACAACCGAAAATGACAAAAAGTTTGGAGAAAATTCCTATTGAAATGTGTTTTTAACACCCATTTTTCAAATTGTCTCACTCATTTGTTATTCGATTAAGCGAGGACATTTCGTGAAAAGTATTCGGTTAAGCGGGGTAAAATAACATTAGCCCAATGGGATTAAATTCTGTTCAGGAGGATTTTATTCGAATAAGCGGGGTATTCGATTATCCGTTACCCGATTAAGTGGGGAGGACTGTATATCATTACGCAACGGAATACTTCTGTGTGGCCCTGTAAATTAATAACGAAAATTCTTCGTTTTTTTTCAATGTACCAAAAATTAATAAAAAATTCTCTTTCATCATTGATTGTATATTGCATGATTGAATGTATATTTTAGTATATACTTCGCATATACATATCAATTATGTTCGAAAGTTTGTAACATCTTTAAAATGCACTCTAAACTAATTTTACCCATTGACCGTTGTGTAACGGAATACTTTTGATTGTCCCTGTCATTGAACTACAGATCCGATCCTCTTAAAATTTGAAATGACTCAGTAAAATTAAGCAACAAGTATCTATTTTCAATTTCAAACGATTCGGTTGGGTAGTTTTTGTGTTGTTATATGCGGACAGACGGACGGATAGACAGATAAACGACAAATATAAGTGGAACGGATATATATAATTACGAAAGCAACTAATGAGGGTATTTATCACTCTCAAAATTAGATAAAACACTCATTTTTAACATCCGTATTTTATTTTATTTTTTATTTACTTATTTTATTTATTTTATTATTTTTTTTATGCAAAAATATGACAAAATTTTATAAATAATTCTGGTTGTTTGACATAACTTTAAACAAATATTACAATAGGAAGGGGGGGGGAACTCTACTGAAACGCTCTCAATATGTTTTCAGACATGTTTGCAGACCGGCGGGGGTGTTAAGTATTAGCCTTAAGTCCCGAAAACAGTTGTAATTAATAACGAAAGGTTAAAAGCCGAAATCGCTGGCATTAACTAACTCTTCTCACAAATTCAAAACCTTTTGTCCTTTCTTGTTTTAATTTAACCGCTTTTTTTATTTGAATAATTTAATATCGCGATATGAATCTCGGAAATTTTGTTCCGACAAAATCAATAGTTATGCAGTATGGTAAAAAAAAAAAAAAGAAGTTGTAAATTAAACGTAAAGCGTCGCAAATGAGGTGCGTGCGTACTACAACGATGTTTATAAAAATATTCAGATCTTGTTGTTAAAGTATACAGCACTTGTTAAAGTATATAGCACTTGTTATAGTATACGGTACTTGTTATAATATACAGTACTTGTTATATTACACAGCACTTGTCAATTGTTAAGTCTAGTGGCCGAAATCTTCTGTGTGTCCCTGTAAACATACAGAAAGTAATCTCTAAACCTCAGCAATGTATATCCATTTCAAAAAATGTGAAAAACTTAACATAATTAAATCATGCCCAAAACAATGTTTCCACGTATACCATTATGTAGTGAAATATTTTTGCATGGCCCTGCAAATCAATATCAAATGTTGTTTGCACTACAGAAGGTACAGAATGTGTATTACAGAACACACTTCATACATGCATATGAATTGTATTCTGTTGAAAAGAGTATAACATTATTAAAATGCACTTAAAAGTATTTTTTCCCACTGAACGTAAAGTAATAGAATACTTTTGATTGTCCCAGTCATTGAACTTCATTATAATAAACAAAATTCCATAAAATTTAGAATGACCCAACAAAATTATGCAACAATTATATATTGTAAATTTCAAACGATTCGGTTGGGTGGTGTTTTTATGTTATTATAAGCGAACAGACAGACAGATAGACGGACGGATGCACGGACTGGATAACAGCTATAGATGCATCGTATATATATATCATTACGAACGCAACTAATGAGGGTATTTATGATAAATACTATATGGTATACTCAAAATTAAATAAAACAGTCATTTTTAACATCCGTACTTTTTTTTTTTTTTTAATGCAAAAATCTGACAAAAAGTTTTATAAATTATTCGTGTTGTTCTACATAACTTTAAACAAATATTACAAAAAGAAGGGGAAAAAACTATTGAAACGCTTTCAGACATGTTTGCAGGCAGGCGGGGATGTTAAGTATTACCCTTAAGTCGTGAAAACAGTTTAATTAATAAATGAAAGGTTAAAAGCCGAAATCGCAGGCCATTAACTCTTCTAACAAATTCAAGAACCTATTGTCCTTTCTTGTATATTTTAACCACTTCTTTTATTTGAATGATTAATATCGCGATATGAAAATTTTGTTCCAGTAGTTCCAATAGTTAAACAGTATGATTAAAAAAAAAGTTGATAATTGCACGTGAAGCGTAGGAAATGAGGTGCGTGCGTGCTATAATAAAGTTAAAAAAAACATTTAGGTCTTGCTCTTATAGTATGCAGTACTTCGGATACAGTACAGGGGTCGAGACTTTTTGCGTGTTCCTGTAAGCATACAGGAAGTATTTTTAAACACCAGCGACGTATATATCAATTCTATAAAAGACAAAATAGTGTAATATCTGTAAAACACGCTCCAAACAATGTTTCCCCGCATAGCATTATGAATGGAATACTTTTGTATGGCCATGTAAATTAATGACAAATGCTATTTGCACCACAGATTGTACAGAACGTATTTTGTAGTACGTACTTCACAGATGCATATAAATTTTAGTATGATCGAGAGAGTGTAACACCATTGAAATACACTTGAAACACTTAAAATACACTTGAATCTATTTTTTCCCCTTTGACCATAATGTATTATGGTTACTTTTGATTGTCCCTGTCATTGAACTATGCATCCGATTTCCACAAAATTTGAAAAAATTCGACTAAATTATGCAACATATTATATATTTTAAGTATCAAACGATTCGGTTGGATAGTTTTTGCATTATTATATGCAGACCGACAGACAGACGGAAGGACTCAACGACGACTATAGGTGCTAAGTATTTATATAATCATCTAATGAGAGTATGCATCATTCTCAATGTTGGATCGAGCACTTATTTTTACTAAGCGATTTTTTTTTTCTCTGAAATTTTATTTTTTATGAAAAAAAAAAACTGAAAAAAAGTTTATAAATTATTCCCGTTGTTTAACATAATTTTAAACAAATATTAGAAAAGGAAGAAAGAAAACCAACAATTGAAACGCTCTCGATGTATTTTTCAGACATGTTTGCAGACACGCGGGGGTGTTTAAGTACAACCCTTTAAGTCGCGAAAACAGTTTAATTAATAATAAAAGGTTAAAGGCCGAAATCGCTATCATTAACTCAACACGAATTCAAAACCTATTGTCCTTTCTTGTTTAATTTAAGCGCTTCTTTTATTTGAATATTTAATATCGCGATATTAATCTCGTATTTTTTGATGAAACAAAATCAACAGTTAAGCAGCATGGTAAAAGAAAACAAGTTGGAAATTGCCCTTGAAGTGTAGCAAATGCGGTGCGTGCGCAATAAACGAAGTTTTAAAAATTGACAGATTTTGCTATGATAGTACACAGTACTTCGGATGCAATATAGTGGTCGAAAATTTTTCTATGTTGCTGTAACCATACAGGAAGTTTTTTTTAAACCTCAGCAACTTATATCAATTTTATAAATTGTGAAATATTTTAATACTAGCTGACCCGCCCGGCGTTGCCCGGGTCCGTATTAACAATATTAAACGAACTTGAAATTTGTATGATTTTATCAATAACTGGAAGCATGCAGAAATGCATTGTCTGAAATACGTCGCAGCTGACTTTGTGAAAAATCGGTTTTAAAAACAACAACTAATATTAAGCTCTAGAAATACTTAAAATGAGCAATGAGAAACACGGGAGGGAACATGTATCCAACGATTGCGTTAGTTTCGTGTTAAAGTGTTGATATTTACCCGTAAAAATCACTGTTAAATCACGTAACTAATTATTTTTTTCGCATAGAAATCCCAAGTGAAAAATTTTGAATTTCAAACTAATTATATCATCCTTAAATCCGACTATACCGTGAATGAATCGATACGCGATGATAAAAGATTGGTATATAGTATTATAATTTCAGAGCCATTTAACAAAAGTGTATATTTTTAATCAAAGCATGCGTAATGTTGACTCTGTGGACAAATTCCTAACCGTAAACTTTTGTACCATAACCATAATCTGTCTGTAACCTAACTGCGACTTAACATTACCCTACCGTAACTTAAATATAACATAAATGTAACCTAGCCGTCACTTTGAAATATCAATATAGAAGCATCATTTAAGATTTTGCTTGAAAAGTTAACATTCTTTCGTTAATGTCTTAAAATCGTCTGCACTCTGAAATCTATATTTTAGACTAATATTTGTTATTTAAGTTTTCGCGCATGATTTTAAAAGAATGTTTTCATAAATATATTTTATATATTGACATAGAGTTATTAATATGTTGTTAAATTAAAAACATATTTTCATCTACGTTATAAAGTATTAAAAAGTTCTGAAAAAAAAGAAAGCTTTTAGTAATACAATTTTTAGTTCAAATCAAATGTTTTCAATATTTTATTTAATTTTATTTTGACATTTAAATTATTTCGAATTTATCAATTTCAATTATTTTAAAAGCAAACATTTTTTAAAAATAAATAATATAATAGAAAAAAGACCATTTTAAAAAATTACTATTTCTTCATAAAATACGCTTCAGCTGTTATTCAATTCTTTCAATTCGTCTTATTAATACAAAATCCCTTCCACATGCTTTTGTTTGGGACATTAATATTTGAGCGATAAATGGTTTAATATTGCAACTCTTTTTTCGGTTTACTTCACCACCACCTATCTTTTTCCTCCATGGTTTGCAACCGCTGTGATAAAAAATCATTATTTAAACTGACAGTTTGCCAGTCTATGAATTTTAAAGGTCTGTTCCAGCTTTTTAAATTATTTATGCGAAAATTTTATGCAACCAACCAACCATAACTAAATGAAGAGAAAAAAAAGAAGAAAAAAGGCGATTTTTTATGAGAGTGATCTTTGGAATTTAATTAATTACTCAGTTAATAAATAGAATTTCGAAATTCTGAAGCTCAGGTGCATCAGGAGAGATATTGGGCTACTCTCATAAAAATTTTGAGCTTCGTACGTCCCATAGATTTTGCTAGCCATCGCAGACACACACACACACACACACACACACACACACACACACGCAGACAGAGCGATTTGTTATTTTATTAGTATAGATAATTAAAACACGCCTCAAGCAATGTCTCCCCGTATAACATTATGTAGTGGAATACTTTTCTATGGCCCTGTAAATCAATAACAAATGTTCTTTGCACCACAGATTGTACAAAATGTATATTTTATTATATACTTCATAAATATATATTCATTTTATTTTGTTCGAAAGAGTGTAACACTATTAAAATGGATTTGCAACTTTTTTTTTCGATTAAACGTAATGTAATAGAAAACTTTTGATTGACCCTGTCATAAAACTGTGCATCAGATTTTCATAAAATTTGAATTGACTCGACAAAATTAAGCAACAATTATCTATATATTTAAAAGACCTGGCTGTTTTTTTAGTCATCAGCCCTGAATTTTCTTCTCAACCTATTTTGATAATTATATTTTTAAATGAAAGGTATTTATTTGTAGTTGTGCCCATTTTAGCTGTTTTTTAATTTATTTCCATTTTTATATTTTATTTTTTATTTTAAATGTTTTTTACGATATTTCTTCAAAATGGTGGCAACACAGTTTATCTTTTCTCTCGTTAATAAAAATTTATTTTCCATTATCACTTTCCACAACTCAGAAGCTTTCTTTCATCATTGAACATGTCCTCGCATTTAAAATAAAAAAGTTAATTACTTTCGTAAAATTTAAGCACAATAAAGTGATTGCGTATAATTATGCACAAATTGAGGTAAAAAAAATATATTTACTGAGAAATAATATTAATAATGTAAATAAAGTAACAGAAAATAATTTATGATAAAAATTAATGTCTAAAGCAAAATAAGAAAAATTTCAAATGAGGGCAATGATGTCATTCAGCAACCAGATAAATGGGAATTACAATATTATTACGGATGCCTTTTCCATATTACTAATAACAGTAACTTTTAAAAAACATATGAAGAGAAAATGACGTCACTATTTAAAACATCGCATTTTTACTCATAACGATATTACATTTCAATATTTCTTTTCATTATGGACACTGAGATTGAGATTTTACTTTCAGATGACTTCAGTTAGTGAAAATAATGTCACAGTAAAAATGAAATTAGTTTTTTTTTAATAAAACAATTTTTCTGTGAGTGCATATAAAATAAAATTTCTGGATTTCGCCGGCACTCAGACTACGATTTTAACTGAAGATGTTCGAATATTTGCATGTAAAATTGCAACTGGCAACCTTGACATTAAGTTTGTAAATATATTTATTATATATTGATTCAATAATGTAATTACTTTTGCTTTTTTTAAAACCAAATCGATCGGGTCTTTTAAACATTTCATTCGTCGAATTCGACGGGATTCCACTCGTATATTTTAAATTTCAAACGATTTAGTTTGGTAGGTTTTGCTCTGTTATATGCAGAAAGCCAGACAAACTGAACGACGACTATAGGTGCAATGTATTTACATAATTACAAAAGTACCTAAAAGCGAGTATCAATCTGTTTTCCGACATGTTTGCAGACAGACGAAGGTGTTAAGTATAAACCCTTAAGTCGCGAAAACAGTTTAATTAATAATAATGAAAGGTTAAAAACTGAAATCACTGGCATTAACTCCTCACAAATTTAAAACGATTGTCCTTTCTTCTTTAATTGAAACTGCTTCCTTTTATTTGAATAATTAATGTCCCGATATGGATCTCGGAAATTTTGTTCCGACAAAATCAACAGTTAAGCAATGTAGTAAAATAAAAATGGACGATTTTATTATTTTTGGTGTTAGATGGAGTGTTTAGTTTTATAAACTAATAGCAGTAAACCCGTTCTTCGTACGGATAGGGTGATCAAATAAGGAAGAAAAATCATGCATCTGTGCACTAAGCATAAATTATAAAACACTTTTAAATATATACAGAATACAGATGCGAAACTGTATTCCTCTTGGTATTAGGTGGAATGTTTAGCTTTATAAGCCATTAACATTAACCCGTTCTTTGCACGGATAGAGTGGAAAAACAAGGGAGGAAAGTCATACACTTATGCGCCCAACATGTATAATGAAACACTTGCATATTATGCATGCGAATGCAAATTATTAAAAAAAAACGCTATTGAAGGGCTCTCAATGCATTTTCTGACATGTTTGCATACATGCGGGATGTTAAGTACACCCGAAAACAGTTTAATTTATAGTGAAAGGATAAAAGCCGAAATCGCTCGCATATTAACTCCTCACAAATTCAAAAACCTTCTCTCCTAGATAATTTAGCCACTTCACCTTCTGCCCCGAGATAAGTCGCGGGTAAAAGCACTGTTTCCCCATACCCATCGCCGGTTAAGTTGTTAAACCGCTTGTTTTATTTGAATAATTAATATCGCGGTATGAATCTCGAAATTTTTGTTCCAACAAAATCAAAAGTTAAACATTTATGGCTAAACAAAAATGTGAGATTTTATTAGTCTCGGTGTTATATCGATTTTTTAGTTTTAAAAAACTGTTAACAGTAAACCCGTTCTTCGCACGAATAGAATGGAAAAACAAGGAAGGAAAATCATGCATCTATGAGCCAAGCGTAGATTATGAAACACTATCAAACACATACAGATTACTACAACGAAACTATACTGTTTGGAGAATGATTGTACCAAGGTATCAATACAAAAAACCCTTAACGGGTTAAAAGCTTGTGACGCAGCAGTTTATCTTACATCTCTAAGAATTTTAAATTTGGGACTTAAAACTAATGATATCAAAATTTATGTGACGCTATGCTATTAATATATATATATATATATATATATATATATATTAAAATTTATTCATTAATGCTTTATCATTTACATCTTTCATAATTTCGAAATATGAATCTTAAAAGTTATGATATCAAAATTTAAGTGACGCCTTGATGAGACTTTAAACGATGTTTTAAAATTCTATTTATTTATTTATTTATTATCTAAATACATTTACATATCTAAACAATACTTTTCATTTTCCAATACACTGTTAAATACATCACTTTCACTGAATATATATAATGCACTGAAATGTTTTATTTGAATAAATTGGCTTATCTTTTGTGTTACGCTATCCAAAATCAAAAGTAACATTTAAATAAATATTTTTCCACCATTGTATCTAAACTAAGTTAAATATATGCAAATAGATACAATGACGCAAAAATATTTATTTAAATGTTACTTTTGATTTTGGATAGCGTAGCACAAAAGATAAGCCAATTTATTCAAATAAAACATTTCAGTGCATTATATATATTCAGTGAAAGTGATGTATTTAACAGTGTATTGGAAAATGAAAAGTATTGTTTAGATATGTAAATGTATTTAGATAATAAATAAATAAATAAATAAATAGAATTTTAAAACATCGTTTAAAGTCTCATCAAGGCGTCACTTAAATTTTGATATCATAACTTTTAAGATTCATATTTCGAAATTATGAAAGATGTAAATGATAAAGCATTAATGAATAAATTTTAATATATATATATATATATATATATATATATATATATATATATATATATATATATATATATATATATTAATAGCATAGCGTCACATAAATTTTGATATCATTAGTTTTAAGTCCCAAATTTAAAATTCTTAGAGATGTAAGATAAACTGCTGCGTCACAAGTTTTTAACCCGTTAAGGGTTTTTTGTATTGATATCATTGCTTTTTTTAGGTTAATGATAAAAAAAAAAATAAAAGACTAACGCAAAAAATTCATATTCATGATTCATTCGCCTTTAATTACCCCTCCCCCATCCACTTAAAAAAAAGATATTTCATATTTTATTAATGTGTGCTGTACTACTTGATTTTGTTAAAAACAACTCTGTAGTAAAATACGTTAGTAAAAGATAAGAAGATAATGTACATTCAGCACCATACATCTCAGAAAGGGTTTTATAATCTATGCTGTATGTATCATTTCTCATTCTTGTTAACTGTTTATTCTTTACACATGTTGATACATATACTGCAGATGGATTAAAATGATCAGAGATACAATAATCAGAATATGCTGGAAAGTATTTCATAATCTATGCTGCATGCATGATTCTTGTTAATTATGTTTCAACCTATGTATAGGTTGGTAATATTGCAGATTGATTAAGACTATATGCGTTACAATATTCAGAATATTCTGGAAATGTTTCATAATCTATGTTGCACACATGTTTTTCTTTCTTGTTAGTTATGATTTGTTCTTTATATAGATTGGTAAAATTACTGCAAATAGATTGAAATGATAGGTTTACAATATTGAACATGCATTGAAAAGTGTTTACTTATGCGTAATTTTTCATTCTTGTTAGTTTATTTATGTTTTCCTGTTTGCATAGGGTGGGAAGATTACTGTACAAAGATGAAAACTATAGGTTTAAAGTATTCAGAATGAATTGGAAAGTATCTAAACATACTGTATGCAAAAATTTTTATTGTCGTTAATTATGCTTTGTTTTTTGCACAGAATGGTAAAATTCTTGTACATGAATGACAATAAGTTTACAGTATTCAGAATGTGTAGGAAAATGCATCATAATCGATGCAGTATGCATGATTCTTTGTTCTTGTTAGGTATGTTTTGTTCTTTGCACTGGGTGGAAAAATTACTGTATATGGATGAAAATAGTAGGTTAATAGTATTCAGAATATGTTGGAAGTTGCATCATATTCTATGTTGCACACATAACTTTTCGTTCTTTTTTTTTTTTTTTTTTTTTTTTTTTTTTTTTTTTCCTTTACACATTGATAAAATTATTGCAGATGGATGAGGGCATTTAATTAAATCAGGCTTATATTAAAATTGACAATATATATTCTAAATTAATCAATGTACCTATCATTTGTACAAGAATGTCCTGATTGGTAATTGCCCCGGTGTAATTGATAATTACAATGTTCCCAGGGTAGTTACCGAGAATCAAAAAATTTTAATTAAGCAAACTTTAAATAATATTTTAATCAAAGCCTATATTTTATTGAATAGAAACATGGTGAATCATTAACCATGCTAAATTTGGTCACATCTATTGTAAATATTAAAAAGATATTTAGATGTTAGTGTTTTTTGATCAGGAATTACCCCGGTCCACCCTATAAGTTTCATACTTCAATTAGGAAAATGTTTAACTGACAAAGAAAGAAAATCAGGACTCTCTTATTTATTAAATATTTTCATTTCATATGAAACTTTCCATTCTTGGGCGACTTAACTTACAAATAAACTAACGACTATAACGACTATACTATAACGATATACTATAATGACTTAACTAATATATTTTTATTGAACATTTCAGTCACTAAGCATAAAACATGCAAAGTACATAAATTTAAACATTTCATGTTTTTTAGATTTAATTTTTTTTTTTTTTAACATAATTTTATGAAAAAAGCAGACAGCTATTAAAAAATATTCCATATTTTCTTAGGGTTTCTTGCAGTGCAATAAATCAAAAGTCTTTTCTAGATTTTCAACATTGTACGTAATATTTTGACGACTTGAAATTTTTTTATTTTTTTCTCATAAATCATGTAAAATAACATTTATCCATTAAGAACCACATTTGATTTACTAAACTGCTATAAATACAAATTCCAATTGAAATCTACCCTAAACCCGAAAAATTTAAACCAGATTCAAATGGAATTTTCAGGTGGCATTTCAAAATATATTATTTTGTCACAGGTAAAAGGGTTCTAATTAGAAGTTTTTTTTTTTTTTTTTTTTTTTTTTTTCCTTTTTTCCTTGTGTTTTTTTCAATTGGGTTAAGGATAGATTTCAATAGGAATTTTCAGGTTCTGGGTAGTGCATGTTGACAGAAATTAATTCGTCTTTCTTAAACAGATTAATGTTTACACTGATTTTCATTTCAGTTCAAATTGGGTTCTTGTCAATGTGTATCAGCAGAAATTATTTTTCCTTTTTTGGATCAAGTTAAGATTCCATAGAATTTTTTTTTTTTTTTTTTTTGGGGGGGGGGGGGATGTTGGAGTGAGTTCAATTCAAATGTAATTTTCAAGTTCTGGTCAGATTGCATTTCCACAGAAAATATTTTGTTCTGTGCAGGGATTGGATTTAAAATAGACTTCAATCGGAATTTACAGCTTCTAGTCTGTCCGTATCAATGGAAATTACATTTTCTTTCTCGTTTCAGGATATGGTTGGATAAATTTTTTTTAAGGTTCAAATCTGGTTATGGGTTGACTTGAAATGAAATTTTTAAGTTCTTGTTGAGTTACATTTCAATCTATAATATTTTGTTGCAAATAGATTGACTACTGGAGGGATTTTTTTTTTTTTTTTTTTAGTGTTTGGATTGTGTTTAGGATAGACTTCAATTGAAAATTTCCGGTTCTGGTCAATGTATGTTTTTTTTTTTTTTCGGGTTTGAATCTCGATTCAGTTCGACTTGAATTGAAATTTTCAGGTTCTTGTCAAGTTGCATTTCAAGTACTAGTTTTCAATTCTGGTCAGTGGATGGGGACGGAAATTATTTTGTCTTTCTTGAACAGATTTATATTTCCTAATTTTTTTATTTTACCTTTTTTTTTTGGGGGGGGGGGGTTGGATTGGGTTTCAGGTTAAGAGTTCGGATCGTGTTTGAGATAGACTTCTATTGGAATTTCCATGATCTGGTCAGTACATATCGACATAAATTGTTCTTTTTTTTTTTTCTAAAATCTTGATTTGATTGGATATTTTTTTTGAGGGGGGGGGGGGGGGAAATTGAATCTGGTTTCGGATTGACCTCAAATGGAATTTTCAGGTTCTAGTTGAGTTGCATTGCAAGTATATTATTTTGTCGCAGATAGATTGGGTTACAATTGGAATTTTTTTTTTTTTTTTTTTTTTTTTTTTTTTTTTTTTTTTTTTTTTGGGGGGGGGGGGGGGGGCGGGTGGGTAGTATTTGAACTGGGTTTAGGATAGATTTCAATTGAAATTCTTGTCAATGTATGTGGACGGAAATTATTTGGTGTTTCTTGGACAGACTTGTGTTTCTATTGTTTTTTCCCTTTCGGGTTTGGATTAGGTTACATGTTAACTTTCAGACTCTTCTCGGTGTGTATCGGCAGAAATAATTTTCTCTTTTTCGGATTAGGTTAAGGTTCGATAGAAATTTTTTTCAGGTTTCGATCAGGTTCAATTCAAATGGAATTTCCAAGTTCTGGTCAGGTTGCGCTTTAATAGAAAATATTTTGTCCTGTATACTGGACATAGATATTGGGTTCTGGTTATATGGAATTTCCTTTTCCAGGTTCAGATTAGGTTTAAGATAGACTAATTGGAATTTTCAGATTTCTGATCACGCGTATCTATGGAAATTAAGTTTTCTTTCCCGAATCGAGATATGGTTGGATAAATTTTTTTCTTTTTTTTTGGGGGGGGGGGGGGGAGTTGAATCTGGTTTCGGTTTGACTTCAAATGTAATTTTCAGGTTCTTGTTCAGTTGCATTTCAATGTATTTTATTTTGCAGCAGATAGATTGAGTTACTCTTGGAGGGATTTTTTTCTTTCTGGTTTTGGATTGTATAAGATAGATTTCAATAGGAATTTTTCGATTCTGGTCAATGTATGTCAAAGGAAATTATTTTGTCTTTCTTGGAGAAATTTATCTTTCCATTAAATTTTTGTTGGTTTAGAATGGGTTTCAGGATTACTTTTAGGTTCTTGTTGGCAGAGTTGTATAAAACCAAAAACTTTCTGCAAATAAATTTAATGTTGGATGTAATTCACATTTTTTGCGCAATTTATGGTCATCATTCATGATTTCTATGCGATTTATGAATGTAATTTGCATTTTTGAGCAATTTATGGACATAATTTGCAATTTTTATACGATTAATGAATGTAATTTACATTTTACATGATTTATGGACGTAATTTGCTATATTTATGCGATTCATAGACATAATTTGCGTTTTTTGAGCTTTCTATCAACGAAATTTGCGTTTTTTGATCAATTTATTGACGTTGTTTGTGTTTTTATAGGATTTATGAATGTAATTCGCTTTTTTTACCAATTCTTGGACGTAATTCACATTTTTTGCAATTTATGAATGTTATTCGTGTTTTTTTGCACAATTTTTTTATGCAATTTATGAATGCAAATACTTAAGATTGAATCTAGTTTCGGAATGACTTCAAATGGAATTTTCAGGTTCTTGTTGAGTTGCATTTCAAGTATATTATTTTGTCGCAGATAGATTGGGTTACAATTGGAATTTTTTTTTTTTTTTTTTTTTTTTTGGGGGGGGGGGGTAGTATTTGAACTGGGTTTAGGATAGATTTCAATTGAAATTCTTGTCAGTGTATGTGGACAGAAATTATTTGGTCTTTCTTGGACACACTTGTGTTTCCATTGTTTTTTCCTTTTCGGGTTTGGATTAGGTTTCATGTTAACTTTCAGACTCTTGTCAGCGTGTATCGGCAGAAATAATTTTCTCTTTTTCGGATTAGGTAAAGGTTCGATGGAAATTTTTTTCAGGTTTCGATCAGGTTCAATTCAAATGGAATTTTCAAGTTCTGGTCAGGTTGCGCTTTAATGGGAAATATTTTGTTCTGTACAGATACTGGGCTCTTGTTATATGGAATTTCCTTTTCCAGGTTCAGATTAGGTTTAAGATAAATTTCCAGATTTCTGATCATGCGTATCTATGGAAATTAAGTTTTCTTTCCCGAATCGAGGTATGGTTGGATAAATTTTTTTCTTTTTTTTTTTTTTTGTTTGGGGGGGGGAGTTGAATCTGGTTTCGGTTTGACTTCAAATGTAATTTTCAGGTTCTTGTTCAGTTGCATTTCAATGTATTTTATTTTGCAGCAGATAGATTGAGTTACTCTTGGAGGGATTTTTTTCTTTCTGGTTTTGGATTGTATAAGATAGATTTCAATAGGAATTTTTCGATTCTGGTCAATGTATGTCAATGGAAATTATTTTGTCTTTCTTGGACAAATTTATCTTACCATTAAATTTTTGTTGGTTTAGAATGGGTTTCAGGATAACTTTTAGGTTCTTGTTTGCAGAGTTGTATAAAACCAAAAACTTTCTGCAAATTAATTTAATGTTGGGTGTAATTCGCATTTTTTGCACAATTTATGGTCATCATTCATGTTTTTTATGAGATTTATGAATGTAATTTGCATTTTTGAGCAATTTTTATACGATTAATAAATGTAATTTACATTTTACATAATTTATGGACGTAATTTGCTATTTTTATGCAATTCATAGACATAATTTGCGTTTTTTCAGCTTTCTGTCGACGAAATTTGTGTTTTTTGATCAATTTATTGACGTTATTTGTGTTTTTATAGGATTTATGAATGTAATTTGCTTTTTTTACACAATTCTTGGACGTAATTCGCATTTTTTGCAATTTATGAATGTTATTCGTGTTTTTTTGCATGATTCATGGAAGTGATTTGCATTTTTTGAGTGATTTATGAACATAATTCACATTTTTATGCGATTCATGGACGTAATTTGCATTTTTTGAGCGATTCATGAATGTAATTCAAGTTTTTTATGCAAATCATGAATGCAAAACGCTATTCTTTATTTTTATGCGATTTATAGTCGTAATTTGCATTTTAGCTTTCTGCTGCCAAAATTCATGTTTTTTGAGCGGTTTATGAACATAATTCCCATTTTACTACACAATTCATAGACGTAATTTGCGTTTTTCATACAATTTATGAACGTAATTCTCATTTTTTTACGAATTCATCGACGCAATTCACGTTTTGAGCGATTTGTGGACGTAATTCGCATTTTTTTATGCAATTCGCTTTTTTTGAGCGATTCATGGACATAATTCGCGATTAATGAATGTAATTTACATTTTACATGATTTATGGACGTAATTTGCTATTATTTATGCGATTCGTAGACATAATTTAAATTTTTTGAGCTTTCTCTCAACGAAATTTGCGTTTTTGGATCGATTTATTGACGTTATTTGTGTTTCTATAGGATTTATGAATGTAATTTGTTTTTTTTACCAATTCTTGGACGTAATTCGCATTTTTTGTAATTTATGAACATTATTAGTGTTTTTTTGCACGATTCATGGAAGTGATTCGCATTTTTTGAGTGATTTATGAACGTAATTCACGTTTTTAGGCGATTCATGGATGTAATTTGTGTTTTTTGAGCGATTCATGAATATAATTCGCCTTTTTTATGCAATTCATGAATGCAAAACACTATTTGCTATTTTTATGCTATTTATAGATGTAATTTGCGTTTCAGCTTTCTGCTGCCAAAATTCGTGTTTTTTGAGCGATTTATGAACATAATTCTCTTTTTACGACACAATTCATAGACATAATTTGTGTTTTTCATACAATTTCTGAACGTAATTCTCACTTTTTTAAACAATTCATGGATGTAATTCATGTTTTGAGCGATTTGTGGACCCAATTCACATTTCTTATGCAATTTGCTTTTTTTTGAGCGATTCATGGACATAATTCGCGATTTTTATGCGATTAATGAATGTAATTTACATTTTACATGATTTATGGAGGTAATTTGCTATATTTATGCGATTCATAGACATAATTTACGTTTTTTGAGCTTTCTATCAACGAAATTTGCGTTTTTTGATCGATTTATGAATGTAATTCGCTTTTTTTACCAATTCTTGGACGTAATTCCCATTTTTTGCAATTTATGAATGTTATTCGTGTTTTTTTGCACAATTTTTTTATGCAATTCATGAATGCAAATACTTAAGATTGAATCCGGTTTCGGATTGACTTCAAATACAATTTTCAGGTTCTTGTTGAGTTGCATTTCAAGTATATTATTTTGTCGCAGATAGATTGGGTTACAATTGGAATTTTTTTTTTTTGGGGTGGTGGGGGGTAGTATTTGAACTGGGTTTAGGATAGATTTCAATTGAAATTCTTGTCAGTGTATGTGGACAGAAATTATTTGGGCTTTCTTGGACACACTTCTGTTTCCATTGTTTTTTCCTTTTCGGGTCTGGATTAGGTTTCATGTTAACTTTCAGACTCTTGTCGGTGTGTATCGGCAGAAATAATTTTCTCTTTTTCGGATTAGGTTAAGGTTCGATGGAAATTTTTTTTCAGGTTTCGATCAGGTTCAATTCAAATGAAATTTTCAAGTTCTGGTCAGGTTGCGCTTTAATGGGAAATATTTTGTCCTGTATAGATATTGGGTTCTGGTTATATGGAATTTCCTTTTCCAGGTTCAGATTAGGTTTAATATAGACTAATTGGAATTTCCAGATTTCTGATCACGCGTATCTATGGAAATTAAGTTTTCTTTCCCGAATTGAGATATGGCTGGATAATTTTTTTTTTTTGGGGGGGGGGGGAGGAGTTGAATCTGGTTTCGGTTTGACTTCAAATGTAATTTTCAGGCTCTTGTTCAGTTGCATTTCAATGTATTTTATTTTGCAGCAGATAGATTGAGTTACTCTTGGAGGGATTTTTTTCTTTCTGGTTTTGGATCGTATAAGATAGATTTCAATAGGAATTTTTCGATTCTGGTCAATGTATGTCAAAGGAAATTATTTTGTCTTTCTTGGACAAATTTATCTTTCCATTAAATTTTTGTTGGTTTAGAATGGGTTTCAGGATAACTTTTAGGTTCTTGTTGGCAGAGTTGTATAAAACCAAAAACTTTCTGCAAATTAATTTAATGTTGGGTGTAATTCGCATTTTTTGCGCAATTTATGGTCTCATTCATGTTTTTTATGAGATTTATGAATTTAATTTGCATTTTTGAGCAATTTATGGACATAATTCGCAATTTTTATGCAATTAATGAATGTAATTTACATTTTACATAATTTATGGACGTAATTTGCTATTTTTATGCAATTCATAGACATAATTTGCGTTTTTTCAGCTTTCTGTCGATGAAATTTGTGTTTTTTGATCGATTTATTGACGTTATTTGTGTTTTTATAGGATTTATGAATGTAATTTGCTTTTTTTACATAATTCTTGGACGTAATTCGCATTTTTTGCAATTTATGAATGTTATTCGTGTTTTTTTGCACGATTCATGGAAGTGATTTGCATTTTTTGAGTGATTTATGAACATAATTCACATTTTTATGCGATTCATGGACGTAATTTGCATTTTTTGAGCGATTCATGAATGTAATTTGCGTTTTTTATGCAAATCATGAATGCAAAATGCTATTCTTTATTTTTATGCGATTTATAAACGTAATTTGCATTTTAGCTTTCTGCTGCCAAAATTCGTGTTTTTTGAGCGATTTATGAACATAATTCCCATTTAACTACACAATTCATAGACGTAATTTGCGTTTTTCATACAATTTATGAACGTAATTCTCACTTTTTTACACAGTTCATCGACGTAATTCACGTTTTGAGCGATTTGTGGACGTAATTCGCATTTTTTATGAAATTCGCTTTTTTTGAGCGATTCATGGACATAATTCGCGATTTTTATGCGATTAATGAATGTAATTTACATTTTACATGATTTATGGACGTAATTTGCTATATTTATGCGATTCATAGACATAATTTGCATTTTTTGAGCTTTCTATCAACGAAATTTGCGTTTTTTGATCGATTTATTGACGTTATTTGTGTTTTTATAGGATTTATGAATGTAATTCGCTTTTTTTACCAATTCTTGGAAGTAATTCGCATTTTTTGCAATTTATGAATGTTATTTTTTTTTTTTTTCACAATTCATGGAAGTGATTCACATTTTTTGAGTGATTTATGAACTAATTCACGTTTTTATGCAATTCATGGATGTAATTTGCATTTTTTGAGCGAATCATGAACATATTTCACATTTTTTATGGAATTCATGAATGCAATTCGCTATTTTTATTCTTTTTATAGAGGTAATTCCATTTCAGCTTTCTGCCGCCAAAATTCGTGTTTTTTGAGCAATTTGTGAACATAATTCATGTTTCACTACACGATTCATAAACGTAATTTGCATTTTTCATACAATTAATGAATATAATTCTCACTTTTTTACATGATTCATGGACGTAATTCACATTTTAAGCAATTTGTGGACATAATTCCCATTTTTTATGCAATTTCCTTTTTTTTAGCGATTCATGGATGTAGTTCACATTTTTTATGCGATTCATGCATGTAATTCATATTTTTTATGCGATTCATGCATGGAATTCATATTTTTTATGCGATTCATTGATTGAATTAACGTTTTTATTGCGGTCTTTGGACGAAATTCACGTTTTTCGCGTAGTATTTTGTCGAAATGTTGGGTTTTTTTTACATGATTCTTTGTTGAGATACACTTTTTTTTTTTTTTTTACGCAATTCTTGGTCGAAATAAGTAAATAAAAATTGTTTCTTCATAAAATTTTCTGCACATGGCGTGCGTGTATATTATACAACTCTGTTTTGTATTGTCAGATTTTTTTTTTTTCAGATTGAATTTAGGTTTGATAGAATATTTTTTAGGGTTTGGATGAGGTTCAACTCAAATAGAATTTAAACAATTACATTTTAGAAGTGACAAAACTAAAAAATTTAATTATTTATCGCCCATTATTAGCTGTTAGTATTTTAAAATATTTACTTGTTAGTGTGTTAGTAACAGTAACTTTACATTATTTGAATTAAAAATTTTTAATTTCTTGTATTAAATTGAATTTTAAACATGTTTTCTTCTTAGGTATGTTATGCAATTTATTTAAATAATGGATTCAAATTTATTTGAGGATTTTGTGTTCATAAGTAGAAACAAGGCCCTTTTTTTTTTTTTTTTTTTTTTTTTTTTTAAGATAAAAAAAGCCTTAAATTATCAAACATTTTTGTAAAAGAATGTTAGAAAGAAATACTTCAATTTCGAGACAATGAATATGAAATTAAAACATCTATAGAAAAAAAAAGGGGATAAATTTATATTTTATGAAACTCATTATTAAAGCATAGAAGTATAAGTTATTTCTTTTTAAACCAATGTTATCGTTAATATTTGGTTAAGAATTATTTGCTTAACCAACTTTAAATGCTTGTGAATTCTAACATTATAAAAATATATTAAGATTTTCCATTTTAGATGTCCAATTTATAAATGCAGTTAATTAATAATGCTATGTTCTAAGCTGTAAGGCTAATGCTTTTATATTTTGATTATTGATTTCTATAACGTATTATTAACTATTATAATACTTTTGTATTCAGTTTGTGATCTGAGACAAAATTTTTCATGCTTGGATTTAAATAATCAGATTCTTAGGAAGAAAAAAAAAAAATTCTATTTTGAACAGCATCTAATGCAGACTACAATGATGCGCTGTAGTACCTCCGTGGCAACTGCTAAATAACATTTTAAAATATAAACATGGAATTTCGAAATTATTAATGAAATAATAGGATGCATGAAATATGTTAAAGCTACAGTAACTAATGGATAATGAGAGCTGAGTGCATGTCAAATTACTGGATGCAGCAAACTTATGCAATGGTCTCTAAAACACATGAAATTTCTCAAAGCCACAGTCAATAACAAATGTATGAACATTATGCCCGTATGAAAACAAACAACAAAAGTTAATAGATGCAGCAAACTATGCGGTAACATGCAGATTCCCAATATCTGGAAGAAATGAGTGATACCTGAACTAAAGAAATCCAGTGACAATATTGTGAAACAAATACATTAAAACAACAACGTTTACATTAGAAAAAAAAGGGCCTAAAACTCTCACTCGCTAAAATAAAACTCGTTAAAGCAGTCCAACTACTGCATGTATAACACTTAGAGCACATGAAAACAAAACAAAAACAAAACAAAAACAAAACAAAAACAAAACACTCAGGCTGCAGCAAAATTGCTGTGCAACAATCCGTAAAATATACAAAATTAATTAAAAATGCAATCACTAATGCATGTTGTACAAGCACTGTGTGTACATGAAGAAAAAAAACAATGAGTGCAACTAATTTGTTTTTAAATCTCTGAAATCTTTATAGCCACAGTCACTAATGCATGTAAGAACAAATTAACTTCATTACTTTCTTTTGAATTATCAAAATACTGCTGTAATTTGTTGATAAATACTAGTTTGTTCACAATTTCCAATAATAAGTGCACTTACTTATTTTAAAAATTGTTTAAAACCTGGATTTACTGGCCATTAAGCTAAGCTAAAAAGGCACAGTTTCAAAATGAAAATTAATAGCGACAAAAATGCATAAGAAAAAATAATAAATGCATTTTGAATAACATATTCAAGCAATTTTAATCTAAAAATTAACATCCTGGGTTATTAATCACAGAAATTAATAAATGAAATAAAAAAGCACAATTTTTACAACACTTAAAACTTAGTATTGTTAATTAATTCATATAATTATTGTTAATTAATTCATATGATAAGGACATCTATAAACTTAAAAACAATCTATTTTGAGAATTTTAGAATTCACAAGCACTTGGTTTAACTGTTGGTCAATTATAAATATAGTTTGTTTACCAAAATTTAGCAATAGTTTACACATTCTGTGATAGTTTATGTTGGTTTGAAATCAAATCAACATGCTAACTAATGTATACACCACTTTTTAAATAATACTTTAATAATGAGTGTCAAAAAATATTTATTTACCTTTCTTTTTCATTATAGAGGGTTTAGCTTCACGTTCGTCTCCTGGAATTGAATATTTCGCAAATTACACAACATACATGCTAAAAACAACAACAAGTGCCAAGTACAAAGCTTACCGCCAGCGAATTCGATTACGATTCAAAACAAAACTATCTAAACGCGTATGAATACATGGGATTCTAAAGCAAATTATTAAAAATAATTCTTGTTTGTAAACTTAAAAAAAAAAAAAATCATAAGTCGAAAGTATATTGAATATGTATAATTAAAAAATATTTTCCTATTTTAAAAAAGGATTCAAAATATTTTTTCCACAAAATGCAAAAATATCCAATGTAAGAAACGTAATATTTTCTTTTTACGAAAAATAAAGGCAATATAAATAGAAATTTGATTTAGTATATATTTATTGAATGTTTTAAAGCACATGATAAGATGTTTTTGTAGTTTAAAAAACATTTATTGCTTCGATTTGGGTGTTTTAACTGTGACCATAAGTACATAAGGTTTTTCACTCCTGCTCTGTCTGCTAACCCATAGAATAACATGTAATCCGCGAGCTAATATAGTCCAATTTTCCAAGACCAATATATAACAAACAAGAGTTTTCCTAGAAACAAGGCAAGTCTTATTACCTCTATCTTAAAGAGATTCATATTATATATAAGTTTTAATAAAATCTCCCAGCCCATTTTCTAGATCTCATTATCAGGAACAAACACCATCAATTTCAGTTTTAAAATGGTTATTGAGATCTAAAAATATACGGCACGTACAAATGTAAAAATTATAGGATAGGATTAGACTGGGAATATAAGACTATATTAAAAAAATTGGACCATTCTGACCAATATTTGCTGAGTTATTAGAAGGCGGCTTTTCCGATTTTCTTTGATGTTGAGTTAGCTGTATATATGAAGTTCCGCATCTACCCTTATGACGATGGTAGGTTTTGACGATGGTAGGTTTAAAGCTGCGTCACTTGAAGGCTGCCGCCTTCTATGATACAATTTACCTGGCAAAACACACCACACCACCCCCTCCCTCCTGAAAGTATAACGTTATATTTGCACAGCCGGATACTTTATTCTGGAATTTTTTTTTTTATGCAGAAATCTGACAAAAAGTTTTATAAATTTCTTTAGTTGTTTGACATAATTTTAAACAAATAACTACAAAAAGAAAGAAAAGAACCAATTGAAACACTCTCAATATATTTTTCAGACATGTTTGCAGACAGGCTGGGATGTTAAGTCGCGAAAACAGTTTAATTAATAATGAAAGGTTAAAAGCCAAAATCGCTGGCATTAACTCCTCACAAAAATTCAAAACCTTTGTCCTTTCTTTGTAAAATTTAATCGCTTCTTTGTTTGAATAATTAATATCGCGATATAAATCTCGAAACTTTTGTTCTAATAAAATCAATAGATAAGTGATATGGTAAAACAAAAATGAGCGATTTTATTACTTTCGGTGTTTGATGGAATATTTTGATTTTTTTAAAACCCCTTGGAGTAAACCCGTTCTTAGCACGGATAGAGTGATCAAATAAGGAAGAAAAATCATGCATCTGTGCACCAAGCATAGATTATAAAGCACTTTCGAACATGTACAGATTACTGATACGAAACTGTGTTTCTCTTGGTATTTGATGGAACGTTTAGTTTTATAAACCATTAACATTTATCCGTCCGTCGCACGGATAGAATGATCAAATAAAGAGGAAAAATCATGCATCTATGTGTCAAGCGTAGAATATGAAACATTTTCGAACACATACACATTACTACAACGAACCTTTATCACTCGCGGAATTAGATGGAATGTTTAGTTTCATAAACTGCTAGAATTAAAAATATTATTTGCACTACATATTGTATAGACTGTATACTTTAGTACACATTTCATAGATGCATATGAATTGTATTCTGTTCGAAAGAATGTAACTTTATTAAAATGCACTCGAAACTGTTTTCCCCCATTGTTCGTAATACAACGGAATACTTTTATTGTCCCTGTCTTTAAACTATTCATCCGATTTTCATAAAATTTAAAATGACTCAACAAAATTAGGCAGCAATTATATATTTCATGTTTAAAGATAAAAAACCAACGATTATAAATGCACAGATAAAGTAAGAAAAGGTAGCAAACAGCCGTTTCGAATCTACTATGGAGATTCTTCATCAGTGCAAAACTCAGCGAGCTAGAAAAAGCAAAACTGAGCTAAGAGACAGAGAGACGCGGGCTTATATACCCGCTACGGAAACGATCCCGCCTAAAGGAAAGCAACCAATGAGAAGAGAGCAGCCTAACAACTGGCTGGACAAGTAGCGACATCTACCGGAGAAAGAACAAAACAAAAACTAAAAAGCGAGGGGAAAAAAAAGGTTTAAATTAAATTAAAGATTTCCAAATGCTAGGAAAATTAGGCGTACTTGATAAGTCATTGACTAAGGAGTGAGAATTTTAAATGATGTGATAAGCTTCCCAAAAATCAAGATCAAGAATGGAAGGACACTTTTGGATGATGGTAGCTGAAGAAAAGTTAAACTTATGTTGTAAAGACCAACAATGTTGAGCTATGGAAGAGCGTTTAAGCTCTTGATTTTTGACATACCTTTTATGTTCCGTTAAACGAAATCTGAGAGCACGTTTAGTCTGACCAATATAAGAAAGGCCACATTGGCAAGAAATTTGGTAAATACCCCAGTTATCTAAGCGATCAATGGGATGCTTAAGATTTGAAAAGGCAATTTTATTAACAGGAGAAAAAATTACATTGAAATCGAACCTTTTTAAAATTTTAGCAACTTGCTGACTGATTTTGGGGAAAAAAGGCAAAACAACCAAAGTATTGGAATTTGAATTAAAGTTTTTTCTTTCAGATTGGGTGGATTTTGTTAATTTTCTATGAATTGAATCTATAATATTAGGGGAATAACCACGATCAACAGCAATAGCTTTAAGATAATTAAGTTCATCACTGAGTAACTGAGGAGTTGAACAAATATTGGAAGCCCGGAAAACAAAAGTTTTAAAAGCCGCAACTTTCTGGTTAGGAGGATGAGAAGAATATCTATGAGGTGGAAGACTGACCGCAAAAGGTTTACGAAAGACAGTAGTCTGAAAATTATCATCATCGCGAATAACAAGGACATCAAGAAAAGAAAGGCAATTGTTCGTTTCAACTTCAAAAGTAAATTGAATGTAAGAATCAATAGAATTCATAATAGAGAGAATATGATTTACATCTGTATTCACATCAATTAAAGCAAAAATATCATCTACGTAACGAGCATAAAACTGAAATTTTAAGACTTCAAACAATTTTATTTCAAAATAGTGCATGTAAAAATCACATAAAATCGGACTAAGAGGGTTACTCATAGCCAAACAGTCAGTCATACGAAAGAAATTCCCGTTAAATACAAAAGTGTTTTGAGACAAGCAAACACGAGTGAGATGAATGAGCTCCTCAATTTCGAAAAAAGAAAAATGAAATTCACAGAGCCTTTTCTTCAGGCAATCTAAAGCCCCTTCGACAGGAACATTAGTAAATAATGATGTAACATCAAAAGAAACCATCATGTGGCCTTGTGGCTTAAAACTGTGAAGTTTCTTGACAAATTCAAAAGAATTTTTAACAGTGAAAGAATTACCGCTTGAAAGAGGAGAAAATAGGGAAACAAGATATTTAGCAAGTTTATAAGAAGCCGTACCGATATTGGAGACAATGGGTCTAATGGGTCTAAAATGGTTGCTCATTGTGCCAGGTTTTATGCTTTACCTAAGGTTCATAAACCTGACATTCCTTTTAGACCCATTGTCTCCAATATCGGTACGGCTTCTTATAAACTTGCTAAATATCTTGTTTCCCTATTTTCTCCTCTTTCAAGCGGTAATTCTTTCACTGTTAAAAATTCTTTTGAATTTGTCAAGAAACTTCACAGTTTTAAGCCACAAGGCCACATGATGGTTTCTTTTGATGTTACATCATTATTTACTAATGTTCCTGTCGAAGGGGCTTTAGATTGCCTGAAGAAAAGGCTCTGTGAATTTCATTTTTCTTTTTTCGAAATTGAGGAGCTCATTCATCTCACTCGTGTTTGCTTGTCTCAAAACACTTTTGTATTTAACGGGAATTTCTTTCGTATGACTGACGGTTTGGCTATGGGTAACCCTCTTAGTCCGATTTTATGTGATTTTTACATGCACTATTTTGAAATAAAATTGTTTGAAGTCTTAAAATTTCAGTTTTATGCTCGTTACGTAGATGACATTTTTGCTTTAATTGATGTGAATACAGATGTAAATCATATTCTCTCTATTATGAATTCTATTGATTCTTACACTCAATTTACTTTTGAAGTTGAAACGAACAATTGCCTTTCTTTTCTTGATGTCCTTGTTATTCGCGATGATGATAATTTTCAGACTACTGTCTTTCGTAAACCTTTTGCGGTCAGTCTTCCACCTCATAGATATTCTTCTCATCCTCCTAACCAGAAAGTTGCGGCTTTTAAAACTTTTGTTTTCCGGGCTTCCAATATTTGTTCAACTCCTAAGTTACTCAGTGATGAACTTAATTATCTTAAAGCTATTGCTGTTGATCGTGGTTATTCCCCTAATATTATAGATTCAATTCATAGAAAATTAACAAAATCCATCCAATCTGAAAGAAAAAACTTTAATTCAAATTCCAATACTTTGGTTGTTTTGCCTTTTTTCCCCAAAATCAGTCAGCAAGTTGCTAAAATTTTAAAAAGGTTCGATTACAATGTTATTTTTTCTCCTGTTAATAAAATTGCCTTTTCAAATCTTAAGCATCCCATTGATCGCTTAGATAACTGGGGTATTTACCAAATTTCTTGCCAATGTGGCCTTTCTTATATTGGTCAGACTAAACGTGCTCTCAGATTTCGTTTAACGGAACATAAAAGGTATGTCAAAAATCAAGAGCTTAAACGCTCTTCCATAGCTCAACATTGTTGGTCTTTACAACATAAGTTTAACTTTTCTTCAGCTACCATCATCCAAAAGTGTCCTTCCATTCTTGATCTTGATTTTTGGGAAGCTTATCACATCATTAAAAATTCTCACTCCTTAGTCAATGACTTATCAAGTACGCCTAATTTTCCTAGCATTTGGAAATCTTTAATTTAATTTAAACCTTTTTTTTTCCTCGCTTTTTAGTTTTTGTTTTGTTCTTTCTCCGGTAGATGTCGCTACTTGTCCAGCCAGTTGTTAGGCTGCTCTCTTCTCATTGGTTGCTTTCCTTTAGGCGGGATTGTTTCCGTAGCGGGTATATAAGCCCGCGTCTCTCTGTCTCTTAGCTCAGTTTTGTTTTTTCTAGCTCGCTGAGTTTTGCACTGATGAAGAATCTCCATAGTAGATTCGAAACGGCTGTTTGCTACCTTTTCTTACTTTATTTGTGCATTTATAATCGTTGGTTTTTTATCTTTAAACATTTTTGCACAAAGGCTTTATTTGCTATTTTAATATATATTTCATATTTCAGATGATTCGATTGGGTAGTTTTTTGCGTTGTCATGTGCGGACAGACAGACAAATAGACGCACTGAACGACGACTATAGGTACTACGTATTTATATAATTACAGACGCATCTAAAAATATTCAGATCTTGGTGTAATAGTATACAGTATTTCGGATACAATATAGTATTCGAAGTCCTTTGCATAATTTTATTCTGGAATTTTATTTGTTTAATGCAAAAATCTGACAAAATATTTTATAAATTCTTATTGTTTGACATAACTTGAAACAAATATTACAAATAAACACAGAAAAAAACACTATTGAAACGCTCTCAATATGTTTTCCGACATGTTTGCAGACAGGCGGGGGTGTTAAGTATTAGCCTTAAGTCGCGAAAACAGTTGTAATTAATAATGAAAGGTTAAAAGCCGAAATCGCTGGCATTGACTCTACACGAATTCAAAACCTTTGTCCGTTCTTTTATAACTTAAACCGCTTTTTATATTTGAATAATTTATATCGCGATATGAATCTCGAAAATTTTGTTCCAACAAAATCAATAGTTAAACAGAATAGTAAAAAAGTGAGCGGTTTTGTTACTCTCGATGTTAGATGGAATGTTTAGATTTAGAGACTTATATTAGATTTATAGATTATACTGTTAGCGACAAACCCTTTCTTCGCACGGATGAAATGGAAAAACGAAGAAAAATCATCTGTCTTTGACTTAAGCATAGAATATGAAACACTTCCAAGTACAGATTACTGCAACGATACTTTATTGTTAACAGAAAAATTATGTTCAAGTAAATAATTTGCAAAACTTGTGATATATCTACATTATAAAGGTTAAACATATCTGAGCGTAACGTCATTTTGCGAATGGCAACATTTTCCCCTGTAATTTCGGTTGTGCAATTTTCGCAATTGCAAATTTTACGCTTCTAAACATTTTAATTTTCACACCGCCGTATAGAGAAAAAATGTACTTTTAAATGCAATTTGTTTCAAATCTGTATCTTAATTTATTTTGGAGATATTAATTTTTTTATAATTTTTAGTACCAATTTTGCAATTGTGGCAACAGAATCACTCCATTTTCTCTTAAAATTGAAAAAAAAAATAGAAATTAAAATGCTTACATTATTTCAAAAATATCGTTTATTATAAAATCCGGTGAATTTCCGTTTTATTTCGTTCAATAATTTGGATAATTTATTTTTACGGTATTTTGTTAATTTTAGCTTAAAATAATATTTGTTTGAGAGCCAATCCGTTGTCCATCTGTCCGCATATAAAAGAATAAAATCTACCCAACCGAATCGTTTGAAATTTAAAATATATAATTGTTGCATGATTTTGTCGTCTCTCGAATTCTCAAATTTTATAGAATGTACAGTTTAATGACAGGGACAATCGAAAATATTCCATTACATGACGACCAATGAGAAAAAAAAAATAGTTTCGTGTGCATTTTAGTGATGTTACACTCTTTTGAACATAACAAAATGGATATGCATCTATGAAGTATATACTAAAATACGCATTCTGTACAATCTGTGGTGCAAAGAATATTTGATATTCATTGACAGGGCCACCCAAAAGTACTCCATTGCATAATGGTATAGGGATAAATAATGTTTGGAGCGCGTTTTAATTGTATTAAACTATTTCGCATTTTACGAAACTGATGTACATTGCTGAGGTATACTGCAAGTTACTTTCTATAGAACAGGAAGACGCACATAAGATTTCATCTACTATACTGTATCTGAAATACTCCGTACTATTGCACAAGATCTAAAAAGTTTTACAACTTCGTTATAATGCGAACACGCCTTATTTGCTGCGTTTGACGTGCAATTTCGAACTTGTTTTTCTTTAAATGAATCAGCGGTCTTTGCACCTTTTACTTACCTTTGACTCATCCTTTTTAGGTGCGTTCGTAATTACGTAGATACGTAGCACCTATTGTTTTCGCTCAGTCCCTCCGTCTGTCCGTTTGTTTGTCTGTCCGTCTGTCTGTCCGCATATAACAACGCAAAAACTACCCAACCGAATCGTTCGAAATTTAAAATACATAATTATTACATAATTTTGTCGAGTCATTTCAAATTTTATGAAAATCGGATGGATAGATCAATTACAGGGACAATCAAAAGAATTCCGTTACATGACGATCAATGGGAAAAAAAAAGTTTCAAATGCATTTTAATGGTGTTACACTCATTTGAACATAATAGAATTGACATGAATCTATAAAGTATGTACTAAAAAATACATTCTTACAATCTGTGATGCAGAGAATATTTACTATTAAATCACAGGGCCACACAAATGTATTCCACTAAATAATGTTATACGGAGAAACATTGTTTGGGGCGTGTTTTAATTATATTAATCTACTTCACATTTTATGAATAAGATATACGAATGAAGTATAATAAAAATTGATCCCTGCATATTTACAGGAACACAAAGATTTCGACCACTATGCTGTATCCGAAGTACGCTCTACTATATCAGCAAGATCTGAATATTTTAAAACTTCGTTATCGTACGAACGCACCTCATTTGCTATGCTTCACGTGCAATTTCCAACTTGTTTTTTTTTTTTTTTTTTTTTTTTTCCGATATAATTAAAGTTTTAGTTTTTATTTTCTCTCATCCAATATTATCATTCATAAGTGATGCTTAGTGGTGATTTATGCGCTATTTTTCATTTAGATTTTAGAGAATAAAAGAATTCATGATGTTATAATGAATCATTATTAGTATCAACGATACTAATAATGAATATCGTAGAATGTTATAATTCTACGAAAAGAATAACTTTTTCAACAGAAAAACGATGAAACGTTTTTGTTTCAATTTTATATTTATTTGACTTAAAGAACCGGAAGAGTTATCAGTTACGCCTTTGCAATATGTGTAATGTCGTCTAATCTATAACCTATAACGATCTGTTTCATCTATTATCGTTTCAACAGCAGATTATGTATACTAGTATCTACGCTATTTGTCTTGGGCAATCTATATACATCTATAAAAAAACATTTACAGATTTTCTTTCAACATCTCTCATGTTATCTACCAATAAACCATTGGATAGTCCAGTCAAAGGTCAGTTATTTTAAACCAGAAGATGTCTTGCGTTATCGTGCTTGTAATTTGTCGTGTGTGGGACAGCGGAAAAAAAGCGTTGTCCTTTATAACAGCCTGTCTGTTTACTGATGGCTTTCATCTTTCGTCGGTGTTTTATGTCACCATTCTTGATAGTAATTGCCTTATAATGTTGCATTTCATGCAATAAAATTTAGAATTACAACATACCAAGCCAATGAAACGATAAACTTTTATAGATATAAATTGCATATTAACTTTTGTTGCTATTTTTATATTATAAAATATATTATGAAAGTATAAAATATAAGTGTAAATTATATTATAAAGGTATAAATTATTATAAAAGTACTGCTAATATTTTTATTATTAAAAAAATACTAAATTTATAAAGTTCATTTTATTGCTAAGTAACAGAGTTATTTATTATCTCCAATCGTCGAAAAAGCGTCGTTTCATTTAAAAAAAAAAAAACTTTGACTGTAGGGAAAATTCATTTATTGATATATGGCGATTGTCTCGTTGTCGATTAGTATTATGGAAGATTCATCGTTATTCGCTATTAATTTCATTTATTACTATTACTTTTTTTCCTTAAGAGAGATGTTTTATTTATTATGTATATTAAAAGTCCTAGTACGAGTAATGTGTATTACAAGATGGATTTATGATGAATGTAAGCATGTATTCATATAAGCAAATTATTTATTTTTATATGTAAATGTGTCTTGGGTTATCGTGCTTGTAATTTGGCGTGTGGGGACAGGCAGTAGCGGAAAAAAAATCGTTGACTTTTATAACAGCATGTATGTTTATTGATGGCTTCAATAAATTCGCTGGTGCTTTACGTCGCTCTTCTTGGGAGTAACTGCTTTAATATGTTGGAAGTCCAGTTGCTTAAAATAGCACAGAAAGTTTACCGATAATTAAAGATTAATGGTTGTTGATGGGTTACAGCTCGTAAATGCAATAGATGTTTGATTTCATGTGATAGTGAGTAGGATATTTAATTGGCGAATGAAACTAGCTTTTGTTTGCTTCTGTATTACTATAACTTTCAATATAAAAATACTAATACATGTTTTTATTTTACAAGTAATTATTCAGATTATATATTTGCAGTTTTCCAAATTATAAACCACGACTGTCTCGTCCTGTTCCATTTTAATTTTTATCGTAAAGTTTTTCTGTAAATATAATAAAATTTAATTATTGGACGCATTAAAATTTCATACAATAAAATTTAAAATTACTTGATTTCAAGTCAATGAAATAACAAACTTAATATCCACTTATAAAGTGGACATTAAGTTTTGCTGCCATTTAGAATATGATGAACATATGATGTGAACATATTATAGAATATGTTGTGAAAGTATAAAATAAATATAGTTTAAAAAATCTAAAAAACACGCTTTTTAAGTATATAAAACTAAAAAGTGAAAAATAATTCGTACTATAAGCTAAAAACAAAAATAGATGAAAAATACTATATTACTATAAAATCATTGTTATTATAAGAGTCAATTAATAAGCAATAAATAAAATTATCGTGGAAAAAAAGCGTGGGGTACTCCATCTACCATGCTCCATCTATCAGTTCTTAAGAAGCACCCCACGCTTTTTTTCCACGATAATTTTATTTATTGCTTATTAATTGACTCTTATAATAACAATGATTTTATAGTAATATAGTATTTTTCATCTATTTTTGTTTTCAGCTTATAGTACGAATTATTTTTCACTTTTTAGTTTGATATACTTAAAAAGCGTGTTTTTTAGATTTTTTAAACTATATTTATTTTCCACTTTTTAGTTTGATTACTTTAAAAGCGTGTCTTTTAGTTTTTTTAAACTATATTTATTTTTCATTTTTTAGTTTTATTACTTTAAAAGCGTGGTTTTTAGTTTTTTAAACTATATTTATTTTAAAATTTACAACGAAAGGACATCGATCCAAATCACTTTTTTTGGTCGACTCTGGTTAATTTAACCATGTTCTCGAATCCTATTAAGAATGTATAAAAAAAATTCTTCACATTATGAAAGACAACATTTTTTGCCAGATATAGCCAAATTTGGAGACATTCTTTCATTTGGCACCAAATAAGTGTTGTGGCTTTCGTAATCTTAATAGTCAATTTTTCGGCCAAATGTCGCCAATATTTTGTGAAATATTGCCAACTTATTGGTTGCTGCCCTTTTCTCATGACCCTGACCCATATTACCCAAAATGACTCACTAATCAAATTTGATCAAACATGTGACTTAGCTCAAAGGTCTCCAGGTAATCAAAAACAGTAGAATATAAATTTGATTCAAAATCGTTTAAGCCGTTTCTTAGATAAAATTAGCTTGACAGCATTCATCAATAAAGCGAAATGGCCCACTAATATAATTTTGTTTAACTTGCGACTCTGCCCAATAGTCTTCTCGTGACAAAAGACGTTTCGTTACAAAATTTAGGTAAAATTAATTGAATCGTTGTTATATAAAATTAGAATAACCCTAACCCATTATGACCCAATAATCCCAAATAATTATGAACCCATTAATCGAATTTTCGCGAGCATGTGTCCTGGTCCAATGGTTTTCTCTTGCCCGAGAATATCATAATACAAAATATAGTCAAAATGGTGAGAGACATTTTCTACATAAAATTAGCATGACCCATCAATGACCCACAAATGACCCTTATAATCAAAATCTCTAGAACATGTGATTTAGCCCATTAGTTTCCTCGTGTCTAAAAATTGTTACATACAAAATTTCGTTAAAAACGATCCAGCCGTTCTTTAAATATAAATAGCTTGACCCAGACCCTTTATGACCCATTAATCGAAATTTCTCGAAAGTGTGATCTAGCCTAATAATTTTCTTTTGCCAAAAAAATGTTATATACAAAATTTCGTTAAAATCGATCCACCTGTTCTTTAGATGTAGCTTGACATGATCCAATATGGCCCATCATGACCCACAAATGATCATTGTAGTCGAAATCTCTCAAACATGTGATTTAGCCCATTAGTTTCTTCGTGTCAAAAAACTGTTCATTCAAAATTTCGTTATAATCGATCACGCCGTTCTTTAAATATAAATAGCTTGACCTAGACCCTTAATGACCCAATATGACCCATTAAAATTTTTTCTCGAACATGTAACCTAGCCCAATATTTTTCTCGTGCCCGAAAACCATAGAATGCAATTTTTAGTCAAAACTGCGTGAGAAAATCTTTAGATAAAAATAGCATGACCCACAATGACCCCAAAAATGAGCAACTAACCGAATTTTCTTGAACATGTTACCTAACCCAATGGTCTTCTTGTAAGCCAAAACGATAAAATATATAATTTGGTCAAAATCGTTAAAGCCGTTTTTTAGATAAAAATGGCTTGACCCATAATGACCCAAAAATGACCCACTAATCGAAATTTTTCGAACATGTGACCCAGCCCGATAGTTTTCTCGTGCCAAAAAACTGTTACATACAAAATTTCGTTATAATCGATCACGCCGTTCTTTAAATATAAATAGCTTGACCTAGACCCTTAATGACCCAATATCACCCATTAAAATTTTTTCTCGAACATGTAACCTAGTCCAATGATTTTCTCGTGCCCGAAAACCATAGAATGCAATTTTTAGTCAAAATTGCTTGAGAAAATCTTTAGATAATAAGGAGAGTTACAAACCCACAAACTCACATACAGGTGAAGTTAATAAAAGCGTGTTAATATAGTTGTAAATTGCACTATAAAAGCATTACTAATATCCATTTTTATTATCAAAAAAAACTAAATTTATAAAGTTAATATTGTAATCAACTGGCAGAGTTATTTATTGCCCCTAGTCGCCGAAAACATGTCGCTATATTTTCAAAGAAAAAATTTGATTGTTGGGAAAATTCATTGATATATAACGTTTGTCTCATTTCGAGGAAAATTCGTCTTTATTCGCTATTACTTTCATCTATTATTATGTATATTACTATTACTTTTTTTTCTTTTTTTAACTCTTTGAGGGGCAAAGCATTTCAATTCACAAAATACTGAAGTGACTAAATGACACCAGAATTTAACTTTTTTTTTTTTTTTTTTGGTAAATAGTTAAATGCTTATCTTTACGTAAAATTAAGTTGGATATATTTTACTATTATTTTAACACAATTGGTAAATTTATCACACGAATTGAATACTATTTTATCATAACGCTCTTGAAGGGATCAAGAAAGCTGTTTTATTTATTATCTGCATTAAATGTCCTAGTATGAGTAGTGTGCATTACAAGAAGGATGTAAGTGTTTATGATGAATGTAAGCATGTAATCATGTAAGCACATTTTTTATTTCTATATGTAAATCTGTCTACGTAATATGTAAATGTGTCTTGAATATCGTGCCTGTAGGTTGTCGTTTAAGACAAGCAACAAAGGAAAAAAAATCGTTGAACCTTTATAACAGCCTGTTTTTTATTGATAACTTCCATCTCTCGCCCGGTGTTTTATGTCACCATTCTTGATAGTAATTGCCTTAACCCTTTCCGGCGCAGACAAATTCTGTTCGTAAAATAAGAAATTGTTGACTGACACCGGAATTTATAAAAGACTTTTTTAGAAATTAATAATTCCCTGATTTAAGCTGTCATTGTAAAAGTAAAATTTTACTAAAATATTATTGGTGCCGTTTGTAAGTTTGGAATTAAAATTAGGTGTTGCCGGAGTGGTAACACTGCGCCTGAAAGGGTTAAAATGATGAGCGTCCAGTTTGCTTAAAATAGTACAGAAAGTTATCGAGTAATTAAAATACACTATATTGCCATTGATTATGGGACACTTGCGATTTTAGACATTTTACTAAATATCTAGAAAAATACATGAGGAATCATCTCGAAACTCTTAGTGTATAAATATAATAGTATAAATCATACATCTCCGTGAAGATTTTTTCCCGAAATTCCAAAGGGGACCGTCAACAAATTAAAAAAGAATGAACATCTTTTGAACAACCCTGTCAAAACTAATGTAGCAAAAGCGCTCAAACTCTAGATTGTGATTGAATGCCTTATTGTAATACACTGTGCTCATTTTTATGCAAATAGCATGCACACTCGCAGAGTAATTAAGGTTTTTATAAAAATGGTCCCAAATTTTTCCAAGTTTTTCCATTATAATTTTCAGAGTTCTTAATATAAAATAATATTTTTTTCAGAAAATATGACAAACAACGTTGCACACAGTACCCTGTAATCAGAATTAAAAAATAATAAAAATTGTATGAAAAATGAGTAGGTTTACTATATAATTTTTTACTGCGCATGCGTCAAAGATATCAAAATTTCATTTGCATATTATGTTAGCTAAATGTATAGAGCAACTTTTGTGAAAGTCACAAAATCATAACTTGAAAATTCTGACAATAATCGTCAATTGAATAAGTCGAAAATCCGTTATTCTTAAAATGAAGCAAAAACAAGAGGGGTTGTATACATATATTCATTGATTAGTGTCAATATAGAATACACAGTATGGGATGTACTACTGCATTTGGATAAAATCCCTCATTTTTTTGCTTCATTTTGGAAACAACGGATTTTGTCCTTTTTCTATAGACGATTACTTTCAGAATTTTCAAGCTATGATTTTGAGACTTTTACAAATGTTGCTCTATACATTTAGCTAACATAATATGCAAATGAAATTTTGATATCTTTGACGCATGCGCAGTAAAAAATTATATAGTAAACCTACTCATTTTTCATACAATTTTTATTATTTTTTAATTCTGATTACAGGGTACTGTGTGCAATGTTGTTTGTCATATTTTCTGAAAAAAATATTATTTTATATTAAGAACTCTGAAAATTATAATGGAAAAACTTGGAAAAATTTGGGACCATTTTTATAAAAACCTTAATTACTCTGCGAGTGTGCATGCTATTTGCATAAAAATGAGCACAGTGTATTACAATAAGGCATTCAATCATAATCTAGAGTTTGAGCGCTTTTGCTACATTAGTTTTGACAGGGTTATTCAAAAGATATTCATTGATTTTTAATTTGTTGACGGTCCCCTATGGCGTTTCGGTAAAAATTCTTCACGGAGATGTATGACGTATATTCAGGGGTGGGGAAATACATCATTTTGCTCGCCATTGGCGAGTAGATTTTCTCACAAGGCGAGTGCATTTTTAGTTTTTGAAAAACTGTGGGCAATAGGCACATTATCAGAAACACTTTTTTAATCTAGATATTTTAACTTTCCAAATTTTTACAGTGTAAATATGGCATTATGTTCTATCTATCTTACCTCTGTTATGTATAATTCCTAATATTATACAGGGCTAGAAATTCAATTTTCCAGAGAAGGGGAGACTCCCTACCAACATTTATAAATGGAGGGGAGTTTAGCTGTTTGGAAGGGAGAAAAAAAAAATCTTTAAAACCTAGTGTTTAATGTGCTATTTAAAGAATTACACAAATACAGACATGACAAAATACCGCTAAAGCAATTTTTATTAACAAATTGTTATGCAAAATGAGATTTTTTATTTAAATAAAGTTGCGATTTTATATAGTTTATTTAGTTTTCAAAGGGATAAATTCCCTTCCTGTGCTAATTACTTTTGTTTCAGGTCAGAGTGTAATTCTGGGTGAAAATTTTTTTTTTTGGAAATTCACATCGCGTTTTCGGAAATCGTCGGGGGGGGGGGGGGAATTCCGCAAGTTACTTCCCCCTCGGGATTATCCGCGATCTTCAGACGAAATCAGCGATTTATCTGAGAAATTTTAGCAAAATCGGCGATTTATAGCGATCTTTTGTCGAAATCGGCGGTTTTTCCGCAATCGTTTGACGAAATCGGCGTTTGTTACGACGATCTTTAGGCAAAGTTTGCATTTTTTACGCGATCTTTTCTCGAAAACGGCGTTTTATTCCCGCAATCTTTTGACGAAATGGCGTTTTTCCCCATGATCTTTTGATGAATCGGCTTTTTTGTTTAAAATGATCTTTTGACAAAATATTTTTAAGCGATCATTTATCGAAAACGGCGTTTTATCCGCAATTTTTAGACGAAATCGACGTTTTCCCGCGATCTTTAGACGAAATCTTCATTTTTATTTGATGAAATTGCCGTTTTTTTACGCTATCCGCGCAGGAAATTCGCGTTTTTTAGCAATCTTTTGATAAAGTTCGTTGACAAAAACACTGAAGAAATCGTCGCTTTTCCACGAAATATTGACGAAATGTGTGCTTTTTTGGCAATCCTTTTACGAAATTTGCATTTCTCCGCGATTGTTTTTTCCGTGCGCAAAACCGTACAAGTTGGCAACTATGGGGAATTGATAACCCAATTCCAAATTTTCGGAAATTTCGGACGAGAATCATCCCTGGTTCAGGCTGATTTTAGGTTGAGTGAGAACACAGCGTCTAAAGTAAATCCCTCCCCCCCTTCACACAATCCACTGTAACATTTCAGAAAATTTGCTGCAAATTAAAAAAAAACACCCCTGAAGAATCCTTTGATAAATTTGGTGTTTTCCTGCGATCCTTTAAAGAAATTCAAATGCGGGGACGTGTTAAGAGAAAATTGCGCTTGGGGCAAAGTTTCAATTTAGTGTTCTTTTTCTTCTTACAGGTCAAAAATGATGTTGGTTGTAGAAAATCAGCGCCCCTAAGTTTCTGCACCCGGGGCGACTGCCTATTCGCCCCCACCTGCCCGTTTTCACACGAGGCTGTTTATATGCCGATCCTTTCACACAATTCACATATTTTCCGCGATGCTTTCACAAAATTCGCGTTTATTCCGCAATCATTTCACGAAATTCGCGTTTATTTCACGATCCTTTCACAAAATTCGTGTTTATTCCGCGACTTTTTTTTTAAGAAATTCGTGTTTTATCGAGATCTTTTAAGGAAAGTCGAGATTTTTTTCGCGATTCTTTGAGAAAATTGCCGTTTTTATCGCGTAATCTAACAAAATTTTCTGCGAACGATTGATGAAATTGATTGTGAAAATATGCAATTCAGCTCGTTTTCAAAAGCTATGAAAAATCGGTAATTAGCCCGGAAATTTAGATATATCTATCCAAATTTCGGGGCTGATAAACGATGTTTCCTAACTTTTGAAATCGAATGCGTTATTTTTATCGAAATTTTGAAACGGTATTACTCCGTTCTCGCGACGCACGAAACTTGTCAATGATCGCGGGGGAAAAAATGCGAAATTTCACGATTAGTTGCGGAAAAATAGCGTGAATTCCAACGATTTTTCGCAGCAAAATGTCATTCAGTCGCACGAAAATATCACAAAAAAAGGAAGTTAATCGTAGTTTTAAAATGCAAAATTTTTCGGAAAATTCGGGAATTTTTTTGGGCGGGATTTCAAAATTTCGGGCGCGAATCCCGCCATCCCGCCCTGAAATTCAAGCCCTGTTATAGAAAAAAGAATTATGAAAGTGCATTGTATTAATAGTAATTTTGTCTGTAATCGCGTGCGATTTTGTCATAACTATTTTCAACGGCGTGTGTTGCATCTTGTGGGCTGGTGAAATAATTCCTTGGCTGGTAAGAATATGGAAAAATTCCCCACCCCTGCGTATATTATTATATTTATACACTAAGAGTTTTGAGATGATTCCTCATGTATTTTTCTAGATATTTAGTAAAATGTCTAAAATCGCAAGTGTCCCATAATCAATGGCAATATAGTGTATATTAATGGCTTGTTACAATTGATGAGTTACAGTCCGTCAAACGAATAGATGTGTTATTTCACGTGATAATCAGTGGGAGATTAAACTTTTGTTACGAACAAAACTAGATTTTGTTATTACTTCTATATTGCTATAAACTTCTATTATAAAAGTACTGATACTCTTCTGTGAATGTTTTTGTTAAAAATACGAAATTTTAACCACTGGTGCACAAAAACAAGACCTATAGTAAGAACTTTTACGGAACATTGAATTTATGTTTTATTTTATTTAATTGTACAAATTCTTGGTTTTTGTGCACCAATGATCAAAGTTTTGTTTAACAAATATATTCTTAGTTGTTATGGTGCAACTGTCCAGTGTATGTTTAATACAAATATTCGTTTTTATTATAGAAATAATTATTCAAATTATAAACTAGTACTTATTCAAATTATAAACCGCGTTGGTCTTATTTTATTCGTTTTAAATTTTTATTGTAAAATTTATCTGTAATTATGATAAAATTAAACTGTTACATGCATTTAATGCATTTCATGCATTGAATGTAATAAATTTTAGAATTACATGACTTCAAGTCAATGAAACAACAAATTTCTGTTGCTGTAAAGTGGATATTAAATTTTGTTGCTATTTTTTATGCTATGGAATATATTATGAAAGTATAAAATATAATTGTAAATACTATTATAAAAGTATAATTTATTGCAAAAGTATTTTTAATATACATTTTTATTATTAAAAATATACTAAATTTGTAAAGTATATTTTGTTATTAAGAGACAGAATTACATATTATCTCCAATCGTCGATAAAGCGTCTCTTCATTTTCAATGGAAAAAACTTTGATTGTGGGGAGAATTCATTCATTTATAGCGATTTTCTCAATGTCTATCAGTTTTATGGAAGATTCATCTTCATTTATTATTATTACTTTTTTTTTTTAAAGAAAGTCGTTTTATTTATTGTATGTATTGAACGTCCTCATTTGAGTAGTGTGTACTATATGAAGAATATAAGTATTTATGATGAATGTATGCATGTAATAAGCAAATTTTTATAAATAAATCACTTGGTAGTTATTTTGAACCTAAAATGTCTTGAGAAATCGTGTCTACAGTTGGAGTGTAATCAGCAACGGTTAAAAATCGTTGATCTTTATAACAGCGTCGTCCATTTATTGATGGTATCCATCCTTCGCCGGTTTTTTACGTCACTATTCTTGATAGTTATTGCCTTAAAACGTTGGAAGTCCAATTGCTTAAAATAGCACAGAAAGTTATCTGCATAGGCGTAGCCAGCCTTTTGAACGGGGGGGTGCCCAAATTTTTTAACCTGAACATTTTGAATACAAACAATATCTTATGTAGTAAAACCTAAAAAAAACGGAACCCCATAAAACTTAAAAAATTTCCGTTTTAGACAGGTTTTTTGCGGAAGGTATAATTGTGTGGAATTTCTTTTAGAAAGGACCCAAACGCAATTTTTCATTGCGTGAAGAAGGACGAGAAGTTGCTTAAAACTAAATCTAATGAATGAATAAGAAAAAGATATATAAACATAGATAAAGCATGATAGATATATAAAATGAAGATATCCGTAAACATAAATCTGTAATCATCACAAGTTTTCATTCCAAACAGCAATGAAATACTAAAATAAACAAGCACGACTTTAGTTCCCTCCATCATTTTGATTAAAGTAGCATTAAAATAACTTGTAGTATGCAATTTAAAGTGAAAAAGAGTTCTTTCAATAATTTCTACTCATGAATAAATAAAATTTTCCAGTTTAAAAAAATAACCCCATACGAATGTCAAAATATGGCCCCAAAAAACGAAATTTAACGAACAAACAACCAACTCCATATTAATTTGAATTTTGCGTAGCATCATTTCTCATTTTCAAAAAAAGCAGATTTGTACTAGAGATGAGTTCGGGTTCGATTTTTTTGAGCCCGGGCCCGACGAATTTGAATCCGATCCCGAAAGATTTTTAGTACATTGGAGCCCGATACAAAAAGTATACAAAAATATATAAATAAATAAATAAATCAAAAATTTAATGACATTTGAAAATTGTTTCAAATGTGATATCTCATTTTTATAAATTTCTTGTGAAATTTACTGTTAAATAGAAATTTAAATTCAATCTTATGTAAAGAGCAATTAGATTTTTAAAAGAAATATCCTTCATACCTAAAATTATTCCCATATTTTTTGTCCTTTAACCCCTTGAGGGGCGGTGGTTTCATAAATATACCACTTAATTTTAATTCCCAAACGCCACATTCTCACCGGAATTTTGTTAAAGAAAATTACGGTTTATTGAATGCATGAAATATAGCGTTTTCTTATTTACAAATAATGTTGTTTTCAAATTCCGGTGTCAGTCATTAATTTCAAAACTTAAGCAATGAATTTTCCCTGCCCCGCAAAGGGTTAAGAAGAAAATTTGATGGACATATTGAAGAAGTTTAATGAATAAATGGATAGTGTTTCTAGAAATTACTATTTGTATGCTGAAGAATCAAAAAACGTTTTCAATTTCCTATAAAATGTATACATCTTTAACTATAATCAACTCATTTCTCATAACAATTCCCCTTTATTGACAAGAACCTTAGAATCAACGCAAGTTAAAATATTGATACACTTATCTTAAAGTTCCGTTGTTTTTATGGGAAAAGAAGAAACGTTAATCGAGTGTTTTCTATCGGAATAACATGTAAAATATGTTTACTTACGAAGGGAAATCCACAGCATAAGCAAAATTCACGATGACAAACAGAAAAAATAATCACGATGCTATTATCATATGAAGAACGATTATGACTTGTACACAATCAAATAATTTGCCAACCTCAAGCTTCTAGTCTGCATCAGAAAGAAATAAATCATTCTCTAAGTGTTATATAAATAAATAAATAAACGATCGAATTAAAAAATATCCTCTGCCTCAAACGAAAATCCAACCAGAAGCTAATTTATTGTTTATGATTATTTTGATTGGCGCCTTATCAATTGATTGTTGACGGAAATGCAATAGACAACCAATAAATCTCCATACATCACAAACTTTCTTTTGAAACAACAGTCAACTATTGAAATATATATATATAAAACTATTTTTAATTTTCTTTCGTTTTGATCAAAATAACACTGAAATGACTTGAAAAACAATAAATAATTTTAAAAGAAAAATAGTAGTTCTTTCAATCTCTTCTGAACATAAATTGTTTTAATTCTCAGAAAGAATGAGCCCGAGCTCGTCCGGGCCCGAACACTGAAATGAAAATAGAGCCCGAGCCCACTTCGGACCTGGGCTCGGGCTGAGCCCGTCTCATCTCTAATTTGTACAATCCTTCACCCCCTCCGTTCTCTAGGCTAATCACATGGTGGAATTATCGTTTCACATCTGTATTTCCTTTCAATTTTTGTGACTCCTTTCTAGACATTACATAACAAAAGCAAAGATATAAATAGTATATAGTTTCTATCCTTGTCGAGAATACAAAAGAACGGCGTTAAAAAAACTTTTATAAAGAAAAGACATCAAATTAGGATTATAAAATCAACTTTTTGACTTACAATGATTAATACAGATTCCAGTATATATTCTAATTTTTAAAATGATGAATAAAATAATTTTCTAAAAAAGAAAAAAAAAAGAATCTGGTTCACTTCTTTTATCTCATTTCAAAACATAGACTGTTAGTTTTGATTAACTAACTGAACTAACTTTGCTTACATTTTTCTTCTTTTTTCTTTTATAAATTTTCATTTTTTAAAATAATCGATCTTGGATCTGCGAGAGCGGGGGGGTGCCCGGGCACCCAGGGCACCCCCCCCTGGCTACGCGCATGATCTGACAATTAAAGATTAATGGCTTGTTACAACTGATGGATTACAGTCCGTAAAAGCAATAGATGTTTTATTTCACGTGACAATCAGAGGGAAGATTATACTTCTGTGGCGAATTAAAACTAAATATTGTTTACATTATATAACTTTTAATTATTACTATTACTTTTTTTTTTTTTTAAGAAAATTGTTTTAAGTATTGTATGTATTGAAAGTCCTTGTTTCAGTAGTGTTTAATTTAAGAAGAAAGTACGTATTTATGATAAATGTAAGAATGTAATAAGTAATTTATTTATAAATATATCATTTTATATTTATTTATGCCTCTAACTTTGCTTGTAGGACAGGCAGCAGCGGTAAAAAATCGTTGACCTTTATAACAGCCTGTCTGTTTATTGATAGTATTCGTCCTTCGCCGGTGTTTTACGTCACTATTCTTGATAATAATTGCCTTAATATATTGGAAGTCCGAATCTTAAAATGGCACAGAAAGTTATCGGACAATTAAAGATTAATGGCTTGTTACAATTTATGGATTACAGTCCGTAAAAGCAATAGATGTTTAATTTCATGTGAAAATAAATAGGAGATTAAATTTTTGTGGCGAATAAAACTAAATTTTGTTTATCCCTATATAACTATAAACTTTCATTATAAAAATACTAATACTCGTTTTTATTACAGAAGTAATTATTCAAATTATATACTAGTAAGTTATTCAAATTATAAACCACGGCGGTCTCATTTTGTTCTATTTTAATTTTAATTGTAATTTTTTTCCGTAAATATAATAAAAATAAATTGTTGCATGCATGTAATAAGCAAATTGTTTATAAATATATCGCTGGATAGTAACTTATTTTAAACTGAAAATGTCTTGCAAATCGTACCTCTAAGTTGGAGTGTAGAATAGGCAGCGACAGAAAAAAAAAAAAAAAAAAAAAAAAATCGTTGATCTTTATAACACCCTGTTTATTAATTTATGGTTTCTACCTAAGGCCCATCTTTCGCCAGTGTTTTACGTCACAAATCTGGACAATAACTCCCTTAACGAGGGAGATCTTTTTCCAAAATTTCCGAAATCCGAGTGCTTTATATATAGCACAGAAAACTTTACGACAATTGATGATGAACGGTTTGGTTACGTCCCGTAAAAGCAATGGAGATTTGATTTCACGAGATAGGGAAGATGAAGCTTTTGCTTGCGTATAAAACTAGACGTTCTTGCTGTTTTCGTATTATTATAAGCTTTTAATATAAAAATACTCATTTTTATTATAGCAATAATTATTCAAATTATAAACTACAAGCTTCTCATTTTGATTTTAACTTAATAATTATTATAAAAATTTCCTGTAAATATCTTATAATAAAAAAGAATCGTTGTACGCATTCAATGGATTTCATTCTCGTTATAATTATTTGAATTCAGATGTTTGTCAATAAAATATTAAACTTTTATTGAAATAAAGTGGACTTAAATTTTTGCTGTTATTTTTACATTATATATATTTTTTTAAATATACTTATATGCAAGTTGAAAAAATTGAAAATTTTATTGAAAAAATACTGAAATTCTAAAATTTATGTTATTATGTGACAAATGTATTCTTTTATTTTAATTTGCTGAGAAAATGATGGTTTATTTATGGAAAATTTCCTTGGTTTATGAAAAAAATCTACTATTGCAGCGATCGTTGCAGATTAGTATTATGAAGGATTCATCTTTATTCAGTATTACTTTCCTTTCTTATTTATCATTATTATTATTAATGTTATTGTTGTTGTTTTATCAATACTACTTGGTTTTCCCGTCGACAAAAAAACTATCGCCAAACTATAAGATTAAATGCCAATAATGGATGATCGTGAATGTCACATTCAATTACATTCAATATGATTCACGTGTTTAAAACGTCATTAAGTGATTTTTATTTCGACCTTTTTTATTTGTATTTTTATTAATATTCTACTAATTATTTGTTTTTCCGTTATTTAAAAATTATGTCAATGTGTATGATTTGGCGATTTGTATAATTTGGCAAAATTGGTCGGAGAAATAACAAAGCTGTAACCTTTTATCTGTTGCATGTTATTTTAAATCAAGGGAGGTTTTGAATATTGTGTCTGTAAATGGGCGTGTGGAACAGGCAGTAGAAAAAAAAAATCGTTCACTTTTATAACAGCCTGTCTATTTATGGATGGTTTCTACATAAGCGCCAGTGTTTTACGTCACAAATCTTGATAATAACTGCCTTAATGAGAGAGATCTTTTTAGAAAGTGTTCGAAACCCGAGTACTTAGCACGGAAAACTCAACAATAATTAATGATTAATGGTTTGTTACATGCAGTAAAAGCAAAAGATATTTGATTTCACCAGATAAGGAAGATGAAACTTTTGTTAGCGTGTAAAACAAGACGTTGTTGCTATTTCCATAGTAATAAAAATTTTATTATGAAAATGCTGATAATAATCATTTTTATTAAAGCAGTAATTATTAATGAAAATATAAAAGTTTAATTTAATATTAGAATCTCTAAATTTTGAATGTTTATAATTGAAAAAATATATATCATTCAAATGACTATAAATTTCATTTCTAGACATAGCTTGAACCGAAGATCTAAAATATTGCGCCAAAATTGCGTGTTGACATCGAAAAAAACAAAGTTTGATCTAATTTTTATTTGTAGACGGCGCTATAAACAAATTTTATATGCATCATTTAAAAGTAGGCTTTATTTCCAATTGTTTGGTACTAGTAACTTTCTTCTATTATAATCAGTTGAAGAGTTAGTAGGGGGTGCTTATTAGGTACGTTCGTAATATGTAAATACATAGTACCTATATTCGTCGTTCAGTCCGTCTCTCTGTCTGCATATAACAGAGCAAAAAATATCCAACCAAATTATTTGATATTTGAAATATATAAATGTTGAATAACTGTGTCGAGTCATTTCAAATTTTGTGAAAATCGGATGCATAGTTCAATGACAGGGACAAAAATATTCCATTACATGACGTCAAATGGCAAAAAGTAGTTTCGAGTGCATTCTAATGATGTTACACGCTTTGGAACATAATAAAATGAATATGCATCTGTGAAGTACTTACTAAAATATGCACTTTGTACTATCTGTGGTGCAAATAACGTTTCTTATTCATTTTCAGGGCCACACAAAAGTATTCTATTTCATAATGGTATAATGTAAAACATTGCTTGGGGTGCGTTTTAATTATACTAAACTATTTAACATTTTATGAAATTGATATACATTACTGAGGAATACTACAAATTGTTTCCTGTAATAATAGAAAGCAGATAGTATTTACACATAAAAAGGCACAATTTAGACACAAAAGATTTCAGTCAGTAAACTCTATCCGAAGTACTGTATACTATTACATCAAGATATGAATATTTTTAGGTGCGTTCGTAACTATACAAATAACGTAGCACCAATAATCTCGTTCAGTCTGCCCATCTGTCTCCCAACATATAACAGAGCAAAAACTATAATTAACCAAATCGTTTGAGATTTAAAATATATCGTTTTTGCATAATTTTGTCGAGTCATTTAAAATTTTATGAAAATCGGATGTATAATTTTACTACAAGGATAATCAAAATTATTCCATTCCATTACGGTTAACAGTATCTTTTAATGAAGTTACACTCTTTCGAATATAATACTCGTAGAATTAATATGAATCTACGAAATATACATTAAAATATAGAATGTGAACAATCTGTGATGCACAGAATATTTATTATTAATTTACAAGGTCACATAAATGTATCCTATTACATAAAGGTTATATGGGGAAACATTGTTTGGGATGTTTTTTCTTTATATTAAACTATTTCACATTTTATGAAATTGATGTATACGTGGCTGAAGTTTAATACTGGTTACTTCCTGTATAATAGAAAGTAGATGGTATTTACAGGGACACACAAAAAATTTCAGTCACTATACAGTATCCGAAGTACAGTATACTATTACACCGAGAGCTGAATATTTTTAAAACTTCGGTATAGTACGAACGCACCTCATTTGTTATGCTTGACTTACAATTTTCAACTTATTATTTTTATTTTTTTAGAGTATACAAATAAAAAGTCACTTTGATTGGTAAGCAAACCTGTTTACTTAAACATACATAAGATTTAAAGCGAATATGAAGACGAAGAGGTTAACTTGTTAACAGAAAGTGTTGAAAATGATTCCTAGAAATTTTTTAATAGCCTGCCACCCACTTTTATAAAGAAATTATATATACAGTCGACTCTCGTTAATTCAAAATCGGATAATTCGAATCTTCGCTTAATTCGAACTAAACATGAAGTCCCGAAATTTTCAATGGCAGAATAACGTTAAAAATTTTCATTAATTCGAACTCATTTTTTTTAACTTCGTTTAATTCGAACTAACGAGAATTCCGATTTTTCTTTTTTCTTTTCTTTCTGACGAATTTCAGATCATCTGAATAACTTTTTGTCTTTGATTTTTATGAAAATTGTTCCGAACGAATATACATGGATATTTCCATGAGAAATTGTCGTGTAAGTCACATTTCTAGTAACTTCTAAATACTTGCCCACCGTTATTTTCAAAGGTTTGCATGCCCTTATTCAATTAGTGAAACATGTCTGTCAAAATATGTCTCATTTTTTCGTTCTAAAATACTGGTATCCAAAATCGTATTGTGTGACTTACACGACATGTGCTCATGGAATTACCCACATATAATACAATACATTTGATATCCACTTTCTTAGTGCCCCGTCTGTCCATCAGTGACGCATTAAATTTTTCTTCCATCATGCTTGTTTCTAATCTTTTTATTAGTTTATGTATTTATACATTCTAATTTAATATTAAGTCATACTCTAATGATAACAAATAAAATAAGTTTAAAAGACACAATAACATTAATTCCTTTGTAATAGCACCATATGAAGCATGTTTTCCATAATTCGAACTTCGGATAATTTAAACATTTCTTGTGGTCCCGACGAGTTCGAATTAACGAGAGTCGACTGTATGTCCCGCCCGACTGAATCAAAACAATTAATATCTGATGAGACGTGGACTTTTTCAAACCGTAAATTCTGACAAAATCATTACTCAAGTACTTTAATACACACTATATTATAGTCATAGATTACAATAAATATACTGAAATAAAAAATCTGTAATCCTACAGAAGTAAAGTTGCCGAAATCTGTATGCTTACTAACATTTTATCTGTACACTATAAAAGAAACGATGTACATCTACAAAACTAATTTTAGTAAAGCTACAATGACTTTACAAACGAATCTAGTAAAATATTGTAATCTTACTAAAATTTTATCTGTAACCTAGGTTGCCATTACATGAAATATTCTAGGAATCCCAGTTTCCTAAAAAAAATCTTAGTAACCTAACAGATTTTTTGACTTTCAGTGCTGTCAAAGTCAAGGCAAAGAAATTACATAGATATGTCCCACCCGACTGAATCAAAACAATACATATCTGTTGGGGGTTGGACTTTTTCAGCACGCAAATCGTGACAAAATCATTACTGAAGTGTTTTAATACACATTATATTATAATCATATAGACTACAATAAGTATGGCGAGTTAATATACCGGGTGTCCCAAAAATGACTGATGGATTTTAAAATTCAATAACTTGCAAACGGTGACAGATATTTGAAAAATTTTTGCTGGAGGGTTATGTATAATGTCAGGAGTTTTTTTTACCGTAATTTTTTATTTTAGTTCGCATCTCAAACAATAGGAGGCGCTGGCGGCGATTGAAAGCCAGGTCGACGCTTCACTCAGCATTGATCAACTGCCCTTCAATCGCCGTCAGCGCCACCTATTGTTTTATATGCGAACTAAAATAAAAAATTATGGTAAAAAAAACTCCTGACATTATACATAACCGTGCTGCAAAAATTTTTTAAATAGCTGTCACCGTTTGCAAGTTATTGAATTTTAAAATCCATCAGTCATTTTTAAGACACCCGGTATATCTCCGTTTAACAACACGAAATTTTCTGACTCATTTTAAGCGCAAAAATAACACTTACAGGAATTATTATTAAAGTGATTTTTTATCGAAAATTATTTTTTTCGACAAATGAATTATACACTGAATTTAAAAGATTATGGTCTCACAAGATTGTTTTTTAGGTGCGTTTGTATTTATATAAAAATACGCAATACCAATAGTCGCCGTTGAGTCTGTCCGTCTGTCCCGCATATAATTGAGCAAATACTACCCAACCCAACCGAATCGTTTCAAATTTAAAATATAAAATTGTTGTATAATTTTTTCGAGTCATATCAAATTTTATGAATATCGGATGTATACTTTAATGACAGGGAAGGGAACAATGGAAAGTATTCTGTTACATGATGTCAATTGGAAAAAATAGTTTCGAGTGCATTTTAATGATGTTACACTCTTTCGAACATAATACAATTCGTATGCATCGATTTAATAGATATAATAATATACATTCTGTTTTATCTTGGGTGCAAAAAATATTTTTTTACTAATATACAGGCCCACGCTAAAATATTCTATTACATAATGGTTTAGGGGGAAACATTGATTGCGGTGCGTTTTAATCACATTAAAATATTTCACATTTCATAAATTAATTTACGTTGCTAAGGTTTACAACAAATTACATCCTGTATGACAGAAAACATGTAGTATTTACGGAGGCATACAAAAAATTTCGAATACTGTATTCTATCCTAAGTCCTGTGTATTTTTAAAACTCCGTTATAATACGAACGCACCTCATTTGTTATGTTTGACGTACAATTTCCGTCATGTTTTTTTACAGTGTACACTGTAAAAAAATTCTGTAAAGGTACTAAATATTTTCTAGGAAACTGGGATTCCAAGAATTTTTCATGTAACGGTAACAATAAAAATCCATGAAACCGATTCTGAGACTTGAATTTTTGCTGTTACCGTTACAGGAAAAGTTCTTGGAATCCCAGTCTCCTAGAAAAAGTTTAGTACCTTTACAGAAATTTTTACAGTGTACAAGTCACAAGTCATGTTGATTGCCAAACAAACCTATTCACTCAAACATACATAAGATTTCAAGAGAATATGAAGACGAAGAGGATAACTTGTGAATAGAAAGTGTTGAAGATGATTCCTGGAATTTTTTTTAATGGCCTGCCACCCATTTTTATAAAGAAATTATATGTACATGTCCCGCCCGACTGAATCAAAACAATTAATATCTGTTGGGGCGTGGATTTTTCGCAGACCGCAAATCCTGACAAAATCATTACTCAAGTGATTTAATGCACATTATGTTACAGTTATAAACTACAATAAGTAAGGCGGATTAAAAAAAATAATAATAACCTTTTTAACAACACGAAATTTTCTGACTCATTTCAAACGCAAAAAATGACACTTGCAAGAATTATTATTAAAATTATATTAAACTAAAAATTATTCCTTTTTCGATGAATGATTTGCAGTTCTGCATTTATACGGGCCGGAACTTTTAATCAATGGCCCGGCCTGGTAACATTTTTTAAATTTCTATGCCCGACCCTACACAATTTCTACTAATTCGAAAAAAATTCAGATTTTTATCATATAATTAAGATTTCTTTAACGAATACAAGTAGTAAGGAAACAAGAGTACGGGCTCAGCCGGCGGCGGGACGGCGGGACCGTCCCGCCGCAGCACGCAGCAACCGTCCCGCCGCCGGTGCCGCCGCCGGTGCCGCCGCCAGTGCCACCACCGTCCCGCCACCATCCCTCCTGCCCCCACCATGCAACCCCCTCCACGAACGCCCCCTAGTGGAAAAAAGGAACATTCTATTATAACAGGATAGGTGAACAACCTTCCCTAATTAAAAATATTATCAATCACATCTCAACTCGGAATCATACTATATGATGAAGATTAAATTTATATTTGAATTTTGAACCAACCGTAATTTTAATGAGTATTATTAATTAAGCGAAACAATTAAAATCTCAGTTTTTAACCATTTTATTTAGATTTCTTCAACTACAAGATGAGATTATCAATTTAACACAAGAAAGTTAAACATATATTTGAATTTTGCTTGATAGACATCTTAATGAGTATCGTTAATTAAGTAAAAACAATAGAAAATATCCAGTTTAATAGAAAAATACTGATTTCTTACGATTTTTATCAACTACATGATCAATGTAACGACTTAAAAGTTGAAAGTTAAAGGTACATCCTAGTTTTTCAACTGCTATAACCTTAAAGAGTATCGTTAATTAAGTAAAAAACAATGGAAAATATCAAGTTTTATAGAAAAAGACTGATTTCTTACGCTTTTTTCAACTCAAACTTCAAACTATCAATTTGATAGAAAGAAATTTAAGCATGCATTCCAGTCTTGGACAACCATTTCCTTCATGAACATTATTAATTAAGCAAAACAACAGAAAATATTAAATTTTCAACTGATTTCTTCATATTTTTATTTATTTATTTATTTATTTTTTAAATATAAAATCAGAATACACAACTTAAAATAGAAATTTAAACATATTTTTTAGTTTTTGAACAGTCGTTACCTCAAAGAATTTCGATAATTGAACAATTAACAAAGGAAACTAATGATTTTTTAACGAAAACAGACGAATTAAACGAATTTGGTTAATTTTTACTCTAATTGGAAATTTCATCGTACTTTATATATACTAATTAAGTAGAATTTTAATACATAAACGAATAATTTAAATAAATCCTCAACACACAAATGTGAACCTGCAGAGCATTTCTTATTACGTCATATCTAAACTAAAACTTTTTTCTGCAACCCCTCCATGCATGCATTCCAGGTAGGGGAACATAACAAAGAATTTTGACGTCACAACTTACAAAGGTATACAACAAAATGTTTACGTTCAAGAAAAAGTATCAGATAGAGAGAAAAAAAGAAGAGATTTAAGCTATTTATCCATTCTAGTTTTATAACAGTTACCAAAACATCTCCAAATTAAAATTTGGAAGTCATAATGAGTGTAATTAATTAAGCAAAATAATAGAAATATTAGTTTTTCGGAGGGGAAAAGACGAATTTAAACAAATTTTATTAGTTTTACACTAGTTTAATAATAATTTTAAGAGGAAAAAGACGAATTTGAACTTTTTTTTTTTTTTTTTTAAGTTTTACACTATTTTTTCTCATCTCCAACACGGATATATCAATTTTAACAGAAGAATTAAACGTATAATTTAGTTTTTAACAACAAAATCTTAACAAGTATCATTAATTAAACAAAAATAAATATCAGTTTTAAAGAAAAGACGAATTTGAATAATTTTACACTAGTATTTTCAAAAGCAACATGGAAATATCAATACTTATTCACATATTTCACTTATTCACTGTATTCAATACTATATTTAATAAATTTGGATACACTTTAAGAATTTCCTAATCTATAATTATATATTAGCTGTATATTTAATGTTACCCATGTTTTCAACATTAGTTCATAATCGTGAATTTTGTATTTTAAATACCATGTATTCAGGTTCAGATTATTTTCACTTGAAATCATACAGAATTTTTTAACAGAGTTTGTTTTTGAAATCATTGAAGCAACTGTATTTAATATTTTTAACACCAATTTTCTAAGATTTTCTAACATTTTCCGATTATACATTCCTCATAAGTACATTTCTAAATGCTACAATCACTTTACATATCGAAAAGATATCATTGAAGCAACTGTATTTAATATTTTTAACACCAATTTTCTAAGATTTTTTAACATTTTCCGGTTATACATTCCTCAAAAGCATATATTCTAAACAATAGAAAATATTAATTTTAAAAATAAAAAGACGAATTAAAACAAATTTTATTAGTTTTACAATATTTCTTCTCATCTCCAACACGGATATATCAATTTTAACAGAATTAAACGCATATTTTAGTTTTAAGAACAAAAATGTAATAAGTATCATTAATTAAACAAAAAATAAATATCAATTTTCAAGAAAAGACAATTTTTTACACAAATTTTCAACTTTGAAATACATTTGTTTACATATATTTTGTACAATATATTACTAAACTTAAACTTTTTAAATAATTTGAATGTCTTTACAAAGGGTTCATATTTATATTTTTCACGTCTTGACTGCATTCGAAATCTTACAACAAAAGTATACTTTTATTATTTTTATTATTATTATTATTCTAGAAAACCTAAAAAGTCATTTCTTGCTGCTTTAAACACTTGACATATTAAAACTACTCTGAGATATTCTACACATATAATTAATCAAATTAGGACATGATTCATCTTACACTTCAAAATTTCTGAATTTTTACAATACTTATTTTCATCAAATATTATTCTTGATCCTATATATTTTAGGAGTACAGAATTTTAACATCTGTTTCTATCTACTTATCAGAAAATTATTAAAACGCCCAACAACATTTTCCAAATATGAATATTATCTTTACAGTTTAATAATACAAAACATACACGAATACAAAGTTTAATTTTTACGAACATTTCATATTTCAAACCAAACTTTTCGAAATTTTCACATCATAAGAGCAAACATTAGACGAACTTTTTAACTTTTTAACTTTTTTTATTGCTTAGATCTTTTCATCATAACTTTTAATTATGATAATTATCCATTTTTAGGTTGAATGTCGAAAAACTGTAACTGAAATTACATAAACTTAATGTAAAAACCATGTTCTCACACAATTTCTTGAAATTCAACAAAGAATTGACTATTACTTATCTATTATTATTCTTATTAAATACTTATCAACATCAATATCGACTCTCGATAGTATATAGATATTTCATCACTACACACTTACAACTCTTTTCAAACGTTTATCAGAAAAATAAGTTAATCAAAGTCTAGTAGTTATCACACCTGTTCCTCAGAAATATTACTATCATATGAAACAGTAAAGAAAATTAATAGATATTTAATATTTAATAACCTCATACGTGAAATTACTGTCGAATGAGAATACTAATAATCTATAAAATCAACTGTTGAACAAAAAAATAGTACAGATTACCGAAAATTCAAATGTTTTTTTCTGCAAAAGTTACAAAAATTAACAAATGAATGACAAGTTAGAGAAATAACTAAAAAAGTTAATGAACATATTTACAAATTTATTAAAATCACATCTTTTTCTGGATTACAAACCACAATTTCTTGAAAAATTTAACACCGAATTTGTAAGATTTTAGTCCTAGTATTACATACACTCAATAAATATTCAAAATTAACAAAAATATAATTTTTTAGTCTCATCAATAAGCAGAAATTCTATATTAAAAGAATATTTTCATAGTAGTACTTATAAAAATGAGAGTTTACAAACTGATTTTCATAATTTTATCACATTTAAACTTAATATTTTACATAAAACATTATTTAATCAAATTTTATGCTTTCTAATTCAGTAAAATTCAATACTTTTTTAGTTTTTAAACCAATACCACAATATTTATTTACATCAAACTTGATTCTTCACCTTTTATATTTCCACATTACACACGTGAGATAAATACTAACTTGGATCAGGAGTTGAAGTCAATTGATTCCATTCGATTTTCATCATGTACGCATTGCTCCTACACGAAATTTCTTACTGCTATAATCATCTAGTGTATTAAAACTAATTTACTCATATTTTTAATCAATTCATCAGATGTTTCATCTCGCACTTCTGAATTATCGTGCATCAAGTTGCTTAAAATATAAATACTATCTTTATAGTTTTAATGATATGTAGTATACATGGTTTATCTTGAGTTACCACTTCCATAGTATTAATCAAATTATATGTTTCATCTTGCACTTGATCTTAATGATTTCATCTTGCATCTGAATTATCGTCCATCGAGTTTTTTTTTTTTAAATAATAATATATTTATAGTTTTTGATTATACATAGCATGTACGAATACAATCTTTAATTTTAACATTTCATATTTCAAAATAACTTATTTCCGAAACCAAGCTATGTGAATTTTACCACAATGCTTATTATCATAGAATAATTTGTGTTTCACACTTTTCTAAAAATTATCAGATATGTACCCCTCAGAGAAATTACTATCATATGAATAAATGAAGAAAATTTAATTTATATAAAATGTACACGAAATTGATTGCAATATACATGTATTTAATGAAAATAAATAAATAAGCGATTATTTATACATTAAACCTTTACTAAATATATATTTCTTTCATTATACAGATGTTTCAACAAGATGAATGATATGAATGTACATGTAGCGTCATATGATAGTAATTTCTCTGAGGGGTAGATATCTGATAATTTTTAGAAAAGTGTGAAACACAAATTATTCTATGATAATAAGCATTGTGGTAAAATTCACATAGCTTGGTTTCGGAAATAAGTTATTTGAAATATGAAATGTTAAAATTAAAGATTGTATTCGTACATGCTATGTATAATCAAAAACTATAAATATATTATTATTTAAAAAAAAAAAAAACACTGGATGGACGATAATTCAGATGCAAGATGAAATCATTAAGATCAAGTGCAAGATGAAACATATAATTTGATTAATACTATGGAAGTGCTAACTCGAGATAAACCATGTATACTACATATCATTAAAACTATAAAGATAGTATTTATATTTTAAGCAACTTGATGCACGATAATTCAGAAGTGCGAGATGAAACATCTGATGAATTGATTAAAAATATGAGTAGATTAGTTTTAATACACTAGATGATTATAGCAGTAAGAAATTTCGTGTAGGAGCAATGCGTACATGATGAAAATCGAATGGAATCAATTGACTTCAACTCCTGATCCAAGTTAGTATTTATCTCACGTGTGTAATGTGGAAATATAAAAGGTGAAGAATCAAGTTTGATGTAAATAAATATTGTGGTATTGGTTTAAAAACTAAAAAAGTATTGAATTTTACTGAATTAGAAAGCATAAAATTTGATTAAATAATGTTTTATGTAAAATATTAAGTTTAAATGTGATAAAATTATGAAAATCAGTTTGTAAACTCATTTTTATAAGTACTACTATGAAAATATTCTTTTAATATAGAATTTCTGCTTATTGATGAGACTAAAAAATTATATTTTTGTTAATTTTGAATATTTATTGAGTGTATGTAATACTAGGACTAAAATCTTACAAATTCGGTGTTAAATTTTTCAAGAAATTGTGGTTTGTAATCCAGAAAAAGATGTGATTTTAATAAATTTGTAAATATGTTCATTAACTTTTTTAGTTATTTCTCTAACTTGTCATTCATTTGTTAATTTTTGTAACTTTTGCAGAAAAAAACATTTGAATTTTCGGTAATCTGTACTATTTTTTTGTTCAACAGTTGATTTTATAGATTATTAGTATTCTCATTCGACAGTAATTTCACGTATGAGGTTATTAAATATTAAATATCTATTAATTTTCTTTACTGTTTCATATGATAGTAATATTTCTGAGGAACAGGTGTGATAACTACTAGACTTTGATTGACTTATTTTTCTGATAAAAGTTTGAAAAGAGTTGTAAGTGTGTAATGATGAAATATCTATATACTATCGAGAGTCGATATTGATGTTGATAAGTATTTAATAAGAATAATAATAGATAAGTAATAGTCAATTCTTTGTTGAATTTCAAGAAATTGTGTGAGAACATGGTTTTTACATTAAGTTTATGTAATTTCAGTTACAGTTTTTCGACATTCAACCTAAAAATGGATAATTATCATAATTAAAAGTTATGATGAAAAGATCTAAGCAATAAAAAAAGTTAAAAAGTTCGTCTAATGTTTGCTCTTATGATGTGAAAATTTCGAAAAGTTTGGTTTGAAATATGAAATGTTTGTAAAAATTAAACTTTGTATTCGTGTATGTTTTGTATTATTAAACTGTAAAGATAATATTCATATTTGGAAAATGTTGTTGGGCGTTTTAATAATTTTCTGATAAGTAGATAAAAACAGATGTTAAAATTCTGTACTCCTAAAATATATAGGATCAAGAATAATGTTTGATGAAAATAAGTATTGTAAAAATTCAGAAATTTTGAAGTGTAAGATGAATCATGTCCTAATTTGATTAATTATATGTGTAGAATATCTCAGAGTAGTTTTAATATGTCAAGTGTTTAAAGCAGCAAGAAATGACCTTTTAGGTTTTCTAGAATAATAATAATAATAAAAATAATAAAAGTATACTTTTGTTGTATGATTTCGAATGCAGTCAAGACGTGAAAAATATAAATATGAACCCTTTGTAAAGACATTGAAATTATTTAAAAAGTTTAAGTTTAGTAATATATTGTAACAATATATGTAAACAAATGTATTTCAAAGTTGAAAATTTGTGTAAAAAATTGTCTTTTCTTGAAAATTAATACTTATTTTTTGTTTAATTAATGATACTTATTACATTTTTGTTCTTAAAACTAAAATATGCGTTTAATTCTGTTAAAATTGATATATCCGTGTTGGAGATGAGAAGAAATATTGTAAAACTAATAAAATTTGTTTTAATTCGTCTTTTTATTCTTAAAATTAATATTTTCTATTGTTTAGAATATATGCTTTTGAGGAATGTATAACCGGAAAATGTTAAAAAATCTTAGAAAATTGGTGTTAAAAATATTAAATACAGTTGCTTCAATGATATCTTTTCGATATGTAAAGTGATTGTAGCATTTAGAAATGTACTTATGAGGAATGTATAATCGGAAAATGTTAGAAAATCTTAGAAAATTGGTGTTAAAAATATTAAATACAGTTGCTTCAATGATTTCAAAAACAAACTCTGTTAAAAAATTCTGTATGATTTCAAGTGAAAATAATCTGAACCTGAATACATGGTATTTAAAATACAAAATTCACGATTATGAGCTAATGTTGAAAACATGGGTAACATTAAATATACAGATAATATATAATTATAGATTAGGAAATTCTTAAAGTGTATCCAAATTTATTAAATATAGTATTGAATACAGTGAATAAGTGAAATATGTGAATAAGTATTGATATTTCCATGTTGCTTTTGAAAATACTAGTGTAAAATTATTCAAATTCGTCTTTTCTTTAAAACTGATATTTATTTTTGTTTAATTAATGATACTTGTTAAGATTTTGTTGTTAAAAACTAAATTATACGTTTAATTCTTCTGTTAAAATTGATATATCCGTGTTGGAGATGAGAAAAAATAGTGTAAAACTTAAAAAAAAAAAAAAAAAGTTCAAATTCGTCTTTTTCCTCTTAAAATTATTATTAAACTAGTGTAAAACTAATAAAATTTGTTTAAATTCGTCTTTTCCCCTCCGAAAAACTAATATTTCTATTATTTTGCTTAATTAATTACACTCATTATGTCTTCCAAATTTTAATTTGTAGATGTTGTGGTAACTGTTATAAAACTAGAATGGATAAATAGCTTAAATCTCTTCTTTTTTTCTCTCTATCTGATACTTTTTCTTGAACGTAAACATTTTGTTGTATACCTTTGTAAGTTGTGACGTCAAAATTCTTTGTTATGTTCCCCTGCCTGGAATGCATGCATGGAGGGGTTGCAGAAAAAAGTTTTAGTTTAGATATGACGTAATAAGAAATGCTCTGCAGGTTCACATTTGTGTGTTGAGGATTTCTTTAAATTATTCGTTTATGTATTAAAATTCTACTTAATTAGTATATATAAAGTACGATGAAATTTCCAATTAGAGTAAAAGTTAACCAGATTCGTTTAATTCGTCTTTTTTCGTTAAAAAATCATTAGTTTCCTTTGTTAATTGTTCAATTATCGAAATTCTTTGAGGTAACGACTGTTCAAAAACTAAAAAATATGTTTAAATTTCTATTTTAAGTTGTGTATTCTGATTTTATATTTAAAAAAAAATAAATAAATAAATAAAAATATGAAGAAATCAGTTAAAAATTTAATATTTTCTGTTGTTTTGCTTAATTAATAATGTTCATGAAGGAAATGGTTGTCCAAAACTGGAATGCATGCTTAAATTTCTTTCTATCAAATTGATAGTATGAAGTTTGAGTTGAAAAAAGCGTAAGAAATCAGTCTTTTTCTATAAAACTTGATATTTTCCATTGTTTTTTACTTAATTAACGATACTCTTTAAGGTTATAGCAGTTGAAAAACTAGGATGTACCTTTAACTTTCAACTTTTAAGTCGTTACATTGATCATGTAGTTGATAAAAATCGTAAGAAATCAGTATTTTTCTATAAAACTGGATATTTTCTATTGTTTTTACTTAATTAACGATATTCATTAAGATGTCTATCAAGCAAAATTCAAATATATGTTTAACTTTCTTGTGTTAAATTGATAATCTCATCTTGTAGTTGAAGAAATCTAAATAAAATGGTTAAAACTGAGATTTTAATTGTTTCGCTTAATTAATAATACTCATTAAAATTACGGTTGGTTCAAAATTCAAATATAAATTTAATCTTCATCATATAGTATGATTCCGAGTTGAGATGTGATTGATAATATTTTTAATTAGGGAAGGTTGTTCACCTATCCTGTTATAATAGAATGTTCCTTTTTTCCACTAGGGGGCGTTCGTGGAGGGGGTTACATGGTGGGGGCAGGAGGGATGGTGGCGGGACGGTGGTGGCACTGGCGGCGGCACCGGCGGCGGGACGGTTGCTGCGTGCTGCGCCGGGACGGTCCCGCCGTCCCGCCGCCGGCTGAGCCCGTACTCTTGTTTCCTTACTACTAATACAGCATACATATATTTATGGGATGATTTTACAGTTTATTTATAGAAAATACACAATGGCAACATTTACGATTACTCAGATTTTGAAACATTCAACATTCAAATAAAGATTCATTAAAATAGTAATATGGTTTAGAAAAAAAAAAGTTAAAAATATGTAACTTTTGAAGCTGTATAATAAAAAGTAGATTTATGAAAATATCTTTATATCATTTTATTAACACTAGAACTACCAAGACCGTCATTTTGACGGTTTTCAAATTTCATATTTAAAAATTTTATATAAATTACACATTGATCAAGAAATTTATGACGCGACTTTTAATGAAATATAAGAATAATTAAATAATCCTATTCAATGAGAGGGTGGAAACCCACCCATTTTAAGTTTTATAATCAGTATGACCTATACCTATTTATACCAAGACCCGTCAAAATGACGGATTGGTAATTAACAAACTCATCCGGAGTTGGTACGAACTTGCCCATTTTCGACATGGACTAGCTCTTTTCGCCCATGCGCAGTTCTCTCCAGGTCTCTATAAAACGTAGTACAACAGTAATTGGTACTTAGGACGCAAACATTATCAGTTCTACTTCTAAAGGGATAAAGTTTATGGTAAAAAGTGCAATATGTGCAAAGTGCAATTTGTGAAAAGTCCAATCTCGGAAAATAGTACAAACATACTTTTATTTTTAAAAAAAGTATATATATTTATTATATGTTCTGGACAACAATGAAACAATTTCCAGGAAGAAAAAAGATATTTGAAGAATTCAAAGAACTTACTTGTATAAATGAAAACAGTTCGGACACTGATTCAAGTATTACTAATTTGGACATATCTTGCTTGGAAAATAAAACTGAATTCTTCAGATTCTGCAGAAACTGAAGATGAAATTGAAGTACAAGACATTGAAGAAAGTGAAGAAGATGAATATAAAAGTGGAGATTCGGGGAGTGAAGATGAAATTCCCTAAAAGAACCTCAAACTCAGATAGCGATTGCGAATAAGTTTAGATACTGTATCGGATAGCTAAACAGAAATCGATAAAAGACAAAAGAAGGAACGTCTCTCTCTACGGTACTGAATGGGAAGAATTAGGCAATGGTTGTATTGGTAAACTCCCATCACATAGCACATACTTTATTCAAGGATACTTCAGGCAAACTAACTTTTCAGGTGAAGCGAAACATTAGGCTTGGTAATGTTAACAGTGCATTTAGAATTATAATTGGTAATCGAATGATGAATCCCACACCAGCTTGCACTGATCTCGAGAACAGAAAGGGTTTAAAAAAAGACGATTGGAAAATTAATATTGAAGAATTATATGCGTTTATTGCTATTTTGTATGCTCGAGGAGCCTACGAAGCGAGAAATTTAAAATTATCCTATTTATGATTAAAAAAAAAAAAAAAAAAAAAAAAAATAGGGACCTTCTCTCTTTTATGAAACTATGAGTAGAAACAAATTTTCAAAAATTAGAAAATAAATTCGATTTGACAAAAAAAAAAAAAAAAAAAAAAAAAAAAAAAAAAAAAAAAAAAAGGCAAGGGGACTGTTTGCTTACGAACTGACAAATTTGGATTAAATCCTTTAAAAGAAAACCGCCAAGCTTATTACAAACTAGATCGATCAGAATATAAGAGTAGCTGAACAACTCTTTCTCACAAAGATTTCTTCAATATATGCCCAATAAGCCGGACAAATTCGGAATTAAGTTTTGTTTAGCTGTAGACGTGCGAAGTATAAACTTATAAATGGCTTTCGACATTTAGGCAAAGATGAATTTAGACCATCAGGAGTACCTTTGAATGATTTTCTAGTTTTGAATCTTGTAAAAAACTATGTAAATTGTGGAAGAAATATAACAAAGAATATTTTTTTACAAGTATACAATTCGCAAAGAAGCTACTGGCAAAAAAAAGTACTAGGCTTATTGGAATATGCGAGCAAATAAAAGAGAATTGCCGAAAATAGCTAAATTTAGAGAAGATAAGATGGCTCTTTTCTCCACAAAACTGTACAAATCAAACAATATTGTTCAAACATTTTACAAAAGTAAGCATCGTAAAAAAAAGTACTATTTGTTAGTTCAAAACATAAAGCCATAAAAATTGCTTCGAATGGAAAACGAAATCCTGCAAGTTTTACAATAAGATTTATTTTAATTTGGAGTCGACGCAGTTGACGAAATGACTTGCAAGTATAGCATAAAAGCAAGGTCACGTAGATGGCCCTTGCTGGACTTGGCATCAATGAATGTGTGGATTTTATATAAAGAGACTTGTAAATTCGGAATCACTCCGCTGGGCCCGTACAGACCTCTTGAAGGCGGCCCCAAACTCCGTTGCACGACGTGGCTGCAATTGTTGTCCATTAGCATGAAATCATCTTCAAGTGCTGCAACATAAGCGACTACAGTATACGTCCGAGGATCTCATTCCTATATCACTAGGTCAGAGCTTCATTTCGAATGATGTGGTGATCTATACGCCTTTCAATGGAGATGCCAGATTACTCCCCCCTCAGCCAAATATGACACTTCTCTGTATAAACGGAGGATATTTTCTAATGCTATGTTCCATCTAGAATCTAGAGGAAAATAAGTATATTATCAGGATGAATAGAAAAATTGGAGTCCTCAGAGAAAACAAAATATTACGTCATTAATAACTCCTCCAATCCATATCCACTGTTGTCCACTCGTTGCGGGCGCCACAGTGCCTTGTTGTTAATGTAATACATACAGTTGGTTTGCTGGCATACAGAGTTACAGCGTGGACGTCGGTTTCGGACAGTTCGAATCGAAACTGTGGTCTTAGTAGCCGAGTGATGGCGTTGTTGAAAAAGAGTGGCATTCATATTTCGGTGTCTCCAAACCTGTAAAATTAAATATAGATTTTCATTGGCCGTTGTTACGTCTAAACTATCTTGTCCTGGCCTTCAGCCTGCATTTCTAATCTTAAAAAAACGTCCAGATGCTGGAAATCACACTTAGTGAAACTCTAGTGGCTTCTGCTACTTCGATTTGTGCTTGCCCCCCCCCCCCCCCTCTTCTAACCGATCAACAACTCTCGGAGCTTCTGATTTGGTAAAATGGCTTCGTTGGAGCATCGCACTTACCGAAACAAAGAACACAAGATAGAACCCGTCGAATTTCGACGAAAGAGAATGTTTAAAAAGGAATTGTTTCAGATTTATAATAAACCTATAAAATTAGTTATAGTAAAAAATGCCCCTAAAAGTAAGTCTAACTCATAAACAAACGATATTTAACGTGAAATAAGCAAAATACTATTTCTATAAAACTCTGTTGTAGAAATTGTTAAAATTAAATTTGAATCGCACATGTAAACAGTAAAAAATAATAAAGATCTGTTATTATGATAATGTTATCAATTTGGGTTCTTATGCTAATATTCCAAAATGAAAAAAAAGCAAAAATTATTCCACTTTGACTCAATTATAGATTTTATTTCCAGTGATATCTAAATCCGGCATCATTTTCATCATATCAAAATTTACAAATGCCCATTTCGTATTTGTATACACCTTTTCAGAAAAAATTGGCATTTTAATTTAATCATTTAATTCAAAACTTGAAGTCTCAATGCTATTAGATCAAACAGATATTAAACTGTTGATATTCTTTTATGTCTAAATAAAATTTTCTAAATGAAATCAAAAGTCGCCGCGTTTTATAATAGAAGATATTTAAATTTCCATTTTTTCACTTTTAGTCAGATAATGGCAACATAAAGATACAGTAATCAATTTCTTCCCTTTTTTCCTTTGCTTTTAATAGAAATGGAATAATTCTGTTGCCACAATTAGAAAAGCGGTATTAAAAACTACTAAAAAATTAATATTTTAAAAACAAATTAAGATACAGCTTTCAAATAAATTTCATTTAAAAGTACATTTTTTTCCTACACGGTTGTATAAAAATTGAAAATGTACGATATTTAGAAGTATAAAAATATGTAGTAGCAAAAATTACAATACCGTAATTTCCTTTAAAATTTGAAAGTGTTGCCATTCGCAAAATGATGTATGCGTTACGCACAGATACGTTTGCCCTTTAAAATATAGATACCGAATGTAAATCATTGTTTTCCACTTCGTTTTTCAGTAAGTTGAAAGGTAAATTTCATTTGCTTCCGTTAAAGTACCATTTTTTGGCGTCAAACTCAAAATTTTCATATACCGAATTTTAAAAATGAGAAAATTTGCATTTGTGCGTCTTTTCTCCCATTTTCTGAAGGAAAAAAATCGCTTATACTGTTATTTTAAATAAGACCTATACCCTTTCCTTGTTGTGAGCAGTGCATATCTAAATGCTGGAAATTAAATACAAATTCGAGGCTCACTTGAAAATTTAGAGCGGAGCGTGGATACCACTTCCGGTCTACGATGGGTTCTAAGCAGGCACGTAGCCAGGGAGGGGGCTAAGGGGGGCTAAAGCCCCTCCCGAAAGTTTGAAAATATGTTACAAAACTATCTCTGTAATAATAAAATAAGTTTTGTTTGTTTTTATCTTTTATTACATTAAAATCAATTGCATTTTTATCTGTAAAAATATCCATTTATTCAATTACAGTTACTGTAATCTTTTATCATATCATTTATTTGGATATACTGTTTTTTTTAATTGGTATGTGCCACTAAAAATATAAATTCTTTTTAAAAAGTAATTTTTTTTATCTTTATGCGCAGTAAAATTCGATTAAGTATAATTTCATATCATTAAGTTTACTAAGAAAAATTAAGTATATACGCATACGGCATAAGAAAGGTCACAAAGAATTAGGAAGACTATTTTCTATATGTTTCAGTCATTGGAAAGAGGCCAAATGTTTTTCTTAAAAGATGTACAATTACACTTTTAAAAATCTTATTTTAGTCTGGACCAAATTTTGGTGCTCAATAGCTGCAACTTTAACACTAGAACCGCGGGAAAATTCATTCAAATTTTATAAAAATATTTCTCACCGGATTTTTTTTTTTTTAACTGTTTAACCCATTAACGCCCGAATTATTTTCTTCGCTAAAATTTAAATTTTGTATTTCCCACCACTTTTAAAAGCAAATTAACTTTCATCTAAATTTATCAAGGATTCTGTCTCGTGAAATAATGTACACATTTTTCTTCCACTTTACTGGTGGTAAGACCGCTTTCTTGCTGGTTTTGTAACCGTCCTCAAACGAGGATGCTGGGCGTTAATGGGTTAAATTGCTTCGCAAAAATATTTTTGTTTAGCACATGTTTAGCTTATTTTATTAAGAATTTTCTGATTCGAATCGATATCTCTTCATATGAAACGGGTCACAATGACCCGTGGCCGTGGTTCTAGTGCCCTTGAGCTCTGCTGGTAGAATTTTCTACCACATAATTTTAATTCCGAAATGTCACAATGGCACCAGAAAATTCGACCAAATTTATTTTAGAAATATTTAATGCATTTTTTTTTTTTTTTTTGTGTGTGTGTGTGTGTGTGTGTGTGTGTGTGTGTGTGTGTGTTTATCATTAATTGTTTTTTTTTTCTTTGCAAAATACTGGTGCCAATGTGACATTTGGAATTTTGAAGAAATTTGCACCCCAGAGCTCAAAGGGTTAAGATGGTGAAATCTTGATTCAATATTTGTAGCTCCTGTTGAAGCATAGTGCCAATAGTTGGAACGAGGTTAAAATAGGAAGCTCCAAATTTTGGTTTGAGATTTGACCATCTTATGGTGGCAGCTGCTGGGCACCAAAATTTGATTCAAACTAGGACAAGATTTTTAACGGTATAGATTATCACAAACCATATGTTATTTTGGTTAACATTGGTTAGATTTCTTCAGGAAAATATAAATAGGATTATTTCAATGTCGTGTTTTCAAAGAGCTTCAGGAAAAGAATAAATTAGAACAGCTCTTGGACTAATATTTGAAACAATCTTATTTTGTGCAGAACAAAATAGCCACTTTACGATCGATGATGGTGATCCTCTAACGTTAGAGAAATTGGTATAAAAAAGATTGTTAGCTAAGAACTCTTTTAAGTTTTGAGCAAAGTCTGGAGAGAACGAATTGAAACGAGATATTATAAAGATCCGAGAAATGCTATTTACTTCACCCCAGAAACATAGAATGAAATTATTCAAATATTCTTGGATACAGTTACCGAAGTATTAATTATCAAAATAAATATCGCGATCTAAAAATATAAAGATCTAAAAATATATGTTTTAGCTTAATTGCTGATGAAACTAAGGTCATTTCAAGCGCAGAACTGCTTGCCATTTGTGGTAGATATGTTAACTATTAAAAAATTCGCAAATCCCAATAATTCGGAATTTTTTTTTAGGTTTTATTCCAATAAATGCCTTTTCTGACAAAAATTCAAAAAAGTAATATTACAACATTGTGGTTAACTATGTCTTGACATGCATAAATGCGTAGCATAGGTGTATGACGAAGCAGCCAGTAAGTCTGCTCATGTTAGCGGGGTCCATTCTAGAATTCTTCAGAGTATCAAAAAATTAGATACGTCCACTGTGAAAGCAAATGGTTAAATCTTGCCTTGTCCAACAGAATGCTGATTCCCGTCATACGAAAGTATCATGGACTTGTTAAAGCAGTGACAAAAGTTTTTGAAAATCACCTAAAGGCAAATTTAACTTTTCAAGGTGCAATTGCTCCATATACCCTAGAAAAAATAACTTCTCCGCATTTGTAACACAAAACTTATCGAGAGGCATGAAAGCGTATTAAATTTTGTTGAGCTACTTAAATATATTTGCATTAGTTTAGAAAACATTTCGAAAAATACATGGAATATTTCTTCAACAACTGAAACTTTTTTGACGGACAGAGAGATAAGTAATTTTCTCGTAAGCCTGCCTGTCTATCAGAAAGTTTACTGCCTGACAAAGTCATGGTGAGTTTTTCAAGAAATATCTCATAACAGGATATCGGTTGTAACTCCTGCTAAAGATGTCCTAATTGTTTTACATACATTTGATTGCATGACACTGCGGCTCCTGGCTACGCCCATTTAGTTATGATGAATAGGACTTATCTTAAAGATTGACAAGTAAAGGAAGATAAGGATTTCTCCTACCCCTTTTGTGTAAAGGATTAAAAAAAGGGGTGAAATGTATAAGTTATCCAAGGAAAAATCCTAACTACGTTTTGCTACTTTATCTTACTATTTGGCGACATTTTCTTTAAAGAGGTGTGAAGAATTTTCCAATAAAACAAAAATCACTCGAAGAAATTAATATATTTTGTAAACATCTAAATATTAACAGTTTTACATGCAATTATTAAACATGCAATTAAACAGAAAAAGTTTTCTTTTTTTTTTCTTTGTGAAAACTAAAACTCTTAACTTAAATATATTTCATCAATGCATAAAAACGAAATTGTAAAAAGACTATTATGTATGAGAAAACGAATTTATTGCAAACAAACAAATAATAATAAAAATTATTATTATGATATTGGAATAGGTGTCACGATGCTAAAAAAATCCACTTTTTTTAAGCAGTTTATTCTTTACAAAATAGAGCGCGATTCGTATCTCTTCAAACAATGAAAATTTTCAAAATAATTGCTATAAACTAGTTCCAACTCAATCTGAGTATAAATTTAGAAATGCACATTTAACATCACTCATTAAGCTTTAAGAGGATTTAAATAATTTTCGTACAATTCAATATCTTATTGTTTAAAACAAAATTGTACTTGTCAAGTACTTTTATTTTAGAAAAATTTTCCCCCATGAAAAAAGAATATGTATATATATATATTAACTTTAAAAAGTACCAGTTAAATAAAGATGATAAACTACATTTAGTCTGGGATTTCTACATAATTTTTAATCGAATGAAATTACCCTCAATGTTAACGATAAAATTGGCAGGATCAAGAGTAAAATTAAAAGAAATGGTGTATAAATTAGAGTTTTTTCTTTTATTTTAGAACTTCTGAAAATTTCATATTATACTTTTAAATACAAAATTGCAAATAAAGATAAATTATTTTGTTGTAAATCACAAATATCTGTATAGATTATAATGAAATCTGAAAATTTTAATATCTCGGAGAAAATCTCTGCGTATGTTTCGTGGAATGTTATTTACAGGGGAAAAAAAAAATTTTTAGAATTTTAACTCTAATATATGTTTGTAAAGTTTTAAAAATAAAAAGGTTTAAATCATAACAAAATACTAAAATCTTTTTAATATTTTAGTGATTTTTTTCTTATTTGATCTAAAAACAAAATCGCTAAATTTTCTTACATTTATGAAGTATAACGCTCATTCGTAAATGCATTTAATACTCACGATATTCTGAAAAATCAAATGACCTCCCAGGATATACCATGAAATTTAGAGACAAATAAATTAAATATTTCCAGTCAAAATATGTGTAATTATATTTTTCCATTTTTATTGACTGTGTCATTCAGTGAACAAAGAATATTTTTAGGTAGATTTCGTATGAAATACTACCTATTGCATTGTCTCCCATGTTGGAATTTCTGAAAAATTTTTGCGGATCTACACGAATCATGACTCCTAGACCCCAAAACTACCATCAGTAAAAAAGTTTATCTATCTATCTATCTATCTATCTATTAGGTAGATTTCGTATGAAATACTACCTATTGCATTGTCTCCCATGTTGGAATTTCTGAAAAATTTTTGCGGATCTACACGAATCATGACTCCTAGACCCCAAAACTACCATCAGTAAAAAAGTTTATATATATATATATCTATCTATCTATCTATCTATCTATCTATCTATCTATCGGTGTATATCACTTTCTTCTAGACACGATAACTTCCATAATTATGCTCAGATCTTCATCAAACTTTTACATAAAATCAAGGGGCATAAAATCTCGGTTAAGTTCGTAAATGGGCAAAATCGGACCAAGGGGGTCAAAGTTAGGAGGGTTTTTGTGAAAACAGAAAAAATGCGATAACTTTTTAATTAAAATAGATATCGAATCGGTTTAAAGTTTATATTACTTCTAAAAGATGAGGAAAAAGTTTATGCGTGACAGATTTTTGATAAAGTTAAAAATGGGCTCAAGGGGCGAAAAAAACATGGTTTTTGGGAGAAAAAAAATCATAACTTCGTCAATTCTCAAGATATCAAATCCAACTAAATTTTATATAAATGTACTCAATATTATCTAAAACTTTTGTATTTACAAGTTTTTGATAGGACCAATTTTTACCGATGAAAAAAATTAAAAACGAAAAGAAAAAGGGGGGAGGAAAAAGAAAAAAACCCATAACTTACTCAATTCTTAAGCAATTAAATCTAATTAAATTTATTTTACATCTTCAGAATAATATCTACAACTTTTATATTGACAAGTTTTTCATAGAACCAATTCTTATAGCAAAAATAAATTAAACAAAAATAGGAGTTGGAGAAAAAACCTTAAATCCAAACTGCTTATATTCTGACTCATTTTAAAATTCATTTTTGATTTTAAACGCATCCAAATGACAGATCCTCTTATTTAGCAACTATATAATGCGACTTATTGGCCAATTTTTTGATAAAGGCAGAATATATTTTTAAAAAGGCTGCCAAAAGAGGTATTTTGAACAGATTTCCCGAAGTTTTCATCATTAAAAAATTCATTAAGTATAACAAATTGCGTTTTTCATGAGTCATTTTTAAATTAATTTTTGTTCTCAAACCCATCCAATTTACAGGTCCTATTATTTAGGAACCATATAACTTGACGTATTGGCCAGTTTTTTGATAAAGGCAGAATATATTTTTTAAAAGGCTGCCAAAAAGGGTATTTTGAACAGAATTTCACGAAGTTATCGTGATTAAAATTTGAGGAAATTTAAGAAATTGCGTTTTTACCGAGTCATTTTTAAATCTTTTTTTGTTCTCAAACGCATCCAATTTACAGGTTCTCTTATTTAGGAACTATATAATGTGACGGAGTGGCCAGTTTTTTGATAAAGGCAGAATATATTTCAAAAAAGGCTGCCAAAATGGGCACTTCGCAAAAAATTTCCCAAAGCGAGATGATTAATGAACTGTGGGTATTCAAATAACAAATTGGTTATTTTATGACTCATTTTTAAAACCAATTTTGCTCTGACGCGCATTCAATTGACAGTTTTTTGTTACTTAGGAACTATATAATGTGCGTATTCTTCGATTTTTTGATAAAGGGTGAATATATATATTTTAAAAGCTGTCAAAGTAAGCACTTCGCAAAAAAATTTCCCAAAGCGATCATGATAAAAGAATTGAGGTTGTATTCAAATAACAAATTGTTTATTTTATGACTCATTTTTAAATTCAATTTTGCTTTCAAACGCATTCAATTGACAGTTATTTGTTATTTAGGAACTGTGTAATGTGCCGTATTGGTCAGATTTTTGATAAAGGCTAAATATATATTTAAAAAAATCTGTCAAAGTGGGCACGTCGCACAAAATTTCTCAAAGCGATCTTGATTAAAGAATTGTGGATGTATTAAAATAATAAATTGGTTATTTTATGACTCATTTTTAAATTCAATTTTGCTGTCAAACGAATTTAATTAACAGTTTTTTGTTATTTAGGAACTATATAATGAGCATATTGGTCAATTTTTTAAATAAAGTAAGAATATAATTCAAAATATATTGCCAAAATGGGCATTTAAGTAGAGATAGGCATTTTTTTTTTTTTTTTTTTTTTTTTTTTTTTTTTGAGATGAAAACTTTTCGAAATCTACCTCCGCCTATAGGCCATGCCGAAAGGGATTTTCTATCTATCTATCTATCTATCTATCTATCTATCTATCTATCGGTGTATATCACTTTCTTCTAGACACGATAACTTCCATAATTATGCTCAGATCTTCATCAAACTTTTACATAAAATCAAAGGGCATAAAATCTCGGTTAAGTTCGTTAATGGGCAAAATCGGACCAAGGAGGTGAAAGTTAGGAGGGTTTTTGTGAAAACAGAAAAAACGCGATAACTTTTTAATTAAAATAGATATCGAATCAGTTTAAAGTTTATATTACTTCTAAAAAATGAGGAAAAAGTTTATGCGTGACAGATTTTTGATAAAGTTAAAAGTGGGCTCAAGGGGCGAAAAGAACATGGTTTTTGGGAGAAAAAAAATCATAACTTCGTCAATTCTCAAGATATCAAATCCAACTAAATTTTATATAAATGTACTCAATATTATCTAAAACTTTTGTATTTACAAGTTTTTGATAGGACCAATTTTTACCGATGAAAAAAATTAAAAACGAAAAGAAAAAGGGGGGAGGAAAAAGAAAAAAAACCATAACTTACTCAATTCTTAAGCAATTAAATCTAATTAAATTTATTTTACATCTTCACAATAATATCTACAATTTTTATATTGACAAGTTTTTCATAGAACCAATTCTTATAGCAAAAATAAATTAAACAAAAATAGGAGTTGGAGAAAAAACCTCAAATCCAAACTGCTTATATTCTGACTCATTTTAAAATTCATTTTTGATTTTAAACGCATCCAAATGACAGATCCTATTATTTAGCAACTATATAATGCGACGTATTGGCCAATTTTTTGATAAAGGCAGAATATATTTTTAAAAAGGCTGCCAAAAAAGGTATTTTGAACAGATTTCCCGAAGTTTTCATCATTAAAAAATTCATTAAGTATAACAAATTGCGTTTTTTATGCGTCATTTTTAAATTCATTTTTGTTCTCAAACCCATCCAATTTACAGGTCCTATTATTTAGGAACTATATAACTTGACGTATTGGGCGGTTTTTTGATAAAGGCAGAATATATATTTTAAAAGGCTGCCAAAAAGGGTATTTTGAACAGAATTTCACGAAGTTATCGTGATTAAAATTTGCGGAAATTTAAGAAATTGCGTTTTTACCGAGTCATTTTTAAATCTTTTTTTGTTCTCAAACGCATCCAATTTACAGGTTCTCTTATTTAGGAACTATATAATGTGACGGAGTGGCCAGTTTTTTGATAAAGGCAGAATATATTTAAAAAAAGGCTGCCAAAATGGGCACTTCGCACAAAATTTCCCAAAGCGACATGATTAATGAACTGTGGGTATTCAAATAACAAATTGGTTATTTTATGACTCATTTTTAAATCCAATTTTGCTCTGACACACATTCAATTGACAGTTTTTTGTTACTTAGGAACTATATAATGTGCGTATTCGTCGATTTTTTGATAAAGGGTGAATATATATATTTTAAAAGCTGTCAAAGTAAGCACTTCGCAAAAAAAATTCCCAAAGCGATCATGATAAAAGAATTGAGGTTGTATTCACATAACAAATTGTTTATTTTATGACTCATTTTTAAATTCAATTTTGCTCTCAAACGCATTCAATTGACAGTTATTTGTTATTTAGGAACTGTGTAATGTGCCGTATTGGTCAGAGTTTTGATAAAGGCTAAATATATATTTAAAAAAAATCTGTCAAAGTAGGCACTTCGCACAAAATTTCTCAAAGCGATCTTGATTAAAGAATTGTGGATGTATTAAAATAATAAATTGGTTATTTTATGACTCATTTTTAAATTCAATTTTGCTGTCAAACGAATTTAATTAACAGTTTTTTGTTATTTAGGAACTATATAATGAGCATATTGTTCAATTTTTTAAATAAAGTAAGAATATAATTCAAAATATATTGCCAAAATGGGCATTTGAGTAAAAATAGGCTTTTTTTTTTTTTTTTTTTTTTTTTGAGATGAAAACTTTTCGAAATCTACCTCCGCCTATAGGCCATGCCGAAAGGGATTTTTAATTCTGGAAATGCTTTTATAAAGAATTTTTTTTTCTCTTTTTTACATGATTGATACTGAATTTTTCAATAGAGAACCTATAATTTTGTGATAGCAATATTAATTTCAGGTTTAATAAATATATTTTCAAAAATATAAAAAAATATCCGATATTTTTGGTACATATTTGATAGTTTAAAAGTAGTAAACGTATTAAACATTATAAATATTTTCAGACCTAATTTAAACCAAAAAATAAATCAATAAATAAATAAATTTAGCATGAAAACTTAACAAAACAATCTTCTAAGCGACTTTTTTTTTTTTTTTTTTTTTTTTTTTTTTTTTTTTTACTTATGTAAGAAAATTAGTTGAAAACTGTTACAATTTGCTTTTTAAAAAAAATTAGAATTTAGTATGAAGTTTTAAGAAAATGTTACGTTTTATGCAACAAAATTTGAAATACAAATTGAAAAACATAAAAAAAATGTAAGCGTGTTTTTTTTTTTCATTTTTTAATTTGTTGTGCAATTTAAATTGAACAAAACCAAAACCAGTAAAGATTATTTCCAATGAATATTTAAATAACTTATCTAATTAGTAAATATTGCATCCCCACATTATTATTGATTCAACATTTAAGAATTCAGCTTTAGAAGTAAAACGTAACTTTTTTTTGTTGGTTGGGGGGGGGGGAGACCATTTCCGTAGCAAAAGCTTTTTATCTACTTAATGACACAATTAATAATGATTTTTAAAAATTTACATTTGTTTTGATTAAAAATATAAAAAGTATTAGATAGAATATTTTGAATATAAATTAAATTATATCAAAAATATCAAACTTCTTGATATTTTGAAAATAAAAGTTGGAAATACATCATGGTATATATTATGGTAAATATATATATGCATATGTATATACACTGGTGTCCAAAAGTTAAGCATAATTCGTAATTAAGTAATTATTTTTAAGTAATGAAAGAAATATGAATCGAAATGTGGAGAAACTCCAGGTGTGTGAACAAAATAGTACGCGTCATATATTTTCAAGAAGAGTTTTCCCTGAAATCAAACAGGGGACCGTCAACAAATTGAAAAAGAACGAAGATCTTTTGGTTAACCCTGTCAAAACTAATATAGCAAAAGTGTTCAAACTGCACTAAAATGGGAGCGTATAGAATCAACTCAAAATCCTTTATTCCCTAAATGAAACAAAAAGATGAGGGGCTGTATCCATATTCCAATGTTTAGTGCCTACACAATATTGCACGTACAACTATATTTAGGTAAAACCCCTAATTTTTTTGCTTCCTTTAGGAATAACGGATTTTGAGTTGATTCTATAGGCTCCCATTTTCAGAATTTTCAAGCTATGTTTTTGAAACTTTTACAGAAGTTGCTCTATACATTTAGCAACACAATATGCAAATGACATTTTGATATCGTTGACGCATGCGCAATAAAAAATTATTTACTAAACATACTCATTTTTCATACAATTTTTATTATTTTTAAATTCTGATGACAGGGTATTATGTACAATGATGTTTGTCATATTTTCAGAAAAGAACATTATTTTATAACAAGAACTCTGCAAATTATAAGCAAAAAACTTGGAAAAATTTAGGACTGTTTTTATAAAAACCTTAATTTCTCTACGAGTATACATGCTATCCTTGTAAAAACTAACACAGTACATTACAATAATCCAATTAATCATAATGTGCAGTTTGAACGCTTTTGCTACATTAGTTTTGACTGGGTTATCCAAAAGATCTTCGTTCTTTTTCAATTTGTTGACGGTCCCCTGTTCGATTTCGGGAAAAACTCTTCGCGAAAATATGTGACGCGTACTATTTTGTTTACACACCTGGAGTTTCAGCACATTCCGATTCATAGTTCTTTCATTACTTAAAAATAATTACTTAATTACCAATTATGCTGAACTTTTGGACACCAGTGTATATACATACATATGCATATGCTATATATATATGGAGATTCTTCTTTAAAAAGTTCTTTTGAACACATAAGTAAATAAACTCGGAGGTAAATTAAATTCTGACACCGTTTTTAAACTTTTAAATGACTTATATTAAACGTTAATATTTACAAAAAAGATATTTACATAAGACTATTTACAAAGCAAACAATCATAACTCTAATTAATCAATTACATCTTATACGGGAACTCGTCTTCATCTTACGTTCTTTTTACACCAACTTAAAACTAAAAACATTCCATTCTCCTTTCTTCCGTTCAGTTCTTTTTTCTACCGCTTAAATCGTCTGGCTTCTTAGGAATTAATAGTTTCTTCAAAATCGTCTGCCTCACTGAGAGCCTGTTCATCAGAGTTGCGATGCGTAGAAAATAATATGCAGATCTAATAGTGGAGGAGATTTCCCATATTTCGGCCATACTGATGAGACATTCGTCCTCGAATGTATTCTTGTTGGCTGGAAACAGCAGCTGGATCATCTGAAAAGATAAAGAAAAAAAAACACAGCAGCATCCAAAGTCTAAATTGAAAAAAAGAAGTCATTATTCAAATTGTTTATCAAAGCTTAGATTATTTCTTGAAAAAATTCATATATTTTTTTTCGCGTCTTTTCGTCTTCTCTTTCTTACGTCCTTTCATCTTCTTTTATCTTACGTCTTTTCGTCTTCTTCTTTCATACGTCTTTTCATCTTCTATTACCTTACGTCTTTTCGTCTTTTCTTTCTTACGTCTTCCGTCTTCTTTTATCTTACGTCTTTTCTTCTTCTTCTTTCATACGTCTTTTCATCTTCCATTACCTTACGTCTTTTCGTCTTTTCTTTCTTACGTCTTCCGACTTCTTTTATCTTACGTCTTTTCGTCTTCTTTCATACGTCTTTTCATCTTCTTTTACCTTACGTCTTTTCGTCTTTTCGAGAATAAAGTTAAAATTCTATTAGTTGTCAGTCCAGAGGTTTGTCATAGTTGGTATAGTGTCACAATCGGTGAAATTCTTTTTTTTTAAGCTTCGTCCGTCCACGGCTTCATGTACTCTGCACATGTACTGGTGACCATGGGTCCTTCGTTGAATCCAAGTTTCTTTACATCGTAGGTGTCATTATTTTTTACTTTTATGACTTTGTACGGACCTAAATATTTTGGTTTTAACTTCAAACCTGGACCTTGTTGTGTGCGTTTTATAGCAACCACATCATTAATCTTAAATTTGTTAGCTTTCTTTCGTCTGAGGTTGTAAGTTTTACGGTTCTCTTCTTGGACTTTTAAAATCTGTTTTTTAGCATTTTTTCTCATATCTTCGCGATTATTTGTAAAATCAGATTGTATTTCAGCATTCAGAAGACTAGTAATTTCAATGTTATTTTTTAGTTTCATTTTAGCACCAAACATCAATTCAAAAGGAGTTGTGCTTATACTTCTCTGAAAAGTCGAATTTATCACCTGTTGGACGTTGCTTACATGTGTATACCATTTTTTAGGATTATCGACAGACAATTTAGACAGAACAGATATTATGACAGAATTTAGACGCTCAACTTGGCCGTTAGACCTGGGTAATCCAGTGGTAATCGGGATATGTTTAATATTTTCATTGATGCAATAATCTTCAAAAGCTTTAGAGGTAAATGCAGGACCTTTATCTGATATAATTCGAACTGGATTTCCAAAGATAGATTTTTGGATTTCTAATTTAGAAATTACTTCGGCAGCATCGGTAGATTTTGTGGGATACAACCAAACAAATTTTGTGAATGCGTCAATGACCGAAAGGATATGTTTGTAATTTTTATTAGTGCTTTCTAATGGACCTAAGTGATCAACATGATACGTATGTAATGGAGCTTCTTCTTTTTCTATTGGGTGAAGTAAGCCTTCTTGTTTACCACATTTTCTATTAACTAAAATACAGGGAACACAATTTGCTATACATTTCTCAATTTTTTGTTTAACTTTAGGGATGTAAAAATCATTTTCTAAACTTTTCTCTGTTCTTGCAACTGCGTAATGACCTTTTTCGTGAGCGGCCTTGATTATATTCATTTGCATGTCTTCCGGTACAACTAATAAATCATTACCATTAACACATTTATAAAGAACATCATTTTTAACTAGATAATCATCATAAGATTTCACCTTTAGGATTTCTTTTATTGTTTTAATATGGTCATCGGTTTCTTGAGCTTGGATAATTTTTAAAGTTAAGCTATCTTGGATTACCATGCAAATAGGATACCTACTTAATGCATCGACATGCCTCATACTGCTACCCTGTCTATGTTCAATAACATAATCAAAATCGGATAACATTATTGCCCATCTAGCTATTTTTGTACTCATTTCTTTTTTATCCATAGTCATTTTAAATGCATTACAATCGGTTACAATTTTAAATGGGATACCTAGCACATATACTCTAAACCCGGGCTGTCCAACGCGGCGCCCGCGGGCGCCATGGCGCCCTTTGAGGGTTTTCTAGGCGCCCTTTTGAAGATTTACTGTTATTAAACATTTTAGAAGTAAAATTCCATTATAAAGAATGTTTCCTTTAAAATTATTATTATTATTATTATTATTATTATTATTATTATTTTGAGATATTTTTAAAACGTGTGTTTGGCATGCTGTTTGCTTGCCAATGTACACTAAAAACTAGAAACATACTTTGAAAGTTTAAGCATGCATACTTTTGCAATTTTTAGTTATTTTTTGTATAGTGTAATTACGATAATTAAATTCTTTAATAGTTGGGAATAGTTCATTTTAATACTTAAAAAGTAAGAGAAAAATAAACGTTTTCACCAGCCCCATTCCCCTTTGAGATACGTGTGCATGAAAGCTCATTCTTTTTCTTTTTACTGCTTTCGCACTGGCCCATTTGTTGTTTTGTATGAAGGATAAACGAGTTTAATTTTTCTTTCTAGACTTTTGAAATTTTAGAGAAGTTTTTTTTTCTTTAATTTTTTTAATTTTGCTTAAAAAATAATAAACAGTGCAGAATGATTCCCATCTCTGAAGGCACTTCCAGACTATCCCTCTGAAGACACCCATGTGGTTTGGTCACTATCATGCTTATCTGTTTTTTGTACTTTTCATAAAACTAATCCATGTCTTCAAAATAAATCAAACCGCATCTATACATTCTGAAAGAAACAAAGTAACACCTCTGATTTTCACATTTATTTATTTGTTATTATTGTTATTACAGACACGATTAAAGTTTCTGGCACCTTACTCTACATTTTTGAAATGGACTTCTCATTTAAAAAAAAAAAAAATGTATAATTTGAAATTTAATGCGTGTAACTTCAGAACTGTAGGGGCTTTTGTTTACCGCTGGACGATTCATTTTCATTATGTTAAGACGTGCTTATATACTAATACAATTACCACATGTTTTTAGTCACTTAAATAATGGCGCCCTTCATGGAGGGCCAAGAGCCAAGCTGCGCCCCTGGTTACTGAAAGGTTGGACAGGCCTGCTCTAAACTTTTTCAGGGCTTCAATTACAGCTAAAACTTCTAATTCGTAACTAGTGTACCTCCGTTCAGCTTCGGTGGTTTTTTTACTTGCGAAATAAACTGGATGAAATTGATTATCTACTGGAGATTGTTGCATTAAAACAGCTCCATAGCCATCAATACTGGCATCACAATGGATTTCGGTCGCACTTTTGGGATTGTAAATTAAAAGTACTGGTTCTGACGACAAAATACGTTTGAGTTCATTAAAAGCTCTTTGTTCTTCTATATCGAATTTAAATTTTGAATCTTTTCTTAGCAGGTCACTTAACGGTTTAGCTATAACCGAATAATTTCTTATAAATTTTCGAAAGTATCCTGTCAATCCTAAATAACTTTGAACATCTTTGGTACACTTTGGTTCGGGAAAATTTATTACTGCTTTAGTCTTCAGTGGAGAGGGATACAATTTACCATTTATGATTCTATACCCCAAGAAATCAATTTCACGCTTCAAAAAATTGCATTTTTTAAGATTTAATTCTAATCCATATTCCGATGCAGTTTCGAGTACAAGTTTTAATTTTTCTAGACCTTCAGCTTCGTTTTTAGCAGGTATTATTAAATCATCCATATAAATGACAACAATGTGATCTTTTAATAGGTTTCGAAATACATTATAAATATACTTTTGAAAAACACTAGGGCTATTGGTCAACCCGAATGGACATTTCAAAAATTCGTATTGTCCTTCATGAGTAACAAACGAGGTGTATTTCCGCGAGTCTTCTTCAACATCTACATGAAAGAAACCGTTTTTCAAATCTATGGTGGTAAATACTTCGGCAGAATGTAATTGGTCTATTACATCATCAATAACTGGCAAGGGGAAATGCTTACGTACTGTCTTTTTGTTAAGACATCTGTAATCAACACAAAGTCTCATTGTGTTTTTTTTTCTTGACTAAAACAACCGGCGAAGAAAAATTAGAAGAACTTTCTCGAATTATTCCCTGAGCTAGCCACTCCTCAATTTGGTTTTCGACTATTTTTTTCTCGCATGGCGGTAATCTTCGAGGAGAAGAACAAACTGGGATTTCGTCAGTTAAATTAATTTTCATTTTAACATCTACTGTTTTAGTTTTAATTGGTACATAATTTTCAATTAAAGAGTATAACTCTGAACGTAATTTTTTGTCAGCAATGTGAGTTAAATCAATTTTAGGCTCATCCAAAACATTTACAATATTAACTAAAAAGTCATTAGACTGAACTTCAGCTTTAAACAGTTTCACTTTATTCTCAGAAATAGTTAATGTACCTTGATGAATAACATCAGTGCCAATAATTAAATCAAAATTAATGCAACTGTCCTTAACGACAAAAATAGTAACTTTAAATTTTGATCCATCTACTTCGATTTCTGAATTGAAACAACCTTCTGGTTTAATTGAGGCTTTTCCTAGACCGGTCAAAGAGATACTCGTAGGTTTTAATTCTACAAAATTCTTCAAATTATCATAAATACTTTTCTTTAACAAAGTCTTTTGGCTACCAGTATCTATTAAAGAGATTAAACGCAAAGAATAAAGCTTTATCTCTTTCAGAATTAAATCTTGGGATGTAATAATGTTTACTTGTGACTGAGCATTTTTAACACTTGTATCTTTAGATTTATTACATTGAAATGATTTATGACCATAAGCGTTACAAGCAGGGCCGTAGCGACCGCCCCCCATACCCCCCATTTGGGGGGGGCCGACGAAGCCAGGGGGCCCCTAATCGATTCTATCGACCTTTTTACCGAAGTTTATTTGTAGTGAAAATTTAAGAAAATACTTCTTTTAAATAATGTTTTTACTTCTTCAAATCGAAATTTTCTTATCCAGGGGCATGCGGGGCAGTTCCCTCTCGTGCCTCTTTTTAAAGGGGCCCCCAATAATTAGGATTTCCATTAAAGGATGCCAAATGCTTAAAATGTGCCAAAAGTGGTCAAAATTCATAAGTTTTCAAAGATTTAGAAAGGGAGTGTGGTTCCCCTTTTCCTCTCTGTTTCCAGTATTCCCTCCAAATACGCAGAAAACGAACTATATCATTAGAAAACAAATGATTAAAATTTTATTACAACCAGGGTCCAAGGGCCCGACTTAGATTGTGAGGGGCCCTGGGGTAAACGTAATTCGGGGAGGCCCCCTTTCTACCTTTTTGATTTTTTTCTTGAATAAAACAAAGTGTCTAAAACTAAACTTTATACTAATTGTCTGTATATGTAAATTTCGTACCAAGTACTATTCGCATTTGTATACAGAATAGCACAAAAGAGATAACGTTAAGAAACTATTGAATACATTTTTTCTTCGATTATGGAAATATAAGGATAAATGTGAACCATTAAAATGTAAATACACTTGTGATGTAACTGTTACATTGAGGGGAGAAGGGGGGATCATGAGGTTCGAAAGCAAAGGAGATAAGAAAAGAGCCCCATAAAGATTAAAATAAACAGATAAATAAAGAATTTTGGTGACTTTTGGCCTTTTTTATTAATTATCCATAACAAAAAAATTCTTTTTGCCCTTGGGGTGGGGGGGGGCCTCAATCCGGAGACCCGACGTCCGATGCAGTTGCCCTGCATGGGCCTTACTTAGTCAGGCCTTAATTATAACAACATAGTATCGTATAGCTTTTTAAAGAAATTTTTTATTAATGTTTCCTCCTAACTTGGTAAGTTAAAATCATCAATTATGACCAATTTTTAGCCTTCTTTTTTAGACATCTTGTAATGTACGTAGGTAAGCAAAGTAAAAATTTGCAAAGAAATATTTGTGTCAACCAATTTATAATTTTTTCTATAATTATCAAATTAATATTCTTAATTAAAGTTGTGGCCAAATTTTTTGTATCTCTAATATATAGATGTGAGCCCTATCGAGTACCAAAATTTATGCCTGCATACAATATGTTTTATTATTATTATTATTATTATTATTATTTATTTGTATTTATTTATTTATTTATTTTTATTTATTTATTTATTTATTTTTATTTATTTATTTATTTATTTATTTATTTGTACTTGCCACTTCTGCATTATTCACAAAAAAAATCTACAGACAGCTAGAAGGGGGGGAGGGGAGGGCTACAGAATGATGTTTACTCCGGGGGCCCCATATCCTTAACTGGGCTCTGTTTTTATCAAAAACCTTGTTTAGATTTCAAAAATGAAGAAACTGGAAATCCTTATTTTCTTACTCAATTTTTGCCCCTCTCTTTTTGGCCATGAGTTTTTGTATATAGAGTTGCTAGCGACAAAAGGGTGTTTTCTTTTGAAACATCTGAATATTATGTTCTTAGGAGATAGGTCATTCTTCACATTAACTGCACAATACTAATCTGTCCCAAAAGTTATAAAAAAAGCGCGTGAAGCGGAAACTGAGAAATTATTTTAAATAGCGCACGTATTAGACAATTAAGAAGGTTACTTTATTCGCAACAAAATTGTCAGTATTTTTGTTTGAATCCTGTTTTATATTATTTACTTTTTATTTGGGAGTGAGATATGGTCAAAGTGAATCCATTTATGTAAATATTATAAGCAATTATTAAATAAAAATTTCTATTTTAAGTTCATACTTCTGATGCAATTTTTTACACATCTAGTTGTCCAATTTAAATTTTAACATATTTTCACTTAAAACATTAGTTATTCAAACATGGCAAATTAATGTTTCAATTTGCCACTCAGCTGCGAAAAAAAGTTGTTGAAAACATTACTATTGGAAAAAAATTTCCGCGATTCTTTGACGAGATTTGCATTTTTTCTGCAATCGTTTGACGGAACTTGCATTTTTCCGCGATCTTTTGACGAAAATCACGTTATAATTGCAATCCTTTTGATGAAAATTCGCATTTTTTTCGCGATCTTTTTGAGGAAAATCGCGTTTTTTTGCGATCTTTTTTGAGGAAAATTGCGTTCTTTTCGCGATCTTTTAATGAAAATTGTGTTTTTATTGCTATCTTTTGACGAAAATCGAGGTTTTCCTCACGATCTTATGCGGAAAATCGCGGTTTTCTCGAGATCTTTTGACGAAAATCGTATTTTTATTGCGGTCTTATGATGAAAATCGCGTTTTTCTCGAGATTTTTTTTAATGAAAATCGCGCTTTTCTAACGTTATTTTGACGAAAACCGCGGTATTTTCTCTCGCGGTATTTTGATAAAAAAAGCATTTTTTTCGCGACCTTTTGACGAAAATCGTATATTTATTGCGATCTTTTGACGAAAGTAATGTTTTCCTCGCGGTCTTATGATGAAAATCGCGTTTTTCTCGAGATTTTTTTTATGATACTCGCGTTTTTACCCCGCTTTTATTAACTTCACCTGTATGTTTGTGAGTTTGTAACTCTCCTTATTTTATGTCTGTTCACCGATTACTCCGAAACCATGCAACCGATTAACTTGGTTATGGTGTTAAATGAAAGACGATGCTCTCGAATTGGTACCACTTCAGTTTCATCGAAATTGGTTCAGTACTTTTTTAGTAATTAGGCAAAAACTAATAAAATTAGTGATTTTTCGCTAATTAAAAGTGTTGAATACGTTCACTGAATGGAGTGTAGACAGCATGGCCGAGCGGTCTAAGGCAACGGATTGAAGCTCTGTTTTTCGAAAGAGATTGTGGGTTCGAACCCTACTCCTGACATTATTTACATCTATATAAAATTAAAAAAAAAAATTCCGTATTACAATTTTTATTTTTAACCGGCTTCTGAAAAGGAAGAGGAAGTTATCAATTCGACGCGTATGTATTTTTTTTTTCTATGTATGTTCACCAATTTCTCTGAAACTATCCAACTGATTAATTTGGTTTTTGTATTAAATATAAATATAGTTTAAAAAAACTAAAAACCACGCTTTTAAAGTAATCAAACTAAAAAGTGAAAAATAAATATAGTTTAAAAAAACTAAAAAACACGCTTTTTAAGTATATCAAACTAAAAGGTGAAAAATAATTCATACAATAAGCTGAAAACGAAAATAGATGAAAAATACTATATTACAATAAAATCATTGTTATTATAGAAATCAATTAATAAGCAATAAATAAAATTATCGTGGAAAAAACGCGTGGGGTGCTTCTTAAGAACTGATAGATGGAGCATGGTAGATGGAGCACCCCACGCTTTTTTTCCACGATAATTTTATTTATTGCTTATTAATTGATTTTTAAAATAACAATGATTTTATAGTAATATAGTATTTTTCATCTATTTTCGTTTTCAGCTTATAGTACGAATTATTTTTCACTTTTTAGTTTGATATACTTAAAAAGCGTGTTTTTTAGTTTTTTTAAACTATATTTATTCTGGCGTTATTTTGACGAAAACCGCGTTTCTCTCGCTGTTTTCGTATTTATTTCGTATTTCGTAAAATAGCATTTTTTCGCGACCTTTTGACGAAAATAGTGTTTTTTCGCGATCTTTTGACGAAAATTGCATTTATTGCGGAATCTTTCGACGAAATTCGTTTTTTATTCCGCGATTTTTTTTTATGAAGATAGCATTTTTTTCTTGATTTTATGGCGAAAACCGCGTTTTTCTCGCGATTTTTTGACGAAAAATGCGTTTTCCTCGGCAATTTTTAGCGGAAATCTCTTTTTTTTCGCTATTTTTTGGCGAAAATCTTGTTTTTATTGCGATCTTTTGAGGAAAATCTTGTTTTTCTTACGATCTTATGCCGAAAATCGTGTTTTTTCAAGATTTTTTTCACGAAAATCGCGTTTTTCTAGCGTTATTTTGATAAAAGTAGAATTTTTTCGCTACATTTTGACGATAATAACGTTTTCTTTGCTATATTTTGACAAAAATAGCGTTTTTGGTGGATTTTTGACGAAAATCGTTTTTTATTCCGGGATTTTTTTTATGAAGACCACGCTTTTTTCGCGATCTTTTGACGAAAGTCGTGTTATTTCTGCAATCCTTTCAAGATATGAAAAATAAAAAAAGCGGAAAATGACAAAAAATCAGGAAAATCGCAAATCCGTGGACGAATCCCATGCCTACATACTATTCCATTCTTCCATGCATTAGCGAATGGGTCTTTTCGCGTAACTGAAATAGCCCTTTAAATAGCAAACTGCAGGAATTATGTGTTTATATAATCTATTTAATTCCTATACTTTGTAATAAAATCTTAGCATCATGTGCTTATTTGTAAAATTGTTTTAGACAAATTTTATTTTAACGTTATTAATTGATCTTTAAGCAATGCATATGTATTTCGTATTTTCGCAAAGTTATGAAATTTATAATAATTTTAATAATGATTTAAAATACTTATGCTAACTATTAAATTTGTTCATTACATTATTATAATTTGAAACTCATATAGAAACTTCAATATGAGTTTCAAATTATAATAATGAAACTTTAAATATTTCTCAAAAAACTCAGTTTAAAGTGGGGGGAAGGGGGCCCAAAATTTGTTTCTTGGGGGGGGCCTCAAAACACCTTGCTACGGCCCTGGTTACAAGCAAAACAAAGCGGCCCTTTATCTTTATTTACACAGTTAATACTCTTATGATTATTCCCGCCACAATTAAAACAACGCATATTTGGCTTTACAGGCTTAAATTTGTTCTTAACTTCAACTTCGGATTTAATTTTAGGCTTAGCTCCTTCATATTTATGAAATTTTGCATTTTCATACTCCGATCTTATTTTTTTATAAATCTTTAATTTTTGTTTAAATTCAGCAATATTGGGACAACCATACAAAAAAGATTTTTTAGAAATGGGGTCATTAATTCCATTTATTACATACTGAATAAGGGCAGAATCTTCAATATTGCCTTTTGAGCATAATTGTGTCATATTTAAAAAATATTCATCTAACGATTCATGTGGTCTAATTTTTCTTTTGGACAGCAATTCGTGTAATTCAGCTGAATTGCACGTTTGACCAAATTCAGATATGAGTAGGGCTTTTAATTTAGACCACGAATTAATATTTGTTTCACTTTCAAGAAATAATTTTGCTTTGCCTGTCATACGGCGTTTAGCCAAAATCAATTTGTGCAAATCACTAACGTTAAAAAAGAAACAATATCTTCAAAATCGGCAATCCATTTATTAATATTTTGTACTTGAGTACCTTCAAACATTGTAATCATACTTTCAATATCATTAATAGAAATGCTTGGTTTAATAACATAATCAGGAATCAGAATTTTCTGATTTTCATTACTTTCACAATTAGAACTACCAGAATCATTTCTCATATTATTCTCAAAAACAGTTGAAATATTTTTAGTTTTATCTTGTAAATCATCATTAAATTCATCGACACTTTCGTCATCACTAAGAGTACCTACATCGGCTATCATATTAATTTTTAAAATATTAAAATCACATAAACTAGAAATTATTCTGGCAGCAATTTCATCAAAAGTTCCCGAATTATTTATACACAAAACATTGCAAATGGTAATTAAGTCGTTAACAGAAAAATTATCTTTAATTTCTTTGAATTTAGTTTGATATTCATCGGAATCTACTTCAAACGTAAACCCAGTAAAATTCCGAATTCTACGTCGATTATTTCTGTCACCGATTTCTCCAAAAATTAATTTGTGCAATGTCTTAATACTAGCTGATTTTTCAGTTTTCAAAGAAAACTCTAATTCCTTTAAATCAACTAATTTTTCCATTATTGAAAAGAAAAATGAAATAATAAACTCACTTCATAATCAGATGCTCAGCTTCACACACTTTGATAGCACTTTCGTCGCAAATTTATACCTCTTCTGAAATAGCTTTGTAGGCTTGACATTCCATCACAGTTCTAAAAAATATCGGCTTCCAAGATATTAAAAAATATATATTTCCATCTCTGTGGGCGTGCGTCTGTATCTCACTTACTGAGACCAAAATTTATGGAGATTCTTCTTTAAAAAGTTCTTTTGAACACATAAGTAAATAAACTCGGAGGTAAATTCTGACACCGTTTTTAAACTTTTAAATGACTTATATTAAACGTTAATATTTACAAAAAAGATATTTACATAAGACTATTTACAAAGCAAACAATCATAACTCTAATTAATCAATTACATCTTATACGGGAACTCGTCTTCATCTTACGTTCTTTTTACACCAACTTAAAACTAAAAACATTCCATTCTCCTTTCTTCCGTTCAGTTCTTTTTTCTACCGCTTAAATCGTCTGGCTTCTTAGGAATTAATAGTTTCTTCAAAATCGTCTGCCTCACTGAGAGCCTGTTCATCCGAGTTGCGATGCGTAGAAAATAATATGCAGATCTAATAGTGGAGGAGATTTCCCATATATATGTATATATATAAAACATATATATATATATATATATATATACCGAACCCTGTTAGATCGGTCATTGAAAGATAAACTGTCTAATTCAGGACAGTCCAATGCGGCGCCCGAGGAGGCCATTGCGTCCTCTGAAATTTTTTTGGCACCCTTTTGAAAGTTTCCTATTGCTAACACTTTAAGAATAAATTCCAAATTAAAGGAAGCTTTATTAAAAATCTTTGTTATTTGCTTGAGAGATATCTTCAAATTCTCTATGAGTTTGTGTTATGCCTCAAAAACGAAGAATGACTTTAAAAAATTGATCCGGTGTAAATCTTTCTTCATTAATTTACTGTTATTCTTTATTAAAAAAAAAAAAAAATGTTAAGAAAATGATGGCGATGGAAAATGGGAAAATTTAGCTATTCTGCTGATGTTGTTACTCTGGTCCATTTCTATACTACAATACGAAATAAAGGATGCCATTTTCTCTTACAAATTACTTTCACTTACTATGTACACGCAAAGTTACATCCAAATCGATTCATAAATCCGCATGTTACAACGTGACAAAAATCAGATCGTTTCAAAATGAGGCATACTAGAAATTCAAAGTGCTATAACTTAGTCATTTCTTAAGATATAGATGAAAAAAAGTGTTTTGGAATCGTTGTTTTAAGTTCTAACACGTAAAAGAAAAATATTTTTCAACTTGTAATCTTCTCGCACTTAATTTTAAATTTTATTGTTTTAAAAAAATTTAAATGGCCGCCATTTTAAAACAAGACGGCGTATGATGCTGGCCAACGAACTCGGTCGAAACATTTGTATGTACTATGTACATACCACGTATGTACTATGTACATACCATGTATGTACTATGTACATACCATGTATGTACTATATACATACCTCCCGCCCACACACACACCTTTATTTTCTTACACTTTCACAAAAAATTGAACATTTTCAATAGCTTAGAATGCAATTTGTCAATTTCTAAGTTGGTAGAGTTTGTATTTTTAGAATTGGGCAATCTACATGCAATTATTCCATCTTATTTCATAGTTTTGTTTGCATGGCGTTATTACCCCAGGGTACCTTATATATATATATATATGTCAACATTTGAACGGAGGGTGGTTTTGGGGTCTGGGGGTCATGATCGGAGAAAATATACCAAAATTTTCCTGAAGTGCTTTCCTCCGGACGGCTGCAATAGGTAGCTTTTTACTTTTTGTAACGAAAGCTACCTAATAGTATTAAAATTCAAGGGGGGATTCTAAAAACTGTGCTCCTGTACTTTTAACACTGGATTCGGTGATATATATCGATGAATATATATTTTGATGCGTCATAATAAATATCCGATATTTATTTTAAAAATAAAACGAAGTTTGATATTTATTTTCAATATATTGTGTATGATACTTTTGATATTTTCAAATAAAAGAAGTAAAATATTCTTTTTTAACTATTGACTGTGTTACTCTGTAGACACAGAACTTTTGCTCTAACAGTAGCCTCTTAAAACCCCTCCCCACCCCTCCGTTTAAAAAAATGAAACAAATAAATAAAGGTAAAATAATAAGAATAATTAAAAAAAAAAATAATAATATATTTCCAGCTTTACATTTGACCTTGGATATTTAAGTGTACAACCAATAATATTGTGGGATAATATTTAATTAGAATAGTCATTGGGAAAATAACTGTCTAACTTACATAAGGAATTATTGTTTCAGTTTAATAATTTTTTTTCACCTTTCTCAGTTTAAACTTTGACTAATGAAAAAATAGATAAGCTTGCTTTTGTTTCATATTTACCCTATATATATAAAATCCTAATGAAACAAATTTATGAAACGATTTAATGAAACAACTGATTAAATGATTGATTTTGTTTGACGGCGATTTCTTCAAAAATTTCCTGTGATGTCACAATTGGTAAAATGGCTATTATTATAGCCTTGAACCAAAATGAAGAATAGGGTCTATTTCTTTATTAGTTATTAGCTGGAAATAAATGCGAAACTACATATATTCTTTTAAGTGTGCACTATTTTAAGTTTTACGCTTTCCCAATGTACTGTTTTCTCTGTAGCATTCTCTCATATTGCATATGAGCCATATTGCAATATGGCTCATATGCATATTTTCTCTCTCATATTGCATATGAGCCCTTTGACGATGCACTTGCAAATAAGCCGGAGATTTCTTTGCCAAAAAAGTTGAAAATCGCCAAGAAAAGGTTACCAAATTATACTTTTTCTGAAGAAACAAAATATAAAAAAAAGTTCTCTAAAAAATGTAGGAGTCCAGTTCCCCAGGCCAGTTTAAGAAGGGATTAAGGGACATGACAATGCTTGTCAATAAACAATGGGGAGCCGGAGTGACCATCTCCCCATACATATAGAGAAAAATGCAGTAGAAATCTTTTGTGAGACATTTTAGTGTGCATCAAAACTTCGAGAAGACATCTTCCAAACTAAAATAAAGATCCCATGACTAATATTTAGACGGACAACGTGTATAAACGTTCAAATTACATCCGCTGAAGAGTATTATAATATCACGGTTTTTATTCTTATTCTGAAAGTCTGAAAGTCTTATTCATAATTTAAATGATCAATTCATTTCAATGAAGACATTCTGAGAGATTTCCCATTGCATCCTCAGGCTTTGTTTCACTGTAAAAAACAAGAAAATTAGAGAGTCCGTCGCAATATTTTCAGGTTAAAATGTCAATATAACAAGTGAAAGCTGAATTTGAATTAGCTAATTTGCAAACGAATTGCTAATGTTGGCACCTAAATGTTTCAGTACTGTAATGAGACGAATTACAACACTATCAAACATTTGCTGACAGTCTTACTCAGGAACGTTCCCAGGTGTAAGTTGTGGAGTTGGACGAGTGGGGTATCAAAAGAAGGATCTCGTCATGTACGTTAAAAAGTGCAATGGGACTACCCGTCAGAATCCAACCGTTTTCGAGTTATCCGCACTTGAAGTGTAAATAAAGCCGTACGTGGGAACTTCGTAGAATGCAAAGTGCCTGTCTAAAAGAGGGAAAATAACCGGCAATGTGTGGGTGTGAAGGATTGTGCTCGTAACTCGGGAAAAATTATTGGGAGGAGGATTAAAAACAATACAAAGAAACTTTTAACTTGCGAAAAATTTATGTACCTGCCTGTCTATTTATTTATTCATTCACACTTCAAGTGCTGATATCTCGAAAAAAGTTGGATTCGGATGGGTAGTTCCATTGCACTTTTTAACATGCATGATGAGGTCTTTCTTTTGATACCACACTCGTCCAAATCCACAACCTACACCTGGGAACGTTCCCTAGTTAGTTGAAAGCCGAATAACAAAAGTCAGTGCTGAAAGATCTTTTTCGACAAAGAAAATAATTAAATCTTCGCCTCGAAGCGTTATGGATGACGAGAGACTGAGTAACTTTGCAATGATTTCCATTTATTGGGAGATTACTGTAGATCTTGATAAGCTAATCAACATCATGGCTAAGAAGAAATTACGATGATTCCTTCTGTTGCACTAGTAAATTTATTGTACCAAGAGCATCGCATTTATAATTATTATAATCAGAGAATATGAAATACAAATATAATTTGTATTATTACATATGACTGTAGCAATATTTTTTTTTTTTTGGGGGGGGGGAATAATGCATGCAATTATTTCCATTTATAGATCAATAATTTCAAGACTTTGCACTCGCATTGCCAGACTCTCGCACGCTAATATTAATCATGTATTTTAAATGAATTCATATTTCTTGTTCGCATTTCAATATTTTTTAACGTTTTTCTCATAGGATACTTGAGAATGTTCTCAAACAATGTTAGTTTGTGCATTTTAAGTTTCGCGAAAGTGTTTTCCTGAAAACTCTCCGGTTTCCGAACCGGTTTAGATACTGTTCTCTTGAAAGTCAAAAATTGCAACAGAAATTGAAAAATTAAATACGAAATAACAATATTTGACATGATTATTAAGTATCCTATGCAGGAACACACCTTAGGCTAAACCTTTACTATTTTTAATTTTTTTGCTGTAAATTATACAAATTATTTTTGTAAGAGTAAAATAAATTCCAAAATTCAGCCTCTCCCGAAAGGAAATCCTGACTACGGGCCTGGTTCTAAGGTCCTTAAGTGGAGCTTCCTTTGGATGGATTTTCATTTAAAGATGAAAAATCATACAAATTCGAAGATGTACCTACTCTGGCGAAGGCACTGCTAATGAGAATATTAGATTCGTATGGAAAGGTTTTTTTAAACAATGTAATCAGAACGAAACGGACAGTGCGTTGCATGTCTGGTGTATACTGCTAAATACATTGTCTTCCCCCCCCCCCTAGTGCATTTCTTGGTTCTTTTGCTAAAACTATAAAAATTTTCAACCATTGAGTTTAGGCATAATTTAAGTTTATTATCATTGTCCCAGGCAATTTCGGATGGGTCAATTTGTAGGGCATAAAGTGCGCGGGAAATTAAAATTATTTTTTCATTAATCTATATTCTCCGTACATGTTACAGCTATCATTGTAGCTCCTAATTTATATGTAAATTGAACTTTTTTGCCATTCTAGTCTCTGTAGTATCTAATGTTATATATAATGCTATCATGTGTTCATCTTTCAATTTTATATTTTGAATTAAAATGAACAAAATTTGCATTTATCGCAGTTATTGATGCAGTATCTGATTAGATACGAGCATTCGCAGGGGTTGCAGGGAAAGGCTGCTTCTTTCAATCTTTGACAAAAGTAAGAATTTTTGGACATTTATTGCCAAATTTAGCCTATTTTGATCATCCCCACCTCTTAACAAAAATTCCGTTTCTGCCATGATGATAGGTTTAGGGTGCAAGATACGATAAAAGTATTTGTTCTGCTCAAATGTCTGTGGTTAAAAAAAAAAAAAAAAAAAAAAAAAAAAAATGTTTAATCCACAATGGTTTATTCGGAAGTCTAGAATCACTGAAAAAAAAGATATTGCTTCGGCACCTAAAGTAGACTTTCCTCTATGAACGCGAAAATCACAATATTAAATCTACGGTACGGAATATCAAAACCTTCACAAATGGCTAATACTTCATTTTTATTAACCGGCTTCAAGGAGGAGGTTATGATTTCGACCTTTATGTATTTCTTGTTCACTCATAACTTCCCTTAATATGAACCGATTTCGATAATTCTTTTTTTGTTTTTAAAGTATAAGATACCCATGTCCCATTTTAATTTCATTAAATTCTTGCGATTAGATTTTTTTTAATGAAAAAATGTGGATTTGATTAAAAAAAAAATAATGATTTGTCGCAAATCATCTTGCACTGTTACAACCGTTTGCAAATCATAAGCATATTAAAACTATGTATTTATATGCGTTAGTGTCAAGTTGTCGCCAAGCTTGATTCTTTTTTTTTTTTTTTTTTTTTTTTTTTTTTAAGTCAGTTAGTATTTTTTTTTAAGTCGGTTAAATATATTTTTTAAAGCATATTTTATTACCAAATGAAATTTGTCCCATAGCTGGTGCCAATTTCTCCAATTTAAATCTCTACAATGAAATGAATAGCATACTCATGCAAGTTCTGATTTTCCATTGTCTCCTCCAAACATCATGAACAGTACTCACTTTGAAGATTTTGTTGGCACCCATTCGAATGTTTCCTTTTGCCAACTTTCTTTTTTATTATTAGTATTAAAAATTTATTTTTAAAATGCTTCCTTTAAAATCAATAATTTTAAATATTTTTATTCTTGTTATTAATGTTAATTATTTAAGGATATTACTTTCTTCAGGCTAGCTCTACTTATTTATATAAAAAAAGAAGCTTCACTTAACTAAATATAAATTTCTCGGAGCGACGATCTTCTTAAAATATTTTTATTTCTTCATAGACAGCACATAACACGTAGAACAGTACACAAATATGAAATATTTACAAAATATAGTGCTTTTTACATTCTGCATTTGCGCACAACCATCACAAGACATGAACTCACTGCTCACTGCCAACTTCGAACTTAACTTCTAATAGAACTTTAGCATGGAGGAAGAAGATAGGTGGAGGTGAACTAAGCCTTGAAAAAGGTTTACAATGTGAATCCATTTATCGCTCAAATTTTAGTGTACCAAACAAAAGCACGTGGAAAATTGGAAAGCTTCCAAAAAAGGAAGGGATTTTGTATTAATAAGACGAATTGAAAGAAATGAATTACAGCTGGAGCATTTTTTTAAGAAGAAATAGGAAATTTTTAAAATGGTCTTTGTTTTATTATTATTTATTAAAAGAAATGTTTACTTTTAAAATAATTGAAATTGGGAAATTATTATTATTATTATTATTAAATGTCATTATTATTATTAAATTTCAAATTAAAATTAAATAAGAAATTGAAAACGTTTGATACGAACTAAAAATTGTATTATTAAAAGTTTTCTTTTTACAGTAATTTTTATTAACACTTTTCAACAAAATTGAAAAATGTTTATGCATTCGTTTTGTCTGTCCGTCTGTCCGCGCTCTAACTCTCGTTAATATGCTCGGAATGCAAAGAAATTTTACCATGTTATTGAAGTTTACACAAGCACAAACCCTATTAAAAATGAAGTGTCTGCCACGATTAGTTCATTTACAGGGACAGTCAAAAGTTTTCGATAATATTAGGGCCAATGGGGAAAAATCGTTTCAAATAAATTTTAAAGATGTTGCGGCCGGACAAACGTATTCACATTTATTTTCATCTACGAAAAGCACTAAAAAAGAAAAGAGAAGCACTAAAGCAGCTAAAAGAATAGATATTCATTTACAGGGCCACACAAAATAATTCTAATATATGATAATAAAGGAGGAAATTGTTTGCGACATATTTTAACGATGGTAAACCGTATCATGTGTAATCAAATTGATATACGTCGCTGAGACTTAATATGAGTTATTTCACGCATAATACGAAGTGCATAGCATTTACAGGGACACACAAAAGACTTCAAAAAGCATATTCTATTCGAAGTACTGTATATTACGCATGGTAACTGTTCCATGGATGAAAGGCATTTTTAATCATGATATGCGCTTTTAAGTGTCACTAAATGTATTCACATTATATGGTGTGCATAAATGCTATAATAGTTACACAATTAAGATATACAGGGTTACTCAAAAGAACTCGGAAAAGTTACTGAATGTGAGTGTAATTTACTTAAAGGTTTGTTTTTAAAAAAGTTTTGCATTTTTACGTCGATTCGCATTTAGTTTATCGTCAGATTCGCATTTAGTTTATCGTGAAATGTTTGTAGAATATAGATTAAATAATATACAGGGTCACGCAAAGAACTGGATACAGGTTTGTTTAAGGATGATAATTTCTGGAAATATGATTTAAATAGTTTAAAGAGTATTGTTGTTTGATTAACATTTTTTATTTATTTTTTTATATAATTAATTTTAGCAAAATACTTTCGAGTAATAAAGGTACTAGGTAAACTGCAGGGCTGAACAAAAGTATTGAAGTATGTTTTACATCTATTCGTATAAACTGCCAAAAGAAAAATTTCATCCAGCTAGGCATTTTTTTGCTAAACTAAATTTCTCCATGATATAGTATATATATCAACCGACAAATCAAATACAGAGCCATTCAGAAGTATTGAAATACATATTTGGTTATGGGCAGTAACACCTATTTCCCTGAATAACGGAGTTTTGTTAAAGAATTAAGGAAATTTGGATAGTGTTTTATAATCTATGCTTAACGCGGGATTTTTTTTTTTTTTTTTACTAGTTAATACTTTGTAACGTAGATGAAAAATGTTTATGACTCCGGTTTGTGTGGCCGAGTTCTAACTCTTGTAAATAAACTCTGATGCTCGTAGCATTTTTTATATGTTATTGACGTGTACTACACCTTGATCGCTATTAATAAGGAAATGTGTAGAATTTATAGTTCATTTACATAGACAGTCTAAAGTATTCTGCTACATTATGGTCAATGGGAAAAATCGTTTCAAGTTCATTTCAATGACGTTAGACCATTTAAAACATAAAGAAATTTATATGCATTTACAAACGGCAGTATAACAAGCATTTTGTAGAATATGGGGTTTGTTAAACATTTATTATTTATTTAAAGAACCACACAAAAGAATTCCGTTTATGGGGATAATGATATATGGTTGGGAGCTTTTAGCGGCCAAAATATGTTACTAAATTATAGTGAAATAGACATAAATTATTCACTGATTTTCCTCAACGCTACATTTCCGCACCCACATTCCTTTACAAATCTGCTCATTAATGTTCCCGCTAATTGCCTTTACATTTCTGATGCATAACTTTGAAACACCCTGTATAGGCATATTGAAAATGTGAAGAGTGTAACTCAATAGAGCTTAAAACCGGGCTTTTTCAATATTTTTCGTGATGATATAAAATTTCACGCAAAGGAAAGTAAGAGTGTATAAAATTATATAATGTTGCTTAAACTGTGATGTTGAAAAATTATAATATTGCAACATTATATAAAAAAGTGATATTATAATTTTGCTTATTTGCTCAACGCTTAACGCTGCACGAATAAAAATGTATGTTAAATTTGCAGCGAGACTAGATCTTTGAATGGGTCGGGTTGTGTATTTTACCTGAACACGAAAATTCTATTCAAATCGGAATCCAACATAAATGTTTTTTTATCGATCTGAACCGCTAATATTTGAATTCGAATCCGACACATAAACAGTATTCCGCCTGAAACAGAGCTAATTTTAATACTTACAACGTTATTAAAAAATTCCAAAACATGTTTTAAAACAAATATTGTTAGCATATAGTCATGCTTTACATTAATAAGAACAATTTTTGACAAATATAAAAATTTTACTTCTTCAAAATAACAGCATTATCAATAAAAAATTTTGAGAAACAATTAATAAACAAGTTGGAAATTACACATGAAGCGTAACAAATGAGGTGCGTTCGTACGATAACGAAGTTTTTAAAATATCCAGATCTTGCTGATATAGTAGACAGTACTTCGGTTACATTATAGTAGTAGAAATCGTTGTGTTCCTGTAAATATACAGGAAGTAATTTTTATTACACCTCAGCAACCTATATCATATTCATAAAATGCTAAATAGTTTAATGTAATTAAAACACGCCCCACAAACAATGTTTCTCCGTATAGCTTTATGTAATGAAATACTTTTGTGTGCTCCTGTAATTTAAAACAAATATTCTTTGCATCACAGATTGTACAGAATGTATATTTTAGTATATATATACTTCATAGGTTCATGTCTGTTTTATTATGTTTGAATAAGTTAAAACCATTAAAATGCATTTGAAACTTTTTTTCCCGTTGACCGTAATGTCCTGGAATATTTTTTATTGTTCCTGTAATTGATTTATGCATCCAATTTCTATAAAATTTAAAATGACACGACAAAATTATGTAATAATTATTTGTTTTAAATTTCAAATGATTAAAATGCATTTGAAACCCCCCTTGACCGTAATGTAACGGGATACTTTTGATTGTCCCTGTAATTCATCTATACATAATTGATCTATCTTAAATTTGAAATAACTTCACAAAATTATGCATTAATTATGTATTTTAAACTTCAAACGATTCGGTTGGGTAGTTTTTGCGTTGTTATATGCGAATGGACAGACAGACGGATGGACTGAACGACAACTATAGGTGCTACGTATTTACATAATTACGAAAGCACCTAAAAACAACAGATATAAAGCATAATAAAATTTGAGAGCTGTAAAATAAATGAGCTGATTTTCACGCAGTAAAAATTTCGATTCTTAACATGTTTTTAAAATTATTAGAAAATAAATTACACATATTTTAAGATTAATCGCATTTAAATGCGAAAAATGAAGCATAAATACAGGGTTTCGATATTACAAATAGATTTATTCTAAATAAATAATTCAGGGATAAAAAAAAAAATCAAGATGAATATATAAAAAGAAATTTGTTTTGTTACATATTAATAATTGCATTTAAATAATATTTAAAATATAATAATGAAAACATTCTTTTAAAATCATGTATGAAAACATAAGTAATAAATATTAATCTAAAATACAGATTTCTGATTGCAAACGATTTTCAGATATTAGCAAAATAATGTTATCTTTTCAAGAAAAATCTAAAAGATTTTCTATTTTGATATTTAAAACACGTATAATTAAATAATCAAAGAAATTTTTACCTGTAAAGCGCTGTCTAATAAAAAATTTGACGATAAAAAACAAGAGCAATCAAATACGGGTTTTAACCGGTTTGAATTCATAGGCGAATCAAAGCACGTGGTTTTGTTTGGACTTAATGTGACTTAATGTAGGGTTACATTTTTGGCATCACCCAAATCATTATAGTTCACCTCCAGTATATTCTTCCTCCATGGAACTTTAGCAAAACTCATAGTTACGGTCACGAACGCGAGAGAATCTTATTTTTGGGGCGGTTAACGCGCGTTACAGCTTGTTATTTAATCATAAAGGTTTCTGTCCCTTCACCTACAAAACTTTTGAGATAGATTCGCTCCTCTGAAAAATCTAGTTTCATATTTACTATGACTTGCATTATTTCTGCAAATTAATTTTACTCCATTCTTATAATACTTTTATTCTTACGCTACTTTTATTCTTATTATTTCTGTAAATTAATTAATAGAGTTTCAGAGTCGTAGGGGGTCTTATGGTTACCAGTGTTGAGATGTATGTGTATTATATAATACGCTTGTGACACATATGTCTACCACGAGTCATGGCCTGATTGATTACACATTACTGCAGCGGGCACTTTAACCAATATTTCCGAATAGTAATTTCTATATTATTTATGACACAAATTCTGCAGTAAGGTGACAATTTATGTTTACAAAAGACGGGTAGAATTTAACCACTGTGGTAATAAAAGTATACTACGCTCTACCACTTCTACAGTAACTTAATAATATTGCATGTTTTGAACCATCTGAATTTGCATTATTTGCAACACATGAGGTGCGCCTATGTTTATTGAAAGATTGGACAGGTCTGCGGCCAAAACACTTATTAACAGAACTTATCAGGATTAGGAGAAATTAATTAAAAAACGAAAAATTGAATATTTATAAGTGCGTTTCTTTCAAGGAAATCTACAAAACATAATTCAGGTTCTAAGATATATATTACAAATTTAAAATTTTTTTTCGCCTTCCCCTCTTAAATCTAAAAAGAAAGTTCTAGCAAATTCTGTACTCTCGAACCATCATTATTTTATGTAAACATAAATCATGCCCAGAGTCGAGATTAATATCCGACAACGACAATTTTATTTAAAAATATATATATATTATTTAACCAATTTATAATCGACTCAGAATTTTCAAATATCCGTGCAAACGATACAGTTCGGCAGACGATTAATTTTAAGAAAAAAAGAAAAGAAATGAATTTATTGTTATGCATACATCGAATGTTGCAGGGGAAAAAAATAAAATCATAGATAAATAAAAATAATGATATTTTTTGAAAGGTTTTGGAATAATTTTAATAAGACTTTCTTAAAAAGTGTTGATAAAAACATAGAAGAAATGAGTTTTATTTGAATATTAAGAAAAAAAGTTTAATTAAGAATATTTTTAATTTAGAGCCATCTTTTTAAATTTACGCATACTGGAACAAATGTTTTTTAAGGCGAATTAAGAATTTATATCGTTTCCATAAAGATTAATAGATTAGATCTAGAAACAAGAGTTTAATTTAATAAGTTGAAGTAAGTACGGAATATTATTATATGGAAATTAATATAATATAAAGGTTAGTTTTGGCAAAAAAAATTTAAAATTTGTAATATATATAATAAATTTTATATAGTTAAATTAAGAATAAAATAAAAGGAAATTTGCTCCTCAACTGAAATTTTTGGCGTCTGTACGCGCCGCGCACTTTACACACCGGGTCGTCGCGCCCCTGATTCTAGTTTATGAAATTATTCACAAAATCAAGCGAAAATTTCTCGTTGCTGAAACGATTCAATATCGTTTTGTCACCTCGAAAACAAGGGACTAGAAAAGCCAGGTCATGTCTATTTAGCTAATTTGTTTACCCTATTCGAACAGTTCGGTCATGTATAACTCTAGTTTAAGTATTCATAAAGTGACTAACTATTCATTCTAGGTGAAGACGGTATAACCAGGAATGCAAGCGCAGCGCCAAAAACGACCGATTGGTTCCACCAAAGTTTAAAAATATTCCTTGCTTTATCAAATCTCAGGAATCTTAGTATAAAATAAGATGAGAAATATTTTTTTAATTTAGTGATAACAATCGGTCGTTTTTGGCGAGGCGCTTGCATCCCTGGTATATATATATTTTTTTCTGTGTAGTTGCACATACACACACACAAAGTGTTTCTAACATGGCTTTAGTTCTCTCAACTTGAAAACTTTTTTTTTCTTTCCTCCATCTGAAAAAAAAAAAAAAAAAAAAAAAAAATGTTTGAAAGAGTTAAAATAAATAAGAAAAATTCTCAATCCATGTCATACCTTCGCAAATCCTTGCTGAAAATATTAAAGCTACAATATCAAAAGCGACAACATTTGGAGCATATAAATGTCTAATCAGGAAAAGTCATCGTTTATTTAACTCCTTAAGGACGAGCGACGCGTATTAACTGCCGCAAAAAGGCTTAAGTATCCGCGTCTATACCCACCAGTAAAATTTTACTAAAAAACTTGCCTTATTTAATCGAAGCATTTTCCCGACTTAATAAGGCACCAATTTCTGTTTTTAAAAAACGGTCATAAAACATAAAAAATTTCGTAAAAGGCTCACGCCGCGAAGGGGTTAATGAGCTCAGAATAAATTATTTCACATTGTCCTCAGATGTTTTTGTTTGTCTTAAGAAGTGAGCTGAATAGATAAATGAGGCAGATTATCGTGATGAACGGCCAGTTAAAACAATTAGAGGGCAAACAATGGTTTAGGCTCTCATTTGTATTATCTGAAAAAAAAAAATGCATATCTCTGCCTTAGGAATGAATTACTCCTTTCTGTTAACAATCGTATTTTTGTATTTTATGAATATTTAAATTGCGATCACATTTCTATCTTTTATTTATTGTTTATTATTATTATTATTATTACTACTAATATTAAAGATCGACTGAAGCGGGTTTTGAAGGCGGAAACAGAAACCGAAACCGAATTTAAGGGATTTCCCTATTTTCGGCCGAAAACGAAAATGCGGATTTTTTTTATGTAATTAACACATACATAAATGTACATAATTATTAATTAACTATACATATTTATTAAATATGCTCAGCTATTAATTAATTATAATAGTTATTAAATATACATAATTATTATTTATTAATTATACGTGGGGCACGAATTGGTTCTCTGTGCCTTATACCCAAAATTTGTATCTTCATATAAAATAATACGTAATTAATTCATTTAAGACACACAAAAATTTACTAATGATACGAATATCATTTATTTTTAGGTACACTAAAAACCTCCATGACGGACACTTATTTTAACGGACAATTTTCCAACCCCCACTCCCAAAACCTAAATTTTTGTATGTTTAACCTCTGAATAACGAACATTCCGATTAGCGGACAGTCATTTTGGCGATTAAAGAATGAAAAATTAGTTTTTATCAATACTTTTTCTTTTAGTTCGCTCAACTTAAAGATTATTTTTCTTTCATTTATTTGAAAAAAAAAAAAAAAAAAAAAAACATGTTTGAAAGAGTTAAAAGTGATAAGAAAATTTCTTAATGCATGAGATATATTTGCGAATCACGCTGAAAATATTCAGGCTACAAATTACAAGGCCGACATTTGAGGAATATAGATGTCTAATCCTGAAAAGTGATCGTTCCTTTAAATGAGCTCGATGTAAATTATGTCTCATTGTCTTCAGATTGTTTTTGTTAGTCTAAGAAGTCAGCTGAATAGATAAATGAGGCAGATTATCGTGAGTTAAAACAATTACAGTGTAAAGAATGGTTTATACTCGCCTCTAGATTATCTAAAAAAAAAAAAATGCATGTCTCTGCCCTAGAAATGAATTACTTATTCCTGTTAACCATTTAACCCTTTCCGGGGCAACATATTTGCATTCGTAAAATGTTGAAATAATTGAATGACACCAGTATTTATTTGTAAAATAATAAAAGTGTATTTTTGCGTATTTAATAAAAGGGAAATTTTCCTAGAAAATTTCTGGTGCCAGTGTGGCAATTTGGAATTAAAATTAGGTGTTGTCATTGTGCCAACACCGCCCTTCAAGGGGTTAAACGCCAATGTTCCCAAGTGGGAAAATTGCATTATTTCTAATACAAAACATATATTTTCCAACATAATAACGATGTCCTTATTTTTCCTATAAAATATAAGGTTGATTTGATTTTTGAAATGAAAATATTTATGTTTAAACATTTACCACAGATATTAAGGAATATTTAAATTCATTTATTTGCATAAAAAGTATATTATTTGCTTATGTCGTTTTTCTACATTGCTTATATTTGACAGCTAGAGATTTAAATGTTTTTGGAATTCGAGAAAATACTCAAGAACAATATACAATAGCATGTAGCGAAAAATAATTTGTTATATTTGCATAGGTTGTCAATCAATAATCACGTTCCAAAATGCGAAAACTGAAATGAAAACAGCCAAAAAGACTGCGGAAATAAATTTTTTGTTATTTTCTAAATTTATATGCATAAATTTAAACATTTAAAGCTGTAATATAGGAAAAACAAAATTATTATTACATTGCGATATTAATTCGGCGTCTAAACGGTTAACAATTGCATTTTTATATTTTTTTTAATATTTATAATGCAGTCACATTTCTAACTTATTACTATTATTATTTACGGTAACATGCGAATGAGAAAATAAGAAAGAAAAACCACGCGCCAGACAAAGATTATGAAATCTTTTCTACAAGGTTCGCACTGTTCCTAAAATTTTCGTACTTTCCTACCACAATTTTTAAACGGTAATTTAATGTATAATTTCATTGTAGATTTAAAACGGGCCTTCCATGAAGATTTTTGATTTAAAATACTGGTACACCTCTTTAGGAAGGTGGGGACTTCCCTAAAAGTTGCCAATTCGTTAGAAAATGACATTGGAAAAATTTTAGCTCAATTGAATAACATTAATCCATGCCTCATAGAGGTTGAATTCTTGAAAAATTGTGATTTTTGAAAACAAAACTGTACTTTTTTCTTTTATTAAGTGAAAATTATTTGTTTTAAAAATGTGATTATGTTATTTCATAAAAAATGTTGTTGCCTCTCGTCAAGAAAAAAAAAAAAAAAAAAAAAAAAAAAAAATTGGCTTTTTCGGGGGAAAAAACTGCTTTTTGGTTTAAATTAGTTTTTTTTTCTTTTTTTTTTTTTAACCTGGTTTTTCTAAAACATGCTTCCTTATTACACATACATGCGGATTTATTGATGAAAATAGACCGTGATAAAAATTGTTGGATTGTAAGTAGGGTAACTTCATTTTAAAATAATTTAAATTAAGTAATTACAGTGAATTTATGTAGAAAATCGAAAAAAATATTTTTATTAAAATTTACTAAAATCACAGACAATACAAATAAATAAATTGAAAACATAAAAGCATTAAAACAATTTCATAATTTCATAAAAGATTTCGGATTCTTTCTCAGTGTTGAATCCAGGGGGTGGCCCGAGGGGGGATACCCCCCCCCCCCCAGAGCAATAAAATGTGCCCCCGGAAAATTTAAGATTTTGTGTTTTAAATGGGAAAAAATGCAGTTCCCCCCCCCTCTTCCCCGGAGAAAAATGTCTGGGTTCATTACTGTTCTTGCTAAATCTCTTATCAGTTATTTCAACTTATAAGTCAATTTAGTCAGTCAAGTTCTTACTTTTCGTTGTAAAATGTATATTATTATTATTATTATTATTATTATGTAAACAGATATAAAGTTTAACATACTCTCTCATATGCTGTAGCATCTCAGGTTCTTTTCTAAAGTATTGCGTAACCGAGGTGAAATTTCATCTTGCGTAAAAAATCAAAGAATAGGTTCAGCAACAAATCAGTGTCAAGAGTAAAACGATTGCACACATTTGATGTTGTTGCTAACAGAGAGTGAAATTAAATGAAAGGTAGAGCCGAGTTGTCTCTCTCCCTTCTCTCATACTACCAACTTTTTTTTCTTTCCTTCATTTTCCCCTTTGTCAAATGGCTTCGTTCATCGCGCACGTGTTAGTTTTGGTTTCATTTTGGGTGTGCAAGCGCGTTATCAGGAGGTACGCCTTTCACTGAAAGCGTGCAGAAGGGTTTTTTTATTATTATTTCTTTCTGTAGCGATGTTTTTTATTATTTCAGAGTTGTTCTTCTATTACATCATGTTTATTTACTTCGTGATGAAGACGATTTTATTACGGAAAGGTCATTTAGGTTCATATTAGCTCGGGTAACGCGCGCCATTAAGCTGTAACTTTGTACTGCAGTGTAAGCTTGGGTAATGCGCGGAATTAATAGCTGATTGTAGATATTATAATCGATAGCAGGACTCGAAATGGAAAAATCCACGAACCGGAACGTTATTTTAAAATCAGGGGAGTGTAACGAAAAAACTGCGCCAGGGGCAAAATTGTACTTTGGCGCCCCGTCTACCCTTTTATTATTATTATTATTATTATTACAAATCAAAAAATGAATTTGGTAGTATAAATTTGGCGTCCACTAAATTTCCGAGCCCGGGTCGACCGCCCCCCCCCCCTCCCTTCGCACGGCGCTTTTCAAAATCATTGTTGACTAACAAATGATTTGGAAATACAGTCGAACCTCCATATAACGAAACTCCATACATCGAATTTCTCCATATAACGAATTTTTAGTAAGAACGGTCCCCTTTTCGCATGATTACATTAAAAACATACTCTATATAGCGAAATATCTATCTCCATATAACGAATTTTTTCATAAATTGATCTTAATTTATTCAGTTTTAAAAAAGCTTCGAAATCATATGGAATCAATTTTCCATCACTTATTTTTGATTTATCGTTCAGTGGAGAGGTTTTTTTTTTTTTTATAAATATTACTTCTCTCCTTATTCTTTAAATCTAACAAGTTCATCCCACCTCCCACACACCTTTCAACATCCTTCTCAAAACACAGTCAATTGAATTGTTACACAAATAAGAGAGGAATCAATGAGAGCACATAAGAGAGACCTTCAAATGGAGGAAAATATCAACTACAATTTTTCATTCCTTGCTAAAATTTGAGAATTTTTTTTGAGAGCGTAACAATTGTAATTTTAAAATCAAAACAACAAAAAATTACAGATTTCTTCCTCTGAAATTTATGTAAGTCTTCCTTATTTGATTTTCATTAAGCTTTCAAATAAATGTCTTTTCTCTTTTTTGAAACTGCTTAAATAAGTAAGAAATAAAATGTTAGGTTAATATATACTTTTAAACATTTCAAATTCTTAATTAAAAAGATCAAAAATAATAGTTGTTCAAAATTTACACATTAAATACTATTTTTAACATCATACTCTATACATCGAATTTCTCTATATAACGAATTTTTTACTGGAACGATGGATTTCGTTATATAGAGGCTCGACTGTATAAACAAATTTATATTTAACCATTCAAAACAATTTTATAAAAGCATACAAGGTTTTTATTAATATAATAATAAATGTTGGTTTGTTGGTTGTGTATATGATGGCGTATTATCAACACTTGGGATATGGGCCCTATGTGGGGGTCTTTCTAAGGGAACCTAATCCGTATTTACGCAGATAAATCTAAGGGTAGAAAAAAAAACGGAAAACTTCGAACGACTAGGCCAACGGGCGCAATTGGGTTCGAACCCAGCATCTACCGTCTACCAGTTTCGAGGGCAGAATCACTTGGCCACTAATGGGGCTAATAATAATAAAAAATTTTACACAGAGCACAATTTATATATATATCTATGCCTATATTACAAAAAGGTAAAGTTTTTTCTTTGTAGGGTTTAATCTCTAGAACGACCGAACCGATTTCAAAAGTAACGGTACCAAAATGATGATGTTTGCTGCTGTTCAAACATAGGCTACATCTTATGTCCATATCACTAACCCAAAAGAGGTGCAGGAGCAAAAAAATATTCTAAAAATGCAATTTTTGTGTTACTAGAAACATGAAATTCTGCATGTTAATTACTTATAAGAAATATTTGATGTCTAACAATATTTCCTAAAAGTTAGGAAATTTGAAAGTGTTGAAAATCTGCGAAAAACGTTCTAAATAGCGATTTTTAAGCTATTTCGGGAAGTAATGAACCGATTAAAAAAATAATGATGTCAAAATGATGATAACAGTCCCTGCTCTAACATAGTCTATATCTTATGTTGGTATTGAAGTTTTTTTGTGATATTTTGATGAAATTTGCGGTTTTTTGTGATCTTTTAACAAAATTTGTGTGTCTTGTGTGTGTGGGGGGGGGGGGGACTTTCTCCTCTTTTAACGAAATGTGTGGTTGTTTTGCGATCGTATGATAAAATTTGCGGTTGTTTTGTAATCTTTTGACACATCTGAGGTTATTTCGCCTTTCTTTTGACGAAATTCGTAGTTATTTCGCGATTCTTTAAAAAAATTTTCGGTTGTTTTGACTTATTTTCATGAAATCTTCTTTTGACGAAATATGAATTTTTTTTCTGATCTTTGTGTGATTTTGTGACATTTGAGGGTTTTTTTGCGATCTTTTAACGAAATTTGTGTGTGTGTGTGAGGGGAGGGGTCTTTCACCCCTTTTGACGAAATACGTGGTTGTTTCGCGATCTTTTGAAGAAATTTAGGTTTTTTTCTAAATCATTAAAAAAGAGCGTTCATTTCGCGATCTTTTGACAAATTTTAGTTTATTTTACGATCTTGTGACAAAATTAACGTTTGTTTTCTTGTTGTTTTTATTTTAAATAATTTTTGTACAAAATTTGCAGTATTTTCATATCCGAATTTTCAAATTGATGACCGAATTTTTTTTTTAACTTTCGGAAAATTTCGAAGCAAAATCACAGCTGATATAATATGTATCAATGCAATTACAATATGACTTCATTAACGTTCAGGCATAGTAATAATTAAAATTATTATTACTAAAAATGTATTTATTAAAAATACAAAACATTGCTCACTGGCGCACAAAACAAGAACTTGTATAACGTACTTGTACGCTTGTACTTGTGTTTTGAATTTGTACAGTTAAAATAAAATAACTCTATAGTTTAACTGTACAAGTTCATATTAAAGTTCTTGTTTAGTGCACCATTGAGGAATGTTTTGTATTTTCAATAAATACATTCTTAGTAGTAGTTAAATTTTATGGTGCAATTGTCCAGTATGTGTTTATAATTATTATTGTTATTTGCTTCATTCTCTTTGCGCCGTTCGCGATTCTTTTATTTTAAACATATATTTCACGCTTTAAATTTAAAATAAAGATCACTTTACTAAAAGAATAATGTGCAATAAAGCAGAAAAAGTATTAGAAAGTTGTAATGGCCATGGTACGTTGTTACATAACGTTTTCTAAACATCTTCAAAAACGCTTCGGAAGACTATCACCCTATGAATATGAATTGAATCGCACCCGAAACAAAAACATTCGTTTTGTTTTAGACAATGAAATATTCGTTAAACTTTAATTAATAGATTTGGATAACTATAATATTAACGTTATTAACAAAAAGGCAATTTTTTTTTTTTTTTTTTTTTTTTTTTTTTTTTTTTTTTTAATTGAAAAAAAAATCGGACTTGAAAGGTTTAAAGTTGAGCATAAATAACCTGCTGTACAGGGAAGCAAAGAACAAGATACAGTTGACTCTCGTTAATTCGAACTCGTCGGGACCACAAGAAATGTTCGAATTATCCGAAGTTCGAATTAAGGAAAACATGCTTAATTGGTACTATTGCAAAAGAATTAATGTTATAGTGTTTTTTAATTTGTTATGTTTGTTATCATCAGAATATGACTTAATATTAAATTAGAATGTATAAATACATAAACTAATTAAAATATTAGAAATAAGCACAATGGAAAAAAAATTTGAAGCGTCACTGATGGACAGACGGGGCACTTAGAAAGTGGATATCAAATGCATGGGATTATATGTTATACTCGTTCGGAACAATTTTCACAAAAATCAAAAACAGAAAGTTAGTCAAATGATCTGAAATCCGTGAGAAAGAAAGGAAGAATGAAAAATCGGAATTCTCGTTAGTTCGAATTAAACGATGTCAAGGGAAAATGAGTTCGAATTGATGAAAAAATTTAACGTTATTCTGTCATTGGAAAAATCGGAATTCTCGTTAGTTCGAATTAAACGATGTCCAGGGAAAATGAGTTCGAATTGATGAAAAGATTTAACGTTATTCTGTCATTGAAAATTTCGGAATTCTCGTTAGTTCGAATTAAACGATGTCAAGAGAAAATGAGTTCGAATTGATGAAAAAATTTAACGTTATTCTGTCATTGAAAATTTCGGACTTCATGTTTAGTTCGAATTAAGCGAAGATTCGAATTATCTGATTTCGAATTAATGAGATTCAACTGTATATTGCATTTATCTATTCATCGACTTCTTAAACTAAAATAAAAACAAACATATGAAGAGAGCGGGAAATGATTTACCTTTATATATTATCTAAATTGGATATTTATATTCTTGAAACGTCGCTCTTAAAATTTTTGCCAAATCTATTCAGCGCGATTTTAAAAGTTATGTCGTGAATTAAGATTTTTTTCTTATAGCGTTAAATTTTTTCAAACGTGCTTTTGGAAATAAACAACAACAACAAAGAAAAAAAATCTTCCAATTGTGAGAAGTTAGAAACGTGTGAGGAATACATAAAATCTGTATATATATTAATGTTTTTTCTCCATTTTATTTTGGTTTTATGAGTGTTGGTTGCCCCAAATTTGTATTATTTTGCTTTTTCATGGCTAATACGCTGATGAAAGCACACACTTTTTTTGTAGTTTCAAAGTACTTCTGGCCTGAAGATTGTGGTTTGGTTCTACAAATTCCATTTGTATTCAGTTTAATTTTTTTTTTCATGTTTCAATGTGGTAATTTTGTATTAAATTCAATGGTATACATATTGTTACACAATTAATGGTTATATATGTAATAAAATAAAAAAAAATGGCGCCATTTTGCTCTCTCTGAGTTTTTAATTCTAAAATTGTGGAACATATTTTTAATCTTAGTTTCGTAATATATTAATCTTTTAACAGCTAAAGTCCTTTTTCTTTTTTTATTTAACTTATTAATAATCTATTGCTTGTTTCTCAAAAAAGGCGGGAAATTATTTCGTAATCTTTCCTTTTTAGAATATTCTAGGGATTTTAATTTTATTTTTTATTTAACATCATGTGATCTGTGTTAATGCGCGGATGTTAAAAGGCTTGTCTATTTGCGAGACAAGATCCTTACCCGAGGTCCACGCCTCCTAGGCCAATCAGAGGTAATCATTTTTATTACGTAGACTCAGATTAATCCTGGTTGGATTTTTAAAATGATTGACGCGGAGTGAGAAGGGGCTAATTTGTGGTGCAAATGTGGCTTTCTCATTTGGATTTTTAGGAGCTCAGAATGCATCTTTCCTTTCAACTGCCTGGTCGCCCGATAATTTTTTCCCGATAAATTGTAAGATGGGATGACGTAACTTAATCACGAAGTTGGTGAAGTGGAAGTTATTCGATGAGAGTGCCAAGGCGATTGCGGGAAAGAACTTAACTTATTTATGAGTTCTAATAAAATTAATTTAAAGACTGCTTGATTGAACTTTCTTATGGGGAAATACCCCGATAAAGTCATCCACTGCTGGTCAAACTGCCGGAGCGACTGCTCAGCTCATTCCACTGTTCAGTGGCGTAGCTATGTTTTTTGGCGCCCGGGGCCAGCAAGAAATTTTGCGCCCCCACCCCAATATAGATATATAACAATTTCTCTCAATCTGGCGCCCCTGGGCCTTGGCGCCCGGGGCGGACGTTCCCCTTGCCCCCCCCCCCCCCCCCCCTAGCTACGCCACTGCCACTGTTGACTTTTAGTGAGTAGAAGAATGTTCGCCATCTTCGTATCATGATATATATATATTCTAAAATTTGTTTTATCACCATTGCAGGGCTGTCACCAGAGACCCCCCCCCCCTCACACACGCACACACACACATCACTAACAAGTTTTGGAGTCCTTTCGCTATTTGCAATAAAAAGAACATTTTTTTAAATATCTTCTTTACAAGTTAGGACTTATCGAATAAACAAGCATTTCCCAACTTTTTTTTCTGCGAACCTCTTTCTTAGGATTTTCATTTCAGAGTACCCCAATTTCGCTTAAAGCGTCTCCCCTCCCCCCCAACCTAAACTCAACTAGATAACCAAAACGTGCTGTTTTTCATTAGTTATCGTCTTATCACAACAAAATTATAAATCGATACAAATTGCATTGTCATTTCTAATATTTTTATGACTTTACTAACCATTATAACCATCGACATTATTTTCACGTATCCCCAGGGATATGCGTATACCAGATTGGGAACCGCTACAATAGACTGTTAAAAGTTCTAAAGATTAAGAGTTAATAGATTTATTTATTTATTTTCAAAATATATATTAGTGATTAAAAGCTTATCTACTTAAACCACTTTTAAAAAGTTTTAAAAAAAGTGAAAATTGAGCATAATTAACCTCATATACAGGTAAACAAAGAACAAGGTAAAATGCATTTATCTATTCATCGACTTCTTAGACTAAAAGAAAAATATATATATATTAAGATAACGAGAAATAATTTAGCTTTAAAAATTATCCTAGTTGGTTATTTATATTCTCCAAATGTCGCTCTTAAAATGTTTGCCAAATGTACTCAGCACGATTTTAAAAAGTGTGTTGTGAATTAGTAATTTCTCATATCACTTTTATCCTTTCTAACGTGCTTTTAAAAACCAACAACAACAACAAAGAAAAAGAAAGCTTCAAATTGAAACAACTAAAAGGCGTGTAAGGAATGCATAAATATATATATACAGTTGAGCATCGTTTATACGACGCCGAGGGGACTACCGAAAAACGTTGTATAAACGATAACGACGTATAATCGATTTTCACTTCCAAAACCAGAATTAATTTTGTTTTCACATAATTTTAATGTTTAACGTGATGATTTGCATGAATTTGTAAATTAAACAAACCAAAATAAACAAATAACCAAAAAACGGGGAAGGAGGGTATTAGTAAGCAATTTAAATATGTGTGCCTTTATTTATGTTTCCCCGAAAGGTTCCTCATTTGCAGTACATCATTTCCTTTCCATTTAAAATCAACGATCAAAAACCCTGCGTGGCCAATTAAAAGTCGCCAATACTGATAACAGTTAGAAGGATAGTCTATTTGCAACCTAAAACAGGTCGGGAAAGCTGACCGTCCCCGAAAAAAGAATTATCCCTCCCACAGTATAATCTGTTACACGTAAGCTGATTTTTCAGACTGATCGAACTTCGAACCCCAGCCCACATTTTTATAATTTAGAGTGTATTTAAACACGCTCTTTGATGTCATTCATAGCTGACAAATTCCGTTCGTTCATAAAATACACAAGAAAAATAAGCAAAAATAAACCTATACAAAATTGAAAAATTGACGTATAAACGATTTTGGGCGTCGTATAAAAGATATAGTTTTACATTAAAATGAATAGAGATGAATCGGGACCACATTAAAACGTCGTATAAATGTAAACGTCGTATAAGTGATCGTCGTATAAACAATGCTTTACTGTATATATATATATATATATACACTGGTGTAAAAAAGTTAAGCATCATTGGTAATTAAGTAAGTAATGTAAGAAATATAAATCGAAATGTGGTGAAACTCCAGGTGTGTAAACAAAATAGTACGCGCCATATATTTTCGCGAAGAGTTTTCCCCGAAATCGAACAGGGGACCGTCAACAAATTGAAAAAGAACGAAGATCTTTTGGATAACCCTGTCAAAACTAATGTAGCAAAAGCGTTCAAACTGCACATTATGATTAAGTGGCTTATTGTAATGTACTGTGTTAATTTTTATAAGGATAGCATGTATACTCGTAGAGAAATTAAGGTTTTTATAAAAACAGTCCTAAATTTTTTGCTTATAATTTGCAGAGTTCTTAATATAAAATAATGTTGTTTTCTGAAAATACGACAAACATCATTGTACATAATACCCTGTCATCAGAATTTAAAAATAATAAAAATTGTATGACAAATGAGCAGGTTTACTAAATAATTTTTTACTGCGCATGCGTGAACGATATCAAAATTTCATTTGCATATTGTGTTAGCTAAATGTATAGAGCAACTTCTGTAAAAGTTTCAAAAAGATAGCTTGAAAATTCTGAAAATTATCGTCTATAGAATCAACTCAAAATCCGTTATTCCTAAAAGGAAGCAAAATATCAGGGGTTTTATCCAAATACAGTGGTACGTGCAATATTGTCTAGGCACGAAACAATGAAATATGGATACAGCCCCTCATCTTTTTGCTTCATTAGGGAATAAAATATTTTGATCTCATTCTATCAACGATAATTTTCAGAATTTTTAATCTATGTTTTTGATACTTTATCAAAAGTTGCTCTACACATTTAACTAACATAATATGCAAATGAAATTTTAATAGCGTTCACGCATGCGCAGTAAAAAATTATTTAGTAAACCTGCTCATTTGTCATACAATTTTTATTATTTTTAAATTCTGATGACAGGGTATTGTGTACAATGATGTTTGTCGTATTTTCAGAAAACAACATTATTTTATATTAAGAACTCTGCAAATTATAAGCAAAAAATTTAGGACTGTTTTTATAAAAACCTTAATTTCTCTACGAGTATCCATGCTATCCTTATAAAAATTAACACAGTACATTACAATAAGCCACTTAATCATAATGTGCAGTTTGAACGCTTTTGCTACATTAGTTTTGACAGGGTTATCCAAAAGATCTTCGTTTTTTTCAATTTGTTGACGGTCCCCTGTTCGATTTCGGGGAAAACTCTTCGCGAAAATATATGACGCGTACTATTTTGTTTACACACCTGGAGTTTCACCACATTTCGATTTATATTTCTTTCATTACTTACTTAATTACCAATTATGCTTAACTTTTGGACACCAATGTATATATATATATATACACACATTTTTATTTTATCTTTTTAGGTGCGTTCGTAATGACGTAAATACGTAGCACCTATTGTTGTCGCTCAGTCCGTCCGTCTGTCCGTCTGTCTGTCTGTCCGTCTGTCCGTCCGTCCGTCTGTCCGCATATAACAACGGAAAAACTACCCAACCGAATCGTTTGAAATTTAAAATACATAATTATAACATAATTTTGTCGAGTCATTTCAAATTTTATGAAAATCGGATGGATAGATCAATTACAGGGACATTTAAAGGATTCCGTTACATTACGGTCAATAAGGAAAAAAGTTTTAAATGCATTTTAATCGTTTGAAATTTAAAACATATAATTATTGCGTAATTTTGACGAGTCATTTCAAATTTTATGAAAATCGGATGGATAGATCAATTACAGGGACATTCAAAAGGATTCCGTTACATTACGGTCCATAGGAAAAAAGTTTTAAATGCATTTTGATCGTTTGAAATTTAAAACATATAATTATTGCGTAATTTTGTAGAGTGATTTCAAATGTTATGAAAATCGGATGCATAGATCAATTACAGGGACAATCAAAAGGATTCCGTTACATTACGGTCAATGGGGAAAAAGTTTCAAATGCATTTTAATGATGTTACACTCATTCGAGCATAAAAGAATTCGCATGAATCTATGAAATATATACTAAAATATGCATTGTGTACAATCTGTGATGCAAAGAATTTTTATTATTAAATTACAGGGCCACACAAAAGTATTCCACTATATAATGCTATACGGGGAAACATGGTTTGGTACGTGTTTTAATTATATTCAACTATTTCACATTTTATGAATAAGATATATGTTGCTGAGGTGTAATAAAAATTACTTCCTGCATATTTACAGAAACGTAAAGATTTCGACTACTATACTATATCCGGAGTACGATCTACTATATCAGCAAGATCTGAATATTTTTAAAACTTCGTTATCGTAAGAACGCACATCATTTGCTACGTTCACGTGCAATTTCCAACTTGTTTTTTTTTTACTTACTTCTATTTTTACATGAAGAAAGTATTAGATTCCTGAAATTTTCGAAAATCGGTTTTTGACGAATTTACACGTTTTAGGGGTCAGAGAACCCAAAAATCATGTTTTTACAAAATGTTTGTGGGTTTTTGAATCTGTGAGTTTCTGTGATATAGTCATAAAAATATTAGACGGTATACGATCTAAGCAGAGGATATACACTCAATGCAGATGGTATACCCTACAATGTACATACTATAGCGTTTCTGGGAAACAGAGGGTGTAAGGTGGTCCTTAAAAAATCCAGAAGCTATATGGTATGTACCTCCATATACCCTCCACTACATCCCTGGAGTCTATCTGTCAGGCTGCGTGTGTGAAAAATTTTGTGGGCGCTCTATCTCAAGAACTAATTCACGGAAATTCACAAAACTTTAGATTCTGTTAGGCCTTGATATAAACTAGATCTGATTAGCATTTGGTGTATATCGCTCGACTAATGACGCTGATATGCTGCATTATTCACAGTTTTTACTATAGCCATATTTTAAAAACAAGCGCATTGATTTTCATAAAACTTTAGATTTAGTTAGTACTTGATATAGTGTGGTACTGATTATGTTTTGGTGCAAATCGTTCAACAGGTGGCGCTGCCATGGTGCATTATTCGTGATTATCGCAATAGCTCTATCTGAAGAAAGTCAAAAAGTAATTTTTTCTAGAAATTAAAAAAAAAAAAAAATTTGAACCCGAAAGGGTTAAATTTGAGCACAAATAACCTCATATACAGGGAGACAAAAATAAGATACATTCTATTTAACTATTCATCAACTTCTTACACAAAAAAATATAAACAAACATATGAAGACAATGAGAAATAATTTAACTTTAGAAATTATCCTAATTGAACATTCATATTCTTGAAATGTCTCTCTTAAAATTTTTGCCAAATGTATTTAGCACGATTTTTAAAGGTATTTTTTTAAACAATTTCTCTTATCACTTTTAATGCTTTCAAAGTGCTTTTGAAAATAAACAACAACAATAAAGAAAAAAAAATCTTGTAATTGAAAGAACCAAAAGAAGTGTAAGGCGCATAAAATCTGTATATATAGTAATGTTTTTCTTCATTTTATTTTGGTTTTATGAGCGTTGATAGCCCCAAATTCATATTACATTCACTTCCAAAAGTTAAGCACGAAGATGTGAAATGCAAAAAATCAACGAATACTGCTTTGATTGAAACAAAATTCGGCAGGAAAGTAGCGTATATATTTATGCATAAAACAAAATCAATAATTATATACAGAAATGTAAACAATATTAAATTTTTATAAGTTATCAGATAATGACGTACTGGAGACTTAAACAGAATTATGTATAAGGGTGAAAATAAACAGCACATAAAATGAAAAAAATACATTAATAGGGTATGTGAACCCCCCTCATCTGTATACAAAGTTTACACCTTGTGACCATGCTTTCAATTAGATAGTCAAAAACCGCAGAATTAAGCAATCATCGCCATTCTTCTTGAAGAGCAGTTTCCAGCTCAATAAGAGCAACTGGAGGTGGGAAACGTAAACATACAGCAGGGCCGAGAGCATCCCAAAGATTTTCAATGGGATTAAGGTCAAGTGAATATGCTGGCCACGCCATATGCGCAATCTCTTCACTCTCTAGGTAGTCATCGACGATGCCAGCTCTATGGAGACGTGCATTATCGTCCATTAAAACAAAAGTAGGGCCAACTGCTGCAGCGTACAATCTAACAATGGGTTCTAGGACTTCGATACTGGACAGCCATCACAGAACCTAGTTTAAAGATGTGCAGGTCGGTGCGGTATCCTAATGAAATCCCTGCCCACACCATAATGCTTCGTCTCGGAATGCGCGATGTTCGGAGATGTTTTGGGGCTCATTGGGTGTTCCGTGTTCACGCCATATCCTTATACGCTTGTCATCTGGCTGCAGAGCAAATCTTGACTCATCAATAAACATGACATTGCCCCAGTCAGACACAGTCCAATTGACATGTTCTCGGCGCCACTTTAATCGTACCCCTCTTGATTGGACGGATAGAGGAACACAAACTCAAGGTACCCGGACGTACAGTCCACTCATATGTAATCTTCGGCGTACAGTAACTGCAGATATCGCCTTACCAATGGACGCTGTAACCATAGATGTCACATGTATGGAGGTCGCTCTGCGATTCCGTTTGGCTACAATAGCAATATATCGATCTTTTGCGGGGTTTATAACCCTTTGGCGACTAAATACGGGGCTTTGGACAACTGTCTGTGTGGTTTGAAATTGTTTCCATAAACGTGAAATTACAGAATGATGAACGCCGAAGAAAAGAGCAACATCTGTGATTGACTGTCCTGCTTCAATGTACCCGACAGTACGCCAGCGCTCAAAATTTCCCATTCGTCTTCCGGAAGTCATAGAAACACGTGTGTCTTCAAAACAAATTGGAGAAAAGTTTAAAACACCTTCTATCAGCACTTGCAATCAACTTCTGTAACCCTTCATAAAGCTGGCTTCTTATAAAACTGCCCTTTTTGCATATTTCTGGACATGAAAGTGCGGTTGGCTGTTACCTAACATATTTGCATACTTCCATCTACCTCTGCAGCGATTTGCATCCTCTTCAATTCTGATTGGCTTCAGGAAATTAGCATTTTCCTCTCCGTGCTCAACTTTTGGAAGTGACTGTATTTTGCTTTTTCGTGAATAATACGAAGATGAAAAACACATTTTTGTTCCAAAGTATTTGTGGGCCTGACGATTCTGCTTAGGTTCTACAAATTCCAATTATATTTCTTTTATTATGTTTCCATGTTTCAGTGTGGTGTTTTTGTATTAAATTCAATGGTTTGTGTATTGTTTTATAATTATTGGTTATACATATATACAGTCGGCTCTCGTTAATTCGAACTCGTCGGGACCACAAGAAATATTCGAATTATCCGAAGTTCGAATTATGGAAAATACGGAATGAAAACATGCTTAATATGGTGCTGTTACGAAGGAATTAATGTTAGTGTTTTTTAAATTTATTTCGTCTGTTATCATTAAAATATGACTTATTAAATTAGAATGTATAAATACATAAACCAATCAAAAGATTAGGAACAAGCACAATGGAAGAAAAATTTAAAACGTCACTGATGGACAGACGAGACACTAAGAAAGTGGATATCAAATGCATTGGATTATATGTATACTCGTTCGGAACAACTTTCACAAAAATCAAAGAAGGAAAGTTATTCAAATGATCTGAAATCCGTGAGAAAGAAAAGAAAATTGAAAAATTGAAATTCTAGTTAGTTAGAATTTAACGAAATCGAGAGAACATGAGTTCGAATTAATGAAAATTTTTAACGTTATTTTGCCATTGAAAATTTTGGGACTTCATGTTTAGTTCGAATTAAGTGAAGATTCGAATTATCCGATTTCGAATTAACGAGAGTCGACTGTATTTTGAAAGTTGTATCCCAATTTTCATCACAGTTACAGGCCTGTCACCAGAATTCTCCTCCCCCCTCCCCTCACACACACGCACACATACACCACCAACAATAACAACTTTTAGACCCCTTTTACTATTTGCAATAAAAAAACATTTTCTTAAATATCTTCTTTATTAGTAAATCTGCAGATCAGGAGCTTCAACGTCAGCTTTGCACATCATTTTTTTTAAACACACTTTGGGCAAAATTCAACTTTCTGGAAACTGTAATTTGAAAGTTTCAAATTACGTAATTTTTTATAAGAATAAAATAAGAATAAGAAGTTTTCAGCCATCAAATCCGTTAAATTAAAATTTTAGTTATGTTAGCATATTCTGAAATTTTCATGATCTATTATTTTTGTTTTTTTATTATAAAATAGTAGATTTCTTCAGGGGGTGCTCTGCCCCCCTGAAACCCCCGTAGTCTCATTAAATTTAAATTTGCAACTTTCTATTAATTGTGCTAATGGTTATCGTATATCTTGCATTTCTTTATACATTTTTGGTTTATAAGGATAAGTAACAGTTTGGGCAAGCATTTTTCATTAACCTCATACTTCTACATGCCTGCCAACCACAAACACCTAAATCTGATGTATCAGGAACTTTTTAAAGTGTAAACTCAGTAATCTAGAGTTTTACAATTTTTTTTTTTTCTTCTTCCGAAAACAAAAGTTTCATTGCATTTTGCAGCAGTTATCGCGGAACAGACAGACAGAAGAACAGAGTGACTGACGGAATAAACAATAAATTTCGAATAATTTCATGAACAATAAATTTCGTGTCACCAAAGTAAACCTTCACTAAAGTTTCGGCAATGACGTCATTATTCATGAGTTATTGATATCCACGTTTCTTGTATTTTTAACAACTACTATAAAATACCTGTTTTATTTCAATTATGACGTCATATTTTAACAAGTGAAATGTTTGTGAAAAATATAATTCTTTTTTATTTCTTTTACTTCTAATTATGTCCCCATTTTTGTCAGAAAAATTCTTATTAGCAAAACAAATATCCGTGTTTAATATTTAACAAAAAGTACTATATCTATTTTTATTGGTATTCTGACGTCATATTTATTTATTTTTTCTTAGTTTAAATTCTCGAATGGAAATTGCTCAATTGAAACTTATTGCCATTGAAAAATAATTATTCCAGATTTTAATTTTTTTGGCAACAATAAAGGAAATTGGTTAAATTGTATCTAAAAAATCTCTATTGATTGTGTATGAAAAAGAATGAAGTTTTGAATTATTAAGGAAAATATTTGAATAAAATTAATAAAACATAACCTATGTTCTTTTCTGGGCTATGTTATATTTATACGCAAAGATACAAAGACATAAATTAAATCATCGATTTTGATGTTGTCTTCATTTAAATTTTCGTACACGCTTTCAAATTATGGATAAGGATTAGGATGAATGGTTGCTTAGCAACCATTATGAAAAAATAAAGAAAATGAAATAAATACATTTGAAATACGTAAATCTCTAAAACATATTAGTTTATATTATTGGAACACGTTTATGAAAAATCTCCAAAATTTAACGTAATAATTTAAAAAATCTGACAAATGCGTAGACAAAATTTCAAAACAATACGAATAATTTAACTGGTAAATTTTAGTATTCATTTATCATTGAATTCCATTAATCAAATGCGTAATTTTCTCTCAAGAAAAAAAAATAAATTGAAAATCAATGGATTTGCCATAGAAAAGCATTATTGCGGAAAATAAAATATTCTATATTTTCCGAACGAATGAATCAAATCTAACAAAAAACTATACAGCTTAAATCCCAGTGCCTCACTAACACACTCACTTAATTTCAAGTCAATCGAATGCTTTTTACGTCAGTTATCGCGGAACAGACAGACAGAAACAAAAAAATTTCGTGTCTCCAAAGTAAGCCTTCACTGACTTTTCGGCAACAAGTTACGGTTTATGGAATATACCAGCGTTTCCCAACTTTTTTTCTTTCACGAACACGAGCCCTTTCCTTGGTATTTTCATTTCAGAATAACCCCATTTCGCATAAAACGCCCCCTCCCCCATCCTAAACGCAACTAGGTAACGCAAATGTGCTTTTTTTTCATTATTTATCGTCTTTTACAACAAAATTATAAATCGATACAAATTGCATTGTCGTTTATAATATTTTTGTGACTTTAACTAACCATTATAATTGACATTATTTTCACGTATCCCCAAGGATATGCGTACCCAAGATTGGGAACAGCTGGAATAGACTGATAAAATCGCTAAAGATTTTGTTGATTTTTTTTAATCTATCTACTCAAAAATCACTTTTCAAAAGCTTAAAAAAATGTGAAAGTTGAGCATAATTAACCTCATATACAGGGAAATAGGGTTCGATTTAAGCGGTATCGCATCGCAATTTCCGATTCGAGTTTAACTAAAATGCGATCCAAGAAATACATTAAATCGCAATCATTGCAATGCATATTTCCCACACCCTTTGTTATTTCATGTACACTTAAAGTTAAAATTTAAAGATGTTTTTACACGACATACGTTGTGTTTTCACTCTCCCCAAGGGTTTATTTACAATGGAAGTACAGCGAGACGCCATTGCTGGGCGCAGTTTTCCCCGTAAACACATGATTTGTTCCCGCCCTGACGCTGTGATTGATTACTGAATCACTGTTACTCGCTAATCACGGTGTTTGATCATAGAAGTTTGACGTGCGTGTTGTAGTGATACTAAAATGAACACTCACTGTTACGATTCTTTTACTATTTTTTATTCTTTGTATAATTTTATTTATTTTCATTTATGCTTTTGGTTAAACATTGTTTTTTTTTTTTTTTTTAAAGTAAATTTTCAAGATTTAAAAGTTACGTTAGCTATTTTTTTAACTTGCTATACAAAAGTGTCTAACTGCTATTCAAAACTCGATCCCTGCAGGGAAACAAAGAACACGGTAAATTGCATTTATCTATTCATCGACTTCTTAGACTAAAAAAAAAAAAAAAAAACATGAAGATAACGAGAAATAATTTATCCTTTAGAAATGATCCTAATTGGATATTTATATTCTTCAAATGCCACTCTTAAAATTTTTGCCATATGTATTCAGCGCGATTTCAAAATGTATGTTATAAATTAACAATTTCTCTTATCACTTCAGAGTGACTTTTAACTCTTTCAAACGAGCTTTTTCAAATAAACAAACAGAAAACCTTTCAAATTGAGAGAACTAAAAAACGTGTAAGAAATACATAAAATCTGTATACACATATATATGACCATTATATAATACAACTGTTTAACTATATATATATATATATATATACATATGCATATATTTATTTTATCTTTCTTTTTTGTGTGTGTAAAAGTTGTTTTATTTCAACTTTAATCGCAGTTGCAGGGCTGACACCAGAGACATCCCCCCCCCCCCCACACACACACAGATGCCACCAACAACAACTAATTTTAAAGCTCTTTCGCTATTTACAGTGAATAAACATTTTTTAAATATCTTCTTCATAAGCTAAGGTTTATAGAATAGGCTAGCATTCCCCAACCTTTTATGTTTCTCGTTAAAAAGTAAGAGAGAGAGAGAAATAAGCTTTTCAGTTTAATTTTTTTAGAATTTTACATTCTCTCGAACAAACCGTGATCTTGCATTTCTATTTACAATAAATATTTTTCACTAACACTTTCTGTAAAAAGTAATACTCGGCATATAAATTCTGCGATTAAATAAAACTAATGGATAATGTGTTTACAGTCAAAATTCGTTGACAAAAACAAGCTTAAGTAGCTACTTCAGTAATACGAAAAGACCCGCTCACTAATGGAATCCTATAGAAGAAATTTATAACTATATCTCGTTTGCATTTAAATATTTTTTCATATTATTGCTGAAATTGATCTGCATGCAGGCGGTTTTTTACTTTTTCAATTTTGATGGCAGATTTTTTTTTTTTTTTTTTTTTTTTTTTTTTTTTTTATGAAGATGTTTTTATTTTCGAAACCGGTTGCAAAAATCAAAGTGTTTTGCACTAAAAATACCTGTAAATAACATCTAAAAAGTAAAAAGTGGCCTTTCTAAAAATCAACCCCAATTATTCAATGCAGGAAAAAAAAAAAAAAAACATTTAAGAATATTGAAATTTAAACGAGATATCTTTATAAATGTCTGCCATAGGACTGGCATTAGTGAAGAGGTCTTTTCGCTTGACTGAATTAGCCTCTTAATGCGAATTATTGTTAACACGAAATGTTTTCGATTGCCTCATTCAGTTATATGTAATGTATTTAAGTTCAAATACCGCAAACTACTTTAAATAAAAAAATTATAAAAAATCCTCTTGAATGTTCGTGTTAACAAGGTTCTATTGTATTAAAAAATAGTAATTTCAGTTTGCATAAGTGAGATTTCTTGTATAGGGGCCGTATATATAAAACGTTATCATTTTAGGGAGTCGGGGGAGATCTGGTATTTGATATCGTGAGATATATCCAAGGGGAGGGGAGATTTGCTTTTTGATATCGTTATCTTTTTTGGTTCGATCAAACTTTTTTGAGTAACTTTTCCTTTCAAAATAGTCTGTTACCATTTATTTATTATTATTTTTGCATATTTTCATGGATACAATTTTTGAACTAAAGCCAATGAATATTTATCAAATCATTTCAATCTAAAAATACGCAATAGCCCAACGTTTGACTTTCCTGTTCTTTTGCCATGCGTGCCTATAATTCGTCGTGAACGAAAGCAGGAACCTAAAAGTCACTTGCGTTTACCAGTAAAGAAAGACAAATAATTTTATCTACTGTTCTGCTTTTACCTTTTGCGGGCAGAGGGCAATTCCAAGAAGACAATATTACTGTTTAAAGCATTTAATAAGCTACTATTAACTTTTAACTGATGGGACAGATATTATGTCATACAGTGTGTCCAGCAAATAACACCTTGATTTCAAAATTAAATTTCTCAAAAACAAAGATCAATAGAATTATGCAGTAAACGGTTTATTTATCAGGTAAGCTGTAAAAATCTTATACAAAAGTTTCGAACGGTAAATATTTTGAAAAGATTGTGTTCTGATTGCAAACAATGCTTTGATTTGACATTTTTCTTGCTTTAGATTGCTGCCAGAGAATGTGTTTTTCGGCTTAAAATGCCATATTTCATAGTTTTTTGAAATTAAATTTTTGAAATTTCGAAATTCTAAAAATTAACTTCGAAAAATCTTTAAAATATTAGCTGAAAATGTAAGCTGAAAAATTATTTCTCTGCAGGCAATCTCAAACAAGAAAAATGTCAAATCAAAGCATTCTATGCAATCCGAACGCAATTTTTTCAAAGTATTCACTGTTTGAAATTTCTGTATAAGATTTTTGCAGCTTACCTAATGAAAAACCCGTTTACCGCATATTACTATCGATCTTTGTTTTTGAGAAATTCAATTTTGAAATCAGGGTGTTATTTGCTGGACACCCTGTAACTACTGTGAAGCGGTCCGCGAGACCGCTCCATCGAAAGGTGAATAAAAGGCGCGATTAACTCATACAATGGTATATTTTTACAAAACTTTTAGCACATGGCTGTTATAATTAAAATGCACCAATTCAAAATTCTGTTGTGGTAGTACTAAAGTTCCAAACGAAGTAAAATTTCGGTAGTGTTTGTCGTTAAACAGAAAATTGCAAATTAAACTATAAAAATAGAAAAAAGCATCGGTATGTGAGACCGGTAACAGTAGTTAAAGTTTAAATATTTTTAAATAGTAACTAACACTTATGATGTTGTTTAATATAAATTCGTTTCATGTATTTATATTTTATTGACTTCTTGAATACGTAAGCTGTGCTGTGCTACTAATAAACGTATAATCATATGTGTATATTATTGTAAAAGTATAAAAAGAAGGAAAAAGATCGTAAAAAATAATAATTTACTAGATTTTGATAACGTTATTTCCGGTTGGGGGAGATTTCGACGAATGATAATGTATGCTGTTGTAAGGTGGGGGGGGGGGATGGGGGTCCAAAATTGGCAAAATGTTGATAACGTTACACAAGTATAGCCCACACTGTAAAAAAAGTGTCGATCTACTAAAAAAATTTTAGTAATCTTACTCGGTTACAAGGAATCTGTAAGAATTACTAGAAAAAAGCTAGCAACGAATAGAGTCAATAGTTTTACATTTTTAATAGCTATTACTAAAGCTCACTTGGTGTGGCTGTGATAGCCTAGTGGTCATAGCACCGAACTCCAGGCTGAAAGCACCCGGGTTCGATGCTGGACGCCACCAAATATGCACCGAATGTATGCAATGTGAGTACTCGTTAAATAAAGGGATTATGAAAATCATGTCGTAGCAGTTACCGTGGCTTATGGTCTCCGGACTTACCCTCCCCTTTAGAAACATGTCAAAATAGAGCAGGTAGCAATGTTTGGTGCTGCCATCTATTGTGGTTTTGCCGAAAATCTTCCGCTTCAGAAGTCTAAATATGATTTTTAATTAACTAAAAATAATTTTGGAGCTATTACTAAAATTTGCTTGGTGGCTCATACTAAAAAGTTTTAAGTTAGTTATACAAAAAATTCTTTATTTCAGTTTACAAAAGAAATGTTTGTTTCACTTGCAAAAAAAATGCCTGTAATGGTTACTAAAAAATTCTGTGGAATACAAATTTACTAAAAAAATTTTTAGTAACCTCTTGAATTTTTTTTTTACAGTGCAGTGGTCGGAGCATATAGGACAAATTCTATTGTTCTTAGTTTTTGATTCTAAAAAGTATGATAGAAATATTTTAAAAATATATATCTCTATTACAGTTTCAAAAACAAAGACGAGTATAAAATATTGTAATAGTGATTCGAATGAGAAAGTACCCTTAAGAGGTTCGGAACTGGTTTGGAAAACGAAAGCACCTTCATAAAAAAATATCCGCAACTAAAAATCAAAAAAGTAAAAAACGGCCTGTATTCAGATCGATCTCATCTATCCAATACAAAAAAAAAAAAAAAAAAAAAAAAAAATCCCTTCAAAATATCGAAATGCAACCGAGATATTTTTATAAATTTCTTCCATAGGATTGGCATTAGCGAACAGGTGTTTCCATTTGCATGGAGAAGCCTCTTAAAATGCATGCCGTTTATTGAGAATTACAACCTATTCACAGAAATACATTAATTTTCGGCGAGAATTTATTTATTCCAAGAATCAAATTTCATACTCATTTACGTCATTTACTACAGTTGACATACTGAGAAGTTGCGAATTTGGACAGTCTCTCTAAAGCCATCATTATTTTACAAGCGGAATTAAAAAGCATTCAAAATCAGAGCCCGATCAAGCTGAAGTTGGGCCCAGGGCCTGTAAAAAAGTTGCCCACCCCCTTATCTCCCCATTTCAGGTGACACTTTCAGAAAAAAAAAAAAAAAGTATGTTTATTTGATAATTTGACAAAGTTGTTTGGGTAAAAGTTTCAAATTTACAAAAAAAAATAAAATAAAATAAATAAATATATAAAAAATAACTTACAAGAATAATCAAGAAAATGAATTACCGTTCACTTTCTCAAAAAAGCATTTGTATAATTCACAATCATCTACGGTCCACAGTTTATGTTGCTCAAAATGAAACGGAATTTTACAGAAAAGTGTCTAGCTTCCTAAGTTTCTAAAAAATTTATTGAGTAATTCAGAATATTTAAATTTTATGTTTCATATTTTATAAAACAATATTATTTGAAAAATACTTGATTAAAGGAAAAAAATCAGCCGCATAATTTGTGGGGCCCTGAAATTGGTTGGCCCAGGACCACGGCCCCAGGGACCTCGCTAAGAGGGGGGGGGGGCAGGGGGAGCCTCCTCCCCCAAACATTCGCAATTGTTGTTAAACTTGACAAATTTAAAAGTTTTATGGCAAATTTAATTAAAATTTTAATAAAAACTGCAATACATTTCCTATTTTTGATAAAATTTGCAAAAGTTACAACTCTAATTGGGAATATTATTAAACTTTTTACAAATTAGAACTATATTACATTTTCTAAGTGCGTTAACTTGGCAAAATTATATAACGAGTTGGCAAATATAAAAATGTGACTCGCCAATTTAAGGTCTTCTCCCCCACCAATAAAAAGTCTTAGCGATGGCCCTGTTTGAAATGGATTTCGTACGTCAACCCGTTCACAAATTCACCTCTTGCCGCGAAGTACGTTTGGGATTTAGCGTGGGTGCAGTGGCAGAAAGAGATAAAAGCTCCACGAAGGATGCCGCTACTAAACACTGGCAGGAAACGGAAACGCTGCACAACTGCATAAGTAAAACAAAAAGGAATAAAATATGAAAAAAAAAAATCTGACTTGCAGGTGAGACTGAGAGAAAGAGTTTTGTAAGATCATGCGATTTTAATAATCTTGG